>OZ010673.1:61764781-62194781 GCA_963932185.1 Troglohyphantes excavatus | reverse complement strand
ATGTGAAATACTGAAGACAGTTGATGAAACTTCCTTTTATAATATTTAGTTTATTTGTTTGACATTATACTTCCAATCACTTACAAAGAAAACAGCAAACCCATGTAGTACTTACTATTCGATTAAGAATGAGAAACTTTTAGGATTTAATTTACACAATTTTTGGCAAACTGTTTATGACAAGTTCCCTTTGTAGTTTTTTTTATTGTAAGATGATGTGATATGTTCAATAATGCATGTAATTCCATTAAGCAACAACCAATTTCATGTACCATGTCCAATTTTAATATAATTTTACTAAAATTGTAATTTTAATTTAATGATTTCAAGAAAATGAGATTCAAGTGATTTCTCTCTTTGAAGTGCTAAAAAAATAATGAAGGAGTGAAAAACCCATTAATTTTATTTTTTCATGTGGTAGAGCATGTCTTTTAGAACAAGAATACTAAAAAAGGGTTTTGATCATCCTTTTCCCTTTTGAAGATATTCCACTTAGCGTTGAACACTATTTTATTTAAAAATATCTATAAATAAATCTTTAGGATTTTTTTCTGACCATATATAGATACTTGTTAGTTTGATTAATTTTTTTTTAGATTCCTTACATATTGATGTATATTCATAAAAAAATTAATCAACATTGGTTGGTAAACAAGGGAGATAAAATTTATTTTCTATAAAAGAACAAATTACGTTTCCTCTACCCAATCGACAAAAACTTCCAAATTACAAAAACTTTAACAGACTGTAAAACCTGAACCGCTTGAGAAAGAGCAAAAATATTTTATATTCTTACTTAAATCTATAAAAGGAACAAACATGCCAAGTTTCATCAAAATCTGAGACCATGGGTGTCGGACCCTGGTTGAGTTAATGTTGAATGACCCAGTAGTAACAATAAAATAAAAATTCAGGGATAAGTTCAACAATTTTTAAAGTTGTACATATGCTTCATTTGAAAGAATTTTTGAAATCATTTGGAATGAAGTGTACTTTTAAAAGAAATATTGTTAAAACTAGTTAAGTTCACATAAAAAATACTCTTCATACAAAAACGAAAATTTCGATCTAAAGAGAGGATTACTGTTTAAAAATAACGCAAATTGCCATAAGCAATATGTGAAAGCGTTTCCTGTGTTATTCTTATCATTTACATTCTCAAAAAGTGAGATTGTCTCTTTAGAAAAATATTCCTTCGTCTATTATCAAATAACTTGCCTTAAACTGAATTGAAAGTGTATTTCACATTATACAAATAACATTAATGTTATATAATGAGTGTGTAAGTATATTTGTAACATTTCATATAACAAAATGTTCCCCTAATATCAGAACTTGGCCTTTTTAACGTATTCGTTTTTGATAGGATTTTATATTTCTATAAACTACAAAAGTTCAGAATGCTATTACAGCTTTTAAGTGTATCTGCAGTAATTTAAATTTATTTGCATATTATTTTATATTTAGAAAATTCTTTTACTGTACAAGTTTTCTGTATATTTTTTAACCCGAACACGTTGACGGGGAAACCAGTACATGTCACACTTTATATAAAGAGCAGGCGAAATCCACTAAAAAACTGGCAAAAACCATTAAAAAAAATACATTATTCCTTGCGTACATTAAATTGAGTTTAGAAGAAAAAAACATACCTTCTGGCCCCTATTGTGTCTTCTAGGAACAGTTCGACCACTTGAAGTTTGGTGAGTTCGAGAAAATCCTTCTCCATCACAACGGATTCGAACTTTTCAGCTAAAAGCTTTAGCACGTGTTTCTTTGCCGTGTAGAGTTTTAAAGACGAAGCAATGGCGTACAGGTTTAGAAAGTTCTTCACATCGTTGGTTGATATGTCAGCATCTATACAAATAAATAATTATTATATATTATCCTCATTAAGTAACATATACTACTTAGTCTTTTTCTTGTTTGACATTATACTTCCAAAGAAAACAGAAGAAAACTTTTTTTTTATATTTAATTTACACAATTTTCAGCAAACTTTTTATATTGCTATGACAAATTCAAATCACTTTTACGTGAGAAATCCATCACAATAATTATAAATAAACAACTTAGTTTACTTACAGAGTGTGTCTGATCCAGTGGTTAAAACCTGCCATCACTTGTAAGTCTTATTTAATTTTCAATAATTTTTTTCAAAGAAGACACTATGGCATATTGGAAAATTTAAAAAGGGAACATATTGCGTCAAAAATTGTAAGTGTTCTGAATAAGCAATGTAAGAAACAAGATTCTTACTGTTGGCTTGACCTCTGTTGAGAATTTGCATTATTTAAAATTGAACTGTCTCTGTACAAACATTATGTGTATTTAATTGTTCTGAAACTACAACAATGCATTATATTTATTGTTTTCGAATAAAGAAGACAGTGCTCGTGTTTAGAATTACAAAACATTGTTGTATTTAGAATATTCTTTCTATTAAAAATGGAAATACTAATTAGTTTTATATGATATTTTTTTTACATTCTTAATTAGTTTTTCTTTTTTTGTGAATAATTCATACCGTAAAGTACCAGAATACAAATTGATGAGTCACAACACTGTTGATAAAGTATCTACTTCTGAAAGTTTGTGGAAGTACTTTCACAAGCGCATAAACGACGCTCAACAATCGAGTTCTCGGGTTTCGGATAATACCTAGCTCCACAGTTTAAAAGTTTTGAGAAGTGTCTTTAGAAGTAGATATGAAGTTTCACTTCATCGGAGGATCATTCGGACTTCATTCAAGGAGATAGTAATTTTTATGGAAATTACTTTGCAACAAAATTACTATTACAAAATTACATTTGTAAAGACAAAAACAGCAGGCCTGCTCCTTGTTTAATGATTTTTCGAGAGTTGCAACAGCCTAATAGCCGACTTAACATAAATACGTACATAACTGATTTTTGAAATGGCTATTACAAAAAAAAAAAAAATCCTTGGTTAAATAAGGGAGGGAAAAGGGCCAGAAATGTGTTATCATAGGCATAAAAGCAAAAAAAATATTTTTGCTAAAATAAGGGGAAAAGGGACCCTATTCTAAAAAAAAAGGACTTTTAAGTACTTCAAGTAACAAAAAGGACTTTTAGGGAAAAAAGAGAAGTATTGAGAGGCCTGCTTTTAATGTGTTTGAGTAAATCGCGAATAATTGTCAAAACTTCACTATTGTAAAATAATAAAAAAAAATTGTAAACATGAAGAAAACACAACTATTTTCCACACAAACAAAAACCATTACATCCACATTCCAGCCAATCAGAACAATCACATTCGGTAGATATAGTTTTTATTAGTAACTTTTTTTTATCCTTTTATTTAAATTGAAGAAAAAGTGATAAAACAGCTAGTGATACCAAAATCTCATTTTTTCAAATTTTTCAACATAGTAACTGCTTTTGCATCTGGGTACTAAATTTGTAAATCTTTTTTATAAAAAAAAATGGTGTAAGATATACTGTTTTAAACTATTTTTCCTAAAATAATTAATTGTGTTTTGCTATTGAATGCGGATATGCTTCCTACCCATTCATTTCTGAATATGAATTAATAATGAATATAATTAATTAATGGGCGGCTTGAAAGCCAAATCGTACATGTCCAAAACCAGATTTTCGATATAAAAACGTTCCAAGTTTGTGAACTTCGATAACTCGAATTTTTCGATATCTCGAAAAAAATCGATTTCCCTGCACCTTCATTACTTATATAATGTAATTTTATCTCTTTAATTCGAAGTTTTTCGGCCTTATTTTCGATAACTCGAAGTTTCTTCACAACTCAAAATTTTGTTTTCCTCTCATAACTACGGATTTTGAAGAACCTTTAGCAAACATGAAATGTCCACGTACTTATCAGTTCTCTTTCATATTGTGCGTTATTGAAAGGGATACGTACAATGGATTCCTACTGTGCCTCACCCTTTTGTTTGGATATAGCCAGACTGGATTCCCTGGGATGTATCCCCTCCTCTTTAACGCAGCGTCCAACAAGGAAGATTAATGATTTATCGTCCCTCAAGCCAGCTGGCGTTTTCGGTAAAGTTAGTCACTTTCTTGGAACATTACCGACCGTCCAGAAAGCAACTGACTTAAAATCTGTAGAACCAGACGACACTTGACCCCTTCTCACTTTTACTTAGGCTTTCGTGTGGTGTTGATTTGTCGCTGCGAATAATGACGACAAAACGAAAATGCAATACACTCTTTATAGCGCATTTGACGAGAGATCGCTCTCAGAAGAAGAATAATGAAGAATGCGAACCTCCTCTAAAGATAACTTTGAAAGAGGTTCTATCCTTCATAAAAACTATGCGTGCATTCATTGAATTGAGGCCGGAAATGAAAACACAGACATTTCAAACAATCGTGCATTTGGAAAATGTAATTGATTCCGAAAAATATAGAAATACTCACCAAACTATTTTGGTTAGATATTTTTAATAAAGTATTATAAGTATACTCTATTTATTTTTACCAAAACAGCTTTTTTGTAGGATTTTCGATATCTTGAATTTTTATACACTAAATTTGAGTTCGAGATAGCGAGAGTTGCCTGTATAATGTTAAGTGAAATGGCATTCAACTGTTAATTGGCAACCTATTGAACAAAGACCCATGCCACTTGGTCAAATGATAGACCTAGCTGCCTAGTCAGGAAAAATAGTGTTAGTTCATTTTTGGATGTTTGTGACTCAAACCGCTGGCCAGCAAAGCAGCCGAAATATAAATTCAACAATGGTATTTAGCAATTACAATGAAATTTTGGGAAAAAACAAGTGTAAAACTTAAAAAAATTATTTTAAAGTCAATAGAATTTCAATAGCATGATGTGGCCAAGCGATTCTCTACTTTGTATTAAAGACAGACTGATCTGTTGATTTTCCTATGCATTCATATTTTCCTTGGTCCTAAATCTTCGATATTTATATGTTTCTATATGAGAAGTTATTCATTATAACCAGACTATGATTTGAAAACTTATGGCACACACATCGAAGAACCTTTCGAATCCCCACTAAATTATTTTATTTATGTTTTGAAGTGCAGTGTTCACTCTAGGCGTTGCTTGAAGGGCCCTCCGCGCTGCCCGCTCTTTTTTCATCTCGATGGCCCCTCATGCCCCTTTTTCAAAAATGCCGCCCTCTTTTGAAAAAAGCCCACCCCTCTTGCCCTTTTCAGTCAAGCACAAGCGTCCTTGCTTCCTAAGCTGTCTTTCATAAAAGGCATCAATTAATTTTTTTTTTATGTAAATTGGAATTAAGGGAATTTATGACAGTAGAAAAACAAACTCCTTTTTAACTACGCGTGTTGTGAAATCGCGATGCTTCCTCAGTAATTTCGAGCACGGAGCATTCCCTGAATCCTATTGGTTGCCTGTGACCACAGATGAAATTCTAAGGTTTTTTCTAAAAGAGAAGATGGTTAGGGGCAAAGTTGCAAGACTAGGCATTTTATTACCAAATTTTGAATTTAAGTAGCCTTTTTATCAGTTTTGTAAGGGGTCTGATTCATAGTTACAGATTTTTTTTAGGGAAAACAATAATTTGAAAATGTCAAAATTTAGATTTTAAATAATATTTTCATAAAGAGACATCAATTTTGTACGGGTCTTTCCTTCGAGATAGGCGTAGAACCGTCAACAATAGCCCAAAATGCAGCTATAGCGTAAGATCAACCAATAAATCGGAACTTTTTTTTTTTGGTCACGGGTCCGATGTGTTAATGTGTGGCCACACCCACACCAATCATGCTTTTTTTTTTAAAGTGCCCTTTTAAAAACATGAAGTACCTTTTCAAAAACGGGGTACCCTTTTACTGCTAACAAGCGCCCTGCCCCTTTTTACTTCTAGAGTGAACACTGCTGGAAGCGTTTATAAAATTGTAATTTGATTTTGTTGCTATAATTTAGTAAAATGTTCGGAACACAAAAATAATGTAACAATGTACAGTAGAACTCCAATTATCCGGATCAATTGGGGTCGGATCCCATCCGGATATTCAAATATCCAGATATTTGGATAATTCATGAAAAAAAGGTTATTTATTAGTAAAAAATTTAAATATGCTTTAGTATGTAATGTAGTTTAATGACAATTGAAAACAATATCATTAAACAATAAGGGGCTTTTAAATTGTGGATTTTACTTGACATCCGGATAATTGGCGATCCGCTTTGTTTGATCAGGATAACAGGAGTTCAAAATTCTACTGTAAACTGAAGTTATTAGAACTTACAAGGTAAGTGACTTGGATTCCCATCTTTGGCTCAAGCCTTGCTTTGAAGAATTAGATTCGGCACAGAGGACACTTTGATGTGCTGAGAACTCTTTTCCTCCCACAGTGATGGTAATGTCCGTTCCACCCCAGTCTTCTTTTGGAAGGATTTACGTCATCTTCGACGAGCAGTATATCCACAACATCGAGGACTTCATGTTCAGCGTCGAAATTCGATGACTTTTCAAAAGGGATTGAGTTGTCCTCTCGAATCAGTCCGATATTAGTTGCAGAAACGTACACTTCAGGGTATTCAACTTTTAGTTCTTCCATAACTAGAGACTCGCAACACATTTCAGTCCAATATTGGTTGCAGAAACGTACACTTCAGGGTATTCAATTTTTAGTTCTTCCATAACTAGAGGCTCGCAACACTTTTCAGTCCAATATTGGTTGCAGAAACCTACACTTCAGGGTATTCAACTTTTAGTTCTTCCATAACTAGGGGCTCGCAACACTTTTTACATATGTCCCTAGAGAAAAAGAGACCAAACTTCTTAAAAAAAAGGAACAAAAAAAGATCCACAAAATTTAAATCCTCGTTAAATTTTAAGTCATCAATGTGAGAGTGACAAAATTATAGGAAAAACGCAATAGTGAGCAAAAAGAGTTAAAATAATAATAAAAAGTTATATTTTCTATGTAATAAAACAGGCTAACCGCGCATTGGCATCTATCGGACATCCAACTGAACTAGTAGTTGCATGCAACTGAAAAATTTGAATTGTATCCGCTCATTTAACAATTATCGGACATGCAACTATTCGACAAAATATCCTTTCGCTCCCCACGCTAACAATAATTTTTTTTTAATTTTGGTTAAATAGAGGAGGGAAAAGAGCCGAAAATATGTTATCGTAGGCATAAAGGAAAAAAAATACTTTTGCTAAAATACGGGAAAAAGGGACCATATTCTGAACAAAAGGGGACTTTCCAAGTACTAGAAGTAACAAAGAGGGCTTTTAGGGAAAAAAGGGACCTGTTGTGAGGCCTGATAACTTTATGATATTTGTAGAGTCATGTTGATCATCATAAAGTTCTAACTCTATTGATAGTTGAAATGTTGGAGGAGTCACTTTCAATTTCAGATTCGTTTTGTGAATTTTCCGTCTGATTTTTCAATACTGATCTGATTACGATCATCTGACGTATCTGTATATTCAGATGTACTGGTATTAGTCAAAATGGAAGGTTCGTTAGTAGACGATTTTGTGGAAGAGTCTGTATCCGCACTTTTTGTACAAATATCTTTATTACCTTCACCTTTTTTCTTTTCTGTGCCATCGAAATTTGAGTGTTTTAGAATTATATCTTTACTACTCAGTTCGTTTGCAGGTAAATGGTGGTAGCTTTCGAACTGTTATGATCGCTGAAGGTACTAATTATATTAGATACATCTGGTATCGATTAGTTCGTTCTTTTTAACTCATCTTTATTCTTATAACAAGATTCGACGATTATGGAACGAAAACAAAACATTCAAACATTACAATTACGGTTACCGTTATATCAGTTCATTTTACATTTATCTTAGCCGGATGCCAGATACATACCACGAACAGAGAGCTGTTTGGTTTGGTTAAAAAACATCGCACTAGAGCTGCTGATTGGGCAATTAGCAACGGTTCGGAGCCTATCTCAAAGGAAAAACCCCTCGTATTTTTTAACTATGGTCAGATGACGAGGTTTTGGTTAATTACGTCGCACTCTCGCACTACAGCTGCACAGCGGGCTATTGGTGACGGTTCGGGTCTATCTCGAAGAAAAGACCCGGGAACACATTCATATTTGCACCTCGTTATTTTAGAACCATAGTCAGATGACGAGGAACCACCTGAACTGGCACCCAACGACTTCAATAGACGTCGGGTCTTTGGACCGTGATCAGATTTATCGTACATCACTCCCGTATACACGTACAGTCGGCCGAAAAAATAGTGGAGCACCGTGACCTCTACAAATTTTTTTCAAATAAGCAAAACGACACAAGTGTGGGATTGAAATTATTTTTATTTAAACGACAAATCGATTGGTTTTACAAATATAATGGCCGATGGTTGTATGACGTCAGGGAAACGTCTGGGGGTCGTCAAGTCCAAAGGTTCATCTTGGGGTATGGGGGGTCGATCTTGGGGTGGTGGTTGGAAACCCAATTCCATTAACATGGCTTCATCCAAAATCGGAATTTCATCATCATCATGTCCAAAAAGGAGTTCAGTCATGTCAAAGTGTATAGGTGTTGCAGGCTCCATCCAATTTGGCATGGATGGTTGCACCCTTGGTGGTGGTTGCATAACTGGTGATGGCTCCATGAATAGGGGTTGATGCACAACTGGTGATGGCTCGATGAAGAGGGGTTGATGCACAACAGGAGGGGCTGGCGATTGCACAGGCTCTAAGGGTTGCTGCACCACTGCTGGTGAATACTCCACTGGGGGCTCCATGAATAGCGGCTCTAGGAACAGGGGTTGATGCTCAACAACTGGTTGCACAACTGGTGACGGCACAGTCGGTGTAGATGTTGTCAAGTCCACAGGGGTGGGGTCCTCCCACGCAGGTGAAGCAGCTGGTCCACGAGATTCCACACGCTTGGGAATTTTAAACTGTCCCCAATTCTTGCGGACAACACGAGTTGCTGGCTCCACAACACGAGTTGCTGGCGGTTCTACAGGCACACGCTTGGGATTTTTACCCCAATTCTTCTGCACCTGTTTTCGTTTCATCTGCCGCTCTCGAGGCATGACCATCTCAGGTTGTCGATGGGCCGCAGGGGTCGGAGGTGGCACATTGTACGCACTCGCACCATAAGACTTGTGGGTCTTGAACGACTCCATGCCAGGAATCTCCACACTATTGGGGACCACATCCACAGAAAACAGTGTCTTTTGCACGGCCATCACCACGTACCGCGTGCCCGAAGGAATGGTGTACGTGGAATGAGGCTGAAACACGTACCGTTCGTAGAGCATCTGATCGTACGCACTCAAACTCCTACGAACGGTATTGGGCTGGGAGCGGGAATTGACACTGGCAGCAGGCAGTTCATAACACACCATAGGCGCAAACGACGTTTGGAACACGTGATGCATTCCAGGATCCACAATCCAATGTCCAAACGTGAACCCGTGCTTGACCAAGTACATGTTATCCAACCGAAAGCCAAGTCGGGTATCGGCATTCTTCATGTTCCTTTCAGGATTTTTCATGAGTTTTTTCACAATCCTGTCCCACTGTACTTCGTTGGGATCGAAATAGCCGGAATGTTTGGCCGAGTCCAAGCACCTCAAGAAATTATCCAGAAATTTCCTGAACCAGTCCTTTGGCAGGGCGTTGTGATAAATCCTTTTATTTTCATGGGGCTCCATAAACGAAATGAAGGCCTGCACCCGATGTTGCCGGATTTCTTTTTCCCACACATCTGCATCGAAATACAAAGGCTCCAACTCTTCAGACACTCGATTCACGGGGAAAATATCCATTGCGACTTGAACGCTGACTGATGCCGACCCTCGAAAGCAGGCTTCCTTTTATAGGTCTTTCCCCGTCGCCAAGCCAGTTGCTCGCCAAGCCAAACGCCGCCAAGCCAAGTTGCTTTGCCAATGATGAAAACGTATTTCCAAGCTTGAATAGGAAAATCCAAACTTGAATGGAAAAATCCAATGATGAAAACGTATTTCCCCAAGCTTGAATGGCCAAAAAATGATTTTTCCAATTGAAATTCCCAATGTTGAATGTAAATCAATGAAAGCCAACCGTCAGTCCAAGCTTGTAACAGGAATTCCCAATGTTGAATCGGCTAGCCAAACGTATTTTGAATGCATAAGTACGATTCAGCCACTTGAAAACATATTCAGTCACTCAAAAAATATTTGGGACATCACTGTACAACCCAACTGTTGGTGACCAGGGGTACAACTGAAAACCATTCCACACAGCTCGAGCTTATATACAATTTAAAAAAAAAAAAAAAAAATTTTTTTTTTTTTTTTTTTTTTTTTTAATCATCTTGAAAAAGTTTTCAGAGCCACCAGCTTTTTGTTTTGGGACACCACCAAAGTTATTTGGTTTCCACTTCACCTTTCCGGTAAGCTGTTATCGTGGGTCCAGTGTCCAGCCAAATCACGTTTGGCAACTGGTTTAAACCTTCCATTTTCATGTGCCAATCTGCAGGTCGAATCGGGTTTGGCGGTCTAGAATCCACCACTTCTTGCAACTGGTAGGGTTGAATCTCCACCGGCAACAAGTTTATTTGATTCACCTGACTATCTTCCGTTGGTTTGTACACGGTGGCCACGGCTTCAATGGGATCCAGAGCAACTTGATAAATTCCCGGCATTCTGTCACTGGGTTGATCATCACTACACCTATCCATATCAATTACGAGCTCGTCTTCACTGGGCTCCTCACTCTTGACAGATGCAGCATCACTCGAAACTGTAGTCTGTTCAATAGGTGCAGCACTCGGTGGATTGATCTCTTCAGGTGGACTCGAAACAGTTGGAGGACTCGAAACTGTTGAGTCACCACTCGAACCTGGACTCGAAACTGTTGAGTCACCACTCGAAACTGTTGAGTCACCACTCGAAACTGGACTCGAAAAGGGAGGCTCGGCAAGAGGAGCAGGATTCGTAACGGGTTCATCAGCATTCCGTCGTGTAGGATCCCTACACCAGGTGACGTCTGCCACAAACTGATGAATCCAATCGGGAATGGACACATTGCCATCCATCCCCGCAAAGAGTATAGGGGAATCTTTCACCGTGTCTGAAAACCGTTTCCGAATCTGGACTGACCCTATTCCTCTGCAAAGCGTATTCACAAACATGTTGGGTTTGGTCAAATCCACTTCCAACAGGCGATGGTACATGAATTCCGTGGAAATCAATTTGCATCTCAACGTGTTGTGGGTATACTTGGGACCAGGGGGAAATACATCTTGTCCAACAACGACATGCTGCTGAAATCGGCTGGCAAAGGAATAAGGATTCTTTTTTCCCAAAAGAATGCCCAAGTCCACGATCCGCCAGTACAAGTATCCATCGCTACCCACCGCAGCGGCAAGGGGTTGGCAAAAAGAGCCAAGACAGAGGCGAAACCACATGACACAAGAAGTATGGAGCGCACTAGTCGTCGGATGGCCAAACAGCAACTGACACATTTCTGCCAGCGCTACTGACTTATAAAGGGTTTCAAAAAAAAAAAAAAAAAAAAAAATTTTTTCCAAAGTTTTTGAGTTGGACTTGGCAAACCCCAATTTCAAGTTGGGTGTGTCTGTTTCACTCGGCATGCAAAATTTACATGTTTAGTCTTCATCATCAGATATGTCTGACGGGAACCATTTATCCATGTCACGATAACATTTGCCAGAGATGCTTGTATCTTGAAGCACCTTCTTGCCATCAGCAACTGCCGAATTGTTTTGTTCATTCTCGGCTGCCGAATTGTTTTGATTATTCTCGGCTGCCGAATTGTTTTGATCATCTGCTGAATTGTTTTGATCAGAATCCATTCTGAACCACACCACAAACTCGTCGTCAGCCTCCACACTTGCATCAGGATTCATGTCGACATCTGCCCGATCATCAGGTATGGAGGACGAACGGTCCATTGGTGGCGTGGGTGTTAAATCCCCCTCATCATAGGGAATCATGCTGTTAGTGTCAGGAAACTCTTCCGTAGCCAACTCGTAAAAAATCGGTTCTCGTCGATCAAACTGCTTCTGGAATCCAGACGCAAGGGTAGAACGGATGGAACCCATTGTAGAACCAATATACTGACTGGGAATTGCAAAACGAGCCGAGTGTTGGCAACTGGTGAGAGCGGTGTCCAAGAGGCAAGTGGTGAAATCTTCCAGAGCCCTGGCGGTTATATACCAAAAAAAAAAAAAAAAAAAAAATGTTTTTTTTTTTTTTTTTTAAATTCTTACAAATGATTTTGAGTTGTTGGGAAATTGAGTTGAGCTCAGAATGATTTTGAGTTGTGCTTAGAATGATTTTTGTATTGGGTTTGTCAAAGTGATAGTATTGCGGATGGACTCTCAAGCTAGGCCCATATATTCTGAAAGCGACCGGAAAGCGTTCCATCCACGTCGTACAGTCACACTTGCAATAGTTGACCGCCTTACACCGCCAGCAAGCCAATCCTCTGACCAGGTCTTCGGGAATCGGGAAACATCGCAACTCGCAACAATATCGAGGGGTGGACTTGCGCTGTATGACCAATTCCACCAGGCTACATTGATGCGAGTCGTTCGAACCGGTGGTGGTTGTGCCAACAGCACGTCCCGTTGCCGCGTGACACACAGACGGAAGCACTGGTCTGGACACAACAGGCAAATGTGGCGTGCGGGTTGAATACACATGTAATCACAGCAATGCAGGTCCCTCAATTTCTGCATGTACGTGGGGCAACGACAGCGACAGTAACCAAAGGACCGACATTTCTTGCACGCCATGCCATCCACCTGTGTTTGAGGGACTGGAAAACATTTCAAGGGACAGCAAAATGTCTTTGGCATACTTGACACAAATTCTTGGCACACGACTCGTGAGATGGCCAACCAGCTAGTGAAGACTCTGCTCACGAGCCCTGACTTATAAAGGCTTTCAAAAAAAAAAAAAAAAAAAATTTTTTTTTTTTTTTTAATAGTTACAAATGATTTTGAGTTGGGCTTGTTGGGATTTGAGTTGAGCTTGTTTGGAATTGGGGATTTGTTTTTCATGGTCTCGTGGTCGACACCATCTGTATGGCATTTATCGCCATGCCCCGCTCGGCTTGTTTCATTTTGTCCTTTAACATGTCCAAGCCTCGTTCCAATTCCCCGATAGCCTCCACGTGTCGTTCGTACAGATCCTTGTACATGCCACTCAGCGTATCGTTGTATTCTTCCTGAACTCTGCCACAGGTGACGAGACACGATTTACACGGCTGCACCATCTGTGGAACAGGGGGATACGTGGATTGTTGCAAGCCTCGCATGGTGCGTTGCAAGGATTTCAAATGTTCCGCTTCCTTCAGAATCACCTTGGCCAGGGCCACGTATTCCAAATGAATCGGATGGGCCGCTTTCTCCCGATCTCGATGACACAATCGGCCGTGCCGAATGTTACAGTCCACCAGCAAATTGGTAAACAGCTTGGAAGGGATACGCACATCATCCTCCTCAGCCATCATGAAGAAATTGAAACGGGGACTTGATAAAAATAGCACGTGAAACGGAAAACACGAGTCACTAGTGTGGCTGGCCGTCATCTGAAGAAACATTTGCCAAAGCTCTGGGTTATATACCCAGTGGACAAAAAAAAAAAAAAAAAAAAATTTTTTTTTTTTTCAATGTGCCTCAAGATTCTTTTCAAGACTGCCAGCCAAGATGTTGGGAACCCAAATTTTTTTTAGTGTTGCATGTTGTTTCCAGAATTTCATTTCGCTAGCCATGGTTGGCCTTTGGATTTCCACTTGGAAACCATTTCAAGTCACTGGCCAACGTTGGCTTGGGATTCACGAGAACCTTTTCATGCCAACATTGGCAATCTTCTTGTTAAGAAAAATATGTTTCACATAACGTTTCCACCCAAGGTTGGCTTCATGATGGACCCAAAAAAATGGGAGAGAGTCTTTTTTTGAATGCATAAGCATCCAAAAAAGACTCTCTCCCATTTTTTTGGTGTTCAATGTCAAGATATGAGGGTGTGTCTGCAGGTCGGACAGGTATTGTGGTTGACCAACCATTGAAAAAGGCATTCGGAATGAAACACATGTTTGCACGTGGTGGTATTGCGTGTAATGTACAGGTTTTCCAGGCAAATGGCACACGTTTCCGTGATTTTGAAATACGAGTCTGGCCACGGATAACTGTACACCGAAGCCATCAGCATGTTCCCCATCTCTTCAATTTTTTCCAGGGCAAAAGGGAAGGGTTTCAAAGTCCAGGAATAGGCCAGCAGGTGGTAGAGATTGGGTAGTACCTGGTCCATGTAGACGGCTCTGAGGGCAGGATACGGGCTCGATTCATGTTTCGGGCAAAGGGGTTCCAGGTGCTCGGCGCGCATGTTGTTCCGGAACTGCCAGTAGGCCACATCAAAGACGAAATCAATTTTGTCAGGTCCATCCCCGGGTACCAGGTCTCGAATGAAATCAAACACGGTAAATTCGGACAGGTGTCCGACAGGTACGACATCGGGGGTCTGGATCTTGTGTAAAACTGCACTGGCATTCAACATGAAGACTGTAAATTCCATCATGTCTTGAAACGACCTTGGCACGTAGGCCTGGATCGCAGCATCTCGATACGTGTCGCATGGAAACATATTTTGAATAAAATGATGCCTGCCACTCGCTGCGAGTCCCTTTTTATAGTCGTAGCTGTCATTTGATTGGCCAGTGGGCATTTGACGTCATGTGAAGAGCGACACCAACCATGGAAGCCAACGTTGATGCTGTTGCAATATCCTGTCAACATTGGATAGCCACTTGAAATAAAATTCATGTGAATTCCTGCCCAACGTTGGAAGCTTTCTTGAGGGAAAAAAATATGATTCACCATTGGTAATCTTGTGTAAAAAAATATGTTTCATAGCGTTCCACACCAAGGTTGGCTTGACAATGAACCCAAAAAAATGGGAGAGAGTCTTTTTTTGAAATGCATGAAGGAATTTCCTTCAAACATTTCAAAAAAAGACTCTCTCCCATTTTTTCGGGGTGGGGCCAAAGTAAATAGATGATATAATTTCTGCACGCCGGACAGGTATTGTGATCGCTCAACCACAGGAACAGGCACCTCGAATGAAACGAATGGTGGCAACAAGTGGTGTACCTTTCGATATAGAGGGTGTCCAGGCATATGGCACAGGGTTCGGCACTGCTCAGGTAGGATTCTGGAAACGGATACCTGTAGATGGAAGCCATCAGCAAATTGCCCAATTGTTCCAGTTTCCCTTCTGGTAAAGTGAAGGGCTTTAAAGTCCAGCAATGGGCCAGCATCTTGTATACGTCGGGCAGAACACAATCCATGTAAATGGCTTGGAGGGCAGGATGGGGACAGGAGGCATACTTTGGACAAAGAGGCTCGAGGTCGTCAGAGTACAGGTTGGCTTGTAACTGCCAATGCGCCACGTTGAACAGGTAATATTTCTCGTCGTACCTGTCAGGTAACAGCTCCAGAAGGAAATCATACAGGTCCGACATGGGCTTCACAGCAACACCATCATCGGGGGGTGGTTGGGCCCTGTGTAAAGCCGCACTCGCATTCAACATGAATGAAGTAAATTCCATCAAGTCATGAAAAGATTTCTGCTTGTAGGACGTAATCTCCACATCTCGATACGTGTCGCAGGGAAACATATTTGCAAATGATGCCTTCCACTCGCTGCGAGTCCGTTTTATACTCGCAGCTGGCGTGGGATTGGTCCGTCGGCCTTTGACGTCATCTGAAGAACGACACCAACCATGGAAGCCAACGTTGGATGCACACGAAATGGAACTTCGAGTGATGCGATTGGCCAGTGGGTATTTGACGTCATCTGGTGGGTGGATCCACCATAAAATTCAAAATAACCAACGTTGGATTGGGGGAAAACTTGTTCAACATGTCATTTTTTAACACCCAAGCTCGGCAAGTTACTTGTGAATAATTGCCAAGTAGGATTACCAAGGTTGGCAAGTAGTTTGACCCAAAAAAATAGGAGAGAGCTCTGCATATACAAGTGAAAATCACCTGTATATACAGAACTCTCTCCCATTTTTTTGGGTGAAAAGAAACACAACACGGTCATTATTTTTTTTTTATTTACAAACAGGGTTTTTTACAGGTATTCCTGCCCATATTTGTCTTCGTGTAGGTTTTCGGCCGCTCTAAAGGCCAAGAGTCCAGCATTCTGTTTCGGGCCCATCAGGTACCAGTGGTTCCCAAGCACACCTGCCCCCAGGAAATGGACCGTCCCTTCCGGCATGACGGGCTCCAGGTAGTGGTAGGTCGCCATGTCCAGGCATCCAATGTGTACCACATCGCCTTCTTCCTTCTGCAGGTGAGTCGCATAGAAATCATGGCTCAGGTAGTGGGCCATGTCGTTCAGGTGCACAATGTCGGTATGATCGATCCCATCGCGGTTGTCAAAGGGATTGTTGGGCAAATTCTAATTCTTCAGCACGTCTGAATATCCAAAGCGTAGGGAACTAGGGCTCGGCTCCACAGCCATCTGCACCTTGGTCGATTCAATCGAATTGAAAACGATGCGGCGAGGGACGAACGCCCCCTCGTGCCACATGAATTGAGCTACAGCAACAAAATCGAGTTGATCCATGTCGAATGTTTTGGTCCCAATGGCAAGTCGTCTGGCGCTTATATACTCTAGACGAACGCCAAACCACCCCGCCAAATATTTTTTTAAACGCCAAATCATTTCCCAATGTTGGTTTGAAACAAATCATTTTTTTCCAATGTTGGTTTGAAACAAATCATTTTTTTCCAATGTTGGTTTGAAACAAATCATTTTTTTCCAATGTTGGTTTGAAACCATGCATGGAATATCTTTCACCAAGGTTGGTGTCGTTTGAATTTTTTTTTTAATGCGGGATCAATTCAATGGGATACTGCAACACCTTTGAAATGCCCCCCACCACGGCCAAGTACCGATGGCATCGATCCAATTTGCAAAAAGGACAAGTCCCAATCGCATCCAAATCCTTTTCCATCATAAACGTTCGGATGGTACTGTCGTCGGGTGTCATCATTTTCCATCGTAGTTTCGTCACTCGATCGGTAAAACACAGCCTCCCCACTTGCATTCTCAGAACGCATTCCATTACTTTGACGTGCAAGTCCCCAGTATTGTCCATGGAATATGTCATGAAACCGTTGGTCAAAGTAAATCCCTTGTCCCGGATACAGAGGACGGCCATGCATTTGGGATGAAAATGAACTTGCATGTCTCCTCCCGACACGACCAGTTTACGGGCTTCCGGTGGCATCCATGGACCGGTCGGCAATAGCAATTCAGGTTCCCGAATGACAATCTTTGCAGGTGGATGACGGGACAACACAGGTGGGGGTGGACATGATTTACGGTAGGGTTGACGATAGGCTGGCCGACGGTAGGGTCGACGACGATAGGCTGGCTTGGATCTACGGTAGGATGGCCGATGATAGGGTTTTCTTTCATGGCGAGGTTCACGAACAGGTTCACTGGACACAGGTGGCACAAAGACAAGTGGCGGTGGGGAAATCGGCCGGGGTGGTGCATCCCCACGCCAATATTCAGGGGTCATTGGCAACGGGGACAGCGATTCGTCCAACAAGTAACTGATATCCATGACTTCTTATTCACGTTGAGCAGCACGCAGGTTGAGGGTCAGGCAGCAAGTGTGAAAAGTTTTCAAGGGGTCCAACTTTTATACACACTCAAAAAAAAAAAAAAAAATTTTTTTTTTTTTTCAATGTACCATTCACTCAGAAAAAGTTTTGGGGAGTGACCAGAATTTTTTTTGTCACCAGCACCATGTGTTTTCAAAATGACATTTCAGACACGGTTTCAGTTCATAGGGTTTCTAGCCAATGGTTTCTTGTAAACATGTCCACGACACTCCTTAGGCCTACTGGTCAACGTTGGATATCCCATTTGATTCATGCCAACGATGGACTTGCACTTGTAAAAAAAATATTGAAGTCCATTTCAAGTCCACCAAGGTTGGCTTCTGACTTGACCCAAAAAAATGGGAGAGAGCTTTCGAATGCCACATGTGGCACCCGAAAGCTCTCTCCCATTTTTTGGGGTTTGAAATGAAACACAACACCATTTTGACAGGGGAAAAAAGACATTTATTCACAAAAAGGTGTTTTTTTACACATCCCAATAGGGATCGTTGGTAGACTGCCTGGCCACTTGTTCGGCCGCTGCCATGGCAATTCCGTTAGCATCTGCATTTCGGCCCATCATGTACACAGAGTCTTTCAGGATTTTAGGGCCCAGGTACTGCACCGTTCCCTCGGGAAAGAGGGGCTCCAGGTACATGAAGGTGGCCATGTCCACCGTACCCACCGTGGCACCCGCCCAGCCGTTGCAGTTGAGTATATTGTCATAAAAGTCCCGAGACAGGTATTTGGGCAATTCCAGCACAGGTACTGGGAAGAGCGTTTCGTCGTCCGGAATCTCTTCGAACGGGTTGTTGGGCACCAGCTGGATATTCTTCTGAATGTCTTTGTACGTGAATCCGGTGAGGGACTCTTTGGCCGGCTGCACGCAATACTTTTCCTTGGAATCGTACACCGCCACAAAGACCAGGTGTCGAGGGACCCAGTCACCACCGTACCACATAAATTGCGCATGGGCAACGAAATCCATGTTTGGATGCATGACTTTGCTCTGATGAATGCTCGAGACTGAATGATTGTGGCTGGATGCCCGCTGCTTATATATGTACTGTCTGGCTCAACGCATGCGCAGTGACACTAGCTGTGTTCTTGTAGGGGGGATTGACTATGTCCAAGCTCCAACCTTGCTGACCAAGCTTGAAAGGATGTTGTCCAAGCTTGAAAGGATGCTGTCCAAGCTTGGAATGAGTCGGACCAATCTTGAATAGCTGATGGCTTAACCTTTTGAATTCGGGGACATTTTTTTAAAAAAATCCTCTCAACACGGGGAATTCGCGAAGATTTCCTTCCCCCCTTTGAGTGACAATCTACACACCCCTTTCAATAGGCCATAGAAAACGACCCCTTTTGGAAGTCCAAGCCACGGACCGAGGAAACTGAGTTTACTACTTGGTTAGCTGAATACTTGAAGGGTTGCAATGTTTTAACTTATATTGCTCCATGAGGCTGACATCCGAAAACTGATTTACTTTTTTTATATTTCGTTTACAAATGAAAATGCCATTTATTTATTTTAATGAATAATTTTATAAGTGTGTATATAACATTATAAATTTAAAAAATGCGATTTTTTTTATTTTCAAAGAATTAAGCGAAATATATTTTAACCTCTGGAAAGTACATAATGTGTTGAAAGCATATATTGTAAATGACAACCATTAATTCCAGTGGAAGTCCCACACGCTCAATATTATTATGTAAATATTATTATTATTATTAAGTTAGGTAAGATGGAGGAATTTGAGTCTTAAATCTCTATTTTTGACATAAAAGTTCAATTTATATTAAGAAAAATTGTAATATTGCAATTATTTTACAAAATCATTAACATAATGTTATATTTTTATTTTATTCTGAGGTTTATTAGTATTCTTTTTAAATTATGTAATTTTTCGTAATAAAATACATTATTAGATCACACTATTAAATCAAATTAGTAACTTGAATAAAATAACAACCTTCAAACTTTAATACATTTGATTATTAATGGACTGTTTTTCTGATACCCAACCTTTCTCTACGTTATATAAAAATATCGTTATTGTAGTAAAAGTTGTAGATTTCAGTTTTCACGATGGTAAATTATTACTTTTGTGTAATTTAATATTTTTTTTGTCCATACGTCTTAATATCAAACTCCTCTTGTGTGAGCTACAAGGACAGATTTACAAGTTTAGGGGCCCAGGCCAAAGAAACATGTGGGGCCCGCCGACGTACCTTAAATTTGACTTGCTAAATTTATGTATACGCACATAACACAAAATAGCATAATCAATCTGCTTTAATGTAAGTGTAAATACTGCTAAAACTTATATACTTAATTACTAATTTTTTTTTATTTCAGAAAAAAATGAAGATGTAAAAATCATATAACTTAAATTAAGATTATTAATAATAGTGAAGATTAAAAAATATTCAACTAAATATAATATTCATATAAATGCCCGGATAGTTCAAGAAGTATGCGCAAAGATAAGGTCACTTCAAAACAAACAGAATTTAAATTAAAAGCATACATATGGAAAATATATTTTACGTTATATTGAACATAATTTTTTTTGACGAGATGATATGCATTATGAACATGCAGGAAACATAAAAGTGATTTAATTGAATAAAGTAGTAGAAGTTTTGCAAAAAAGAATAACAAAAAAAAACCCTATTGATTTAAAAAAAAAAACACTAATTAGTAAATTTATTTTTAACTTTTTCACAGTTTTTTTTAGTTTAATAAGCGTTTTGAGGGCTCCCTTAAAATGGGGGCCTTGGGCGAGTACCCCGAATGCCCTGCCGTAAATCGTCTCTGGTAGCTATAATTTATTTTAAAATTTAAAAACTTCTTTACAAGCTTCCAGATGTGAACTTAATTCGTCTGATACATTTTCTTTCGAAACCTCTGACAATATGTGCTTTGACATTCTCTGGAAAGTAATAAATGGTTCCCCCCTTCTGTGTTTTGTAGACTATTCATTTCAAAATGCTTCTTTGAGATGTCTACTGAATAGGGGAGCATGTTTGTTCCATTTGTAGAGTTGTACTGCAGGTGCCACTGTCACAAAAGTATGTGAAAGAATACAGACTTCAAATTACCCCCTAATAACTGGTTTACAAGGCATCTGCGACGCTCAATAGGTCACTTCCGAGAAACTTCGAGAGGGGGAATACAATACTGTAGGTAGACCATTGTATTTCTTCGACCCCAGATTCGGCACAATGGATGAAAAAGAAGCTTTAACAAACAATTTAAAAGACGTGCGTGCATAATTATAACCTTATGCGAGGAAGATATATAAACGTCTGTCACATTTTACACATAAATACTTCTAAACGATTCGTGTGTGTTCCGTACAGACAAATAAAATGTACTACACTAATGTGTTGGGCAAAATACATAAGCGGAATCGTTATGTTACGGCAATAATTGCTATTGGCGGATCCGGGGGAGGGGCACAAGGGCCCTAGCGCCTCAGACTGGTCCACTTATTTTTTTTCCTGTAATCGTGGAACACTTATACAGGTAAAAAAAATAGCACGGTTTTTGCCATGTTCTAGACAAGCAGGAAGTCGAGCATTTTAACCACCTTTAGACAACAACCACTAAATCAATCTAACATGCAATGATCTCTCTCTCCTCTCAAATAATCCCAATGCTTTATCTAAATGCCAGCCCCTCTCGCTCCCTACACGTATAGCGATGACCATCAACGTTTGGGGTAAATAGGCCAGCGTGCGTCATCACGTCACAAATAAATAAATAGCCACCTTGTGTTTATCTGGTGGTCCCTTTTATTTGGCAAATGACATTCTAAATCGACAATTCCATATTTTAGCGGTTATGTTGGCCGACATTTAATAAAACTATTAATTTTTGAAAATTAAATCTAAAATGTTAAGAATTTTGAGAAAATAATGCCAATTGGGTAATTATGTATATTATTGACTTATTTAATTCATTATATTATTGACTTAAATAATTAGTACTCTAATATTTATAAAAAGAAAATTGTTTACATTTGTTTCGGAAGGGATCGGATCCACATGTACTGTACTCTCCCTCGAGTACTTCTTTGTACTGTGGCCCCACTCCCCAGAATTTTTTTTAATTTTTTTATGGATCCGACTATGCTAATTGTATTTAAATTATCATTTCAATTTCCAATAAAATCATTAGAAACATTTAGAAGTTATTTTTTATATTCAAAGTTGGGTTATTCAATCTTGGGTTAAAATTTTCCGCCGAAACGCCATATTCAAAGTGCGTCTTGCACGCAAATACAAGACGATGCGAAATACTTATTTACTTAAGACGATTTGGCGATGTTGGCCACAGGAAATGAAATAGTTGCCCTTCCACATTTCGCCAAAATAACTCAAAAGCTACTCTCCTACTTTCAACAATAGCCTTGCTGTCGGGAACTCATTAGGGCGTTCCCTCCATATTTCAAAAGTTGACACGTCGCCGGGCAAGAAGGGGGTAGAAGTCGCTGGTACAACTGTTGTACCACAGCCCGTGTTCAAAGGTAAAAAACTTACTGGTACATATGCTGTACCACCCGTTTTCTAGAGGTTAACGTGAAACAATTGCAAACTAGTCGAACCAACCTTGAATAGCTGAAGGCTTAACGTGAAACAATTCATTCCAAACTAGTCAGGTCAATCTTGAATGGCTGATGGCACAATTCCAAACTAGTCAGGGTCAATCTTGAATAGCTGATGCAGTTCCAAACTTGTCAGGTCAATCTTGAATAGGCTTAACGTGAAACAATTCATTCCAAACTTGAAATGAGTCAGGTCAATCTTAAATAGGCTTAACATAAAACAATTCCAAAGTGGTTAAAATTTCACAAGTCCAAACAGCACGAGCGAGACAGGTTGGTGGTCGTCTGAGAAAAGTTTTCAAAGGCCCGACTTATATACCAGTAAAAAAAAAAAAAAAAAAAAAAAATTTGAATCATTCCCCATAAGAGTCTGAGCTCAAGATCATTCTGGCCAGTTGCTGTTGGTCACTCGATTCCAGTCACACAATATTTGGTGTTGAAAATCACAAGTCCAAATTGATGGTATTTCTTTGGTTAAAATCCACAACTCCTGAAGTTTTGGGCCAGGATCGTCGGGAATCGTTTCTTCTGACCCGCCTTGCCATTCCACATCCAACGGTACCACTCTCAAGTCTGTCACTCCATCAGAACCGGATCTGATATTTTCACTTTGAAGAAATGTACAAGTCCAAATGGTATTTCTTTGGGAAAAATCCATCACTCTTCAAGTGTTGGGCCGTTTGAAGTCTGTCACGTATCCAATGAATCGGCATGAAGAGCAGAGTCCATCCGTCCAAACGGCTGCAGGTCCACTGGTGGTCCACTGGTGGAAGGTCTTGACAGTTGAAGCATCAGGCAGCAAGTGGCGATTGCCCAGTTTGCATGGCACTTATATACAGGAAATTCTCGCCAAGGCGCCAAGTATTCTTGCCAACTCGCCAAGTATTCTTGCCAACTCACCAAGAATTCTTGCCAACTCGCCAAGAATTCTTGGCAACGTGCCAATTCGAGGGGGGCCTGTTTCAGTAAGGCATGTTGGGTATCGTTGGACTCGTATGGATGAGGCCAGTCATATAGTGCCCAGTGGGACCACCTCATGGACCACCCATTTCCGGTTGACACTTTTCAACGTTACCTATGGCATGTTGGGTATCGTTGGACTCGTATGGAGGTTGGCTTTCATATAATGCCAAGTGGACCACCTCATGGACCACCCATTTCCTGTTGACACTTTTCAACATTACCTATGGCATGTTGGGTATCGTTGGACTCGTATGGAGGTTAGCTTTCATAGAGTGCCATGTAGACCACCTCATGGACCACCCACTTCCGGTTGACACTTTTCAGTGTTACCTATGGCATGTTGGGTGTCGTTCGACTCGGAATGCTTGGACCAGTTGAATTAAAAATATGGGGACCACCTCAAGGACCACCCATTTCCGGTTTAAAATTGCAAGTCCACCACTATGGCATGTTGGGTGTCGTTCGACTCGGAATGCTTGGACCAGTTGAATCAACTTGATGAGGACCACCTCATGGACCACCCCATTTCCGGTTTCAAGGTCATTTCAAATACATGTGTCGTGTCCCCAGACTCGTACGGACCCGTACTATCGAAAAAATTACCTCGGACCACTCAAAGACCACCTATTTCCGGAATTTTAAAATGGTCCTGAAGGGGTCATGTGGGGTATCGACATACTCGTGAGGCCACATGCTCTCGGAAAACATGTATGACACATAGGTGGTCCCGTTTTGACTTTTTGGACTTGCTTCCAATGCGGCATGATGGGTATCGATGGACTCGGGAGATGGAGCTGATGACAACCCCATCTTCTATTTTCCAATTTCATGCATATGGGGACAAAACACCATTTCCGGGTGCCCGTTCTCGAGAAACACATCAAACGAACGACATGGTCGGATTTCAAACAACGTCCTCTTTCGTTTGCCGCAAACGGCGAGTCGATAGCTCAATCGGTTCTCGAGTTATGAACCCAAACCTGACAACCTGGAAACCGAAACTGATCCTTTCGAGCCAGTGTTTCTTGTCGCAACTCAAAACGTTTCATGTATCTCGTAACCCTTTTCGATAAGCTTTCGAATGGTGCAAGTGTCAAGACGATATCTGAATTTCCGGCCGAGTTATGGGCCAAAACACCAAAATCGAGAAACCGATTTTCGGGGTTTTTCGGGTCAATCCAACCGCTGGCCGGGCAAATCACACCGTCCAGAGTGTAGAGTGAACCGCCACGCATCTTTTGGTGCAAGTTTCAAGTCGATATCTGAATTTCCGGTCGAGTTATGGGTCAAAACACCAAAATCAGGAAACTGATTTTGGGTTTTTTCGGGTCATTCCAACAGCTGCCTGTGTCAATCATATCGCCACACGTGTAGAATGAACCGCCATCCATCTTTTGCCGCCAGTTTCAAGCCGATAGCTGCCTGGGTTGCCCAGTTACAGAGGATCATAGCATTCACCCTTCCCCCCACATGTTAACCCTCTTATACCGATGCCAGCCGAATGCCTCACTCCTCGTGAATCCATGAGAGTGGAAAAAGTAGGCCCGAAACCATCCAAAACCATTCAAATCATATTGAATCATGACACAAAAGACACGAAAACATTGTAAAATGTACTGAAACACGCCTATATCCCATGTTTTTCGCGTCATGCATGGGTCACAAGGTAACCCTCTCATAGCGATTCAAGCCTCATTCCTCGGGAATCCGTGGGACAAGGCATGGAGGCCCTGAAACCTTCCCAACCCATTGAAATCATATCGCATCATGCCACACATATCATGAAATCCTTAACATATGTCTTGAAACACGCCTATATCATGTTATTTTCATATATCACTCAATCTATCAATCGACTATCGAGAGATGGATGGAACAATTGGGTCACCATATTATTTTTTGAGCCCCATCAGAAATAGGATGGGGGTGTGAAAAAAACTTTTTTGGGGTGGGACTCGCAGAAAATTTTTTTGGGGTGTGTGAAAAACTTTTTTTGGTGGGACTCGCAAAAAAAGTGTCGGGAAGCTTTTTTTTTTTGGTGGGACACATCCAGGGGGTGAAGTCGAAACCCATTTCAATGGCAACAACCGCCGATTGAATCACGACGATTGAATCACGACGATTGAATCTGGACGATGGTTGGCATACACCGTAAAAAGGACATGGAATGAAAATCACTAGCCGCCGATTGAATCACGACGATGGTCGGCATACACCGGCCACGGAATGAAAATCACTAAGGCGAACCACACGCCGATTGAATCTGGACGATGGTTGACATACACCGTGAAAAGGAAATGGAATGAAAATCACTAGGCGATCCCCGGCGATTGTATCTCGACGGCATACACCGGCCACGGACATGGAATGAAAATCACTAAGAGGCGACGATTGAATCTCGACGGAAAAGGAAATTAACATATCCTGATAGCTTGAAAACACACACACCTGCGTGGGAAAATTTTCACGGGGCCGCCCAACTCAAATTCCCAACTAGCGCAACTCAAAATCATTTTGGGGAAAAAAAAAAAAAAAAAAAAAAAAAAAAATTTCACTAAAAGAATTTTGAGCCACGATGATTGGATCAGATGTTGAATCAATGTCTTTTTGAAATGACCGACACTGCTCCTTGTGCAAGTTGTTGCATCGTTTCCAATTGATTTTCCAAGAAAGCAATACGATCTTCATTCTGATGTACTCGGACCCGTTGTGCTTCTTTCAATTCCGCAATACGATCTTCATACTGTTGTATTCGAGCTTCTTCCGTTGTCCTCAATTGGGTTTTCAAGGCGTTAATCTCTTCCGACATTTGGTTTCGGACCATTTCAACGGCCGCAATACGATCTTCGTACTGTTGTATTCGTGCCTTTTCTGCTTTCCTCAATAGGGTTTTCAAGGTGTTAATCTCTGCCGTCAACTGGGTTCGCATCGCTTCCACGGCTTCTGCCGTCCTTTCCAAATACTGCCTTTGCATTCTTTCATCGTCCCTCTCTTTCCGGCACGTTTGCAACTCATTCTCCATTTCGAGGTACTTGGCATGCTGATGTTCCAACCTTTCATGCACAGACACCGTGTGGGAACGTTCCATTTCAAGAGCCTGTAACAGGGTGGATTTCTCTTCTTTAAACATCTCCATTAACTCATGCTTGATACTTTGAAAGTCATTCACGTCCCTCCGATGACGTGGGCCCAACACGTACTTTTCGTCGTGTACGTTGTCCAAAAAACAATTGCCGTTATTCATTTGGTGCAAGTACCAGTCGTAGTAGGGCAATTCGACCAGAGACGGATTCGATTTCAATACCATCACGTGACCCGATTTAAACATCCACAGATACGGCTGATCGGTGGGTGGAGGCTCGCCTTCCGTCACATGGGAAGGCTCCAGATGCTTTGCAAAAGGCACAGCGCAACCTGAAATACCCAAGTCGAGCGTCTTTAAGGTAATGTACCGTTTCGATCCAGTCTCTTTGACTTGCTCGAACCAATGCCTTGCCTTGTGTTGCTTGGCCCGAAAATGGATATAGTCACTCAAACCGTTCGGGACTAACGTGTACATGGCCACTTTGGCGTGGGGATACATGTAGTGATGGAGATAATAATGGGAATGTCCTTCGTCGTCATCCATTTGACGAGCCGCAGTGCCGTCACATCGTGCTCTCGGTTTGCTCACGTAAAACAATGTATGGATCAACTGATGGATGGTCTTGATAGGGATATTCAATTTAGCTGCTGTGTTTTTAACCTTCATGCACGTCTTCCACTCCTTTTCCAACGGAACGTTCTTCTCCTTGACGAGCACCATATGCCGATGATGTTTCTGTGAAGCAGGTAATTTGGCACGGGAAGTTTTGCTTCCATCACACAAACACTAATAAGGATGCACATAGACACCCTTTTTCTTCAAAACGTGCTTTACAAAGTCTTTCCACGCGGCGGCTCTGACGCTGATGTGATACCACATGTAAGTGTTTTGCCTAAACTGGTGTAGGATGGGGTACATAAAGTCCCCTAAACCACTTTCTTTGGAATATGACACGTGCGTGGGGAGAAGAGGTCCTGTCAGAAACGGCGGCAGCTGTCCGACTTCTTCATAAAAATTCCCCCATGCCTTGCAGCGACTTCTTCCAGACATGCCACGTTTTGGCAATTGTACAAAGGAGAGGCACTCTTGACAAGGGACCGACGCCGAATCGCACGGCGGTGGGGGTATGGGAACTTTAGGACGTTTCTTTTGCCGAAACAAATGGGGAAATGTTTCTTTGATGCAATCCAAACGATGCTGGTAAACGCGATTAGTGACACCTTCTACGTGTCTCCATTTGACAGCCCCCCTGCAAAACGGGCATTGTAGATCTCGATCGATATGGTGATCCTTTTGAACGTGTACCGTGACATACTCTTCGAGGGTCATTTCTACACCACAATGGAAAGCTGGACACTTGACAAGCATCATCTTTTTACGACTGTACGTATTGTAATAATTGGCAGCAGCAGCCATGATGAAATGTTTTCCAAACGCAGAGTGGGTGACGACCAAGATGCAACTGGCAAATCCTTTGCCGAGCCAACTTATATACACAGTGAAAAAAAATATATATATTTTTTTTTTTTTTTCAAAATGATTTTGAGTTGCGCTAGTTGGGAATTTGAGTTGGGTGGCCCCGTGAAAATTTTCCCACACAGGTGTGTGTGTTTTCAAGCTATCAGGATATGTTCATTTCCTTTTCCGTCGAGATTCAATCGTCGCCTCTTAGTGATTTTCATTCCATGTCCGTGGCCGGTGTATGCCGTCGAGATACAATCGCCGGGGATCGCCTAGTGATTTTCATTCCATTTCCTTTTCACGGTGTATGTCAACCATCGTCCAGATTCAATCGGCGTGTGGTTCGCCTTAGTGATTTTCATTCCGTGGCCGGTGTATGCCGACCATCGTCGTGATTCAATCGGCGGCTAGTGATTTTCATTCCATGTCCTTTTTACGGTGTATGCCAACCATCGTCCAGATTCAATCGTCGTGATTCAATCGTCGTGATTCAATCGGCGGTTGTTGCCATTGAAATGGGTTTCGACTTCACCCCCTGGATGTGTCCCACCAAAAAAAAAAAGCTTCCCGACACTTTTTTTGCGAGTCCCACCAAAAAAAGTTTTTCACACACCCCAAAAAAATTTTCTGCGAGTCCCACCCCAAAAAAGTTTTTTTCACACCCCCATCCTATTTCTGATGGGGCTCAAAAAATAATATGGTGACCCAATTGTTCCATCCATCTCTCGATAGTCGATTGATAGATTGAGTGATATATGAAAATAACATGATATAGGCGTGTTTCAAGACATATGTTAAGAATTTCATGATGTGTGTGGCATGATGCGATATGATTTCAATGGGTTGGGAAGGTTTCAGGGCCTCCATGCATTGTCCCACGGATTCCCGAGGAATGAGGCTTGAATCGCTATGAGAGGGTTACCTTGTGACCCATGCATGACGCGAAAAACATGGGATATAGGCGTGTTTCAGTACATTTTACAATGTTTTCGTGTCTTTTGTGTCATGATTCAATATGATTTGAATGGTTTTGGATGGTTTCGGGCCTACTTTTTCCACTCTCATGGATTCACGAGGAGTGAGGCATTCGGCTGGCATCAGTATAAGAGGGTTAACATGTGAAATATGTGGAGAAGGGTGCATGCTATGATCCTCTGTAAACTGGGCAACCCAGGCAGCTATCGGCTTGAAACTGGCGGCAAAAGATGGATGGCGGTTCATTCTACACGTGTGGCGATATGATTGACACAGGCAGCTGTTGGAATGACCCGAAAAAACCCAAAATCAGTTTCCTGATTTTGGTGTTTTGACCCATAACTCGACAGGAAATTCAGATTTCGCCTTGAAACTTGCACCAAAAGATGAGTGGCGGTTCACTCTACACGTGTGGCGATGTGATTTGCCCGGGCAGCTATTGGATGGACCCGAAAAACCCCGAAAATCGGTTTCTCGATTTTGATGTTTTGGCCCATAACTCGGCCGGAAATTCAGATATCGTCTTGAAACTTGCACCATTCGAAAGCTTATCAAAAAGGGTTACGTGATACATGAAACGTTTTGAGTTGCGGCAATGAACACTGGCTCGAAAGGAGGAGTTTCGGTTTCCAGGTTGTCAGGTTATGGCTCATAACTCGAGAACCGAGAGAGCTATCGACTCGCCGTTTGCGGCAAACGAAAGAAGACGTGGATCCAAAGCCGACCATGTCGTTCGTTTGATGTGTTTCTCGAGAACGGGCACCCGGAAATGATTTTTGTCCCCATATGCATGAAATTGGAAAATAGAAGATGGGGTTGTCATCAGCTCCATCTCCCGAGTCCATCGATACCCATCATGCCGCATTGGAAGCAAGTCCAAAAAGTCAAAACGGGACCACCTATGTGTCATACATGTTTTCCGAGAGCATGTGGCCTCACGAGTGTGTCGATACCCCACATGACCCCTTCAGGACCATTTTAAAATTCCGGAAATAGGTGGTCTTTGAGTAGTCCGAGGTAATTTTTTCGATAGTACGGGTCCGTACGAGTCTGGGGACACGACACATGTATTTGAAATGACCTTGAAACCGGAAATGGGGTGGTCCATGAGGTGGTCCTCATCAAGTTGATTCAACTGGTCCAAGCATTCCGAGTCGAACGACACCCAACATGCCATAGTGGTGGACTTGCAATTTTAAACCGGAAATGGGTGGTCCTTGAGGTGGTCCCCATATTTTTAATTCAACTGGTCCAAGCATTCCGAGTCGAACGACACCCAACATGCCATAGGTAACACTGAAAAGTGTCAACCGGAAGTGGGTGGTCCATGAGGTGGTCCACTTGGCACTATAGGAAAGCCAACCTCCATACGAGTCGAACGACACCCAAAATGCCATAGGTAACACTGAAAAGTGTCAACCGGAAGTGGGTGGTCCATGAGGTGGTCTACATGGCACTCTATGAAAGCTAACCTCCATACGAGTCCAACGATACCCAACATGCCATAGGTAATGTTGAAAAGTGTCAACCGGAAATGGGTGGTCCATGAGGTGGTCCACTTGGCATTATATGAAAGCCAACCTCCATACGAGTCCAACGATACCCAACATGCCATAGGTAACGTTGAAAAGTGTCAACCGGAAATGGGTGGTCCATGAGGTGGTCCCACTGGGCACTATATGACTGGCCTCATCCATACGAGTCCAACGATACCCAACATGCCTTACTGAAACAGGCCCCCCTCGAATTGGCACGTTGCCAAGAATTCTTGGCGAGTTGGCAAGAATTCTTGGTGAGTTGGCAAGAATACTTGGCGAGTTGGCAAGAATACTTGGCGCCTTGGCGAGAATTTCCTGTATATAAGTGCCATGCAAACTGGGCAATCGCCACATTCATCATTCTTGTTGCAGCGAGAGCCCACGTCGGACGTGCCTCTGATTTGCTCCGCTAAAAATTAGAATTTTGCTTAAATCTTTGTCTAAGATTATAGTCATGAATATTCAAATTCTGAACAAACAAATGTTGAATGATATTTTTGGTGACGCTACCTCTGAGTGGTCGACACATATCCAAGGGGATACAAATCTATCTTCGCATGAGCCAAAACAGACTCCTGACGATCGAAATCTACCCGAAGCAAGTGCTGAGGAGATGGAAGTCAACGGATCTGAGACCACCCCAAACACAGAACATAACACCCTACAAGAACCAAAACCTGGGACAATCTTCTTGAAAACTACACCGAACTTTGCGTCAATACTTAATGGGTTAAAGACCAAGCTTGGTGGAAAATTCAAGACCTCAAACCAAGGTAAATTTGTTAAAATCTCGCCAGATCAAGAGAGTACACTTTTTGCCATTATGTCACACCTTCAAACTGAAAAACAAGACTTTTTCATAGTGCCTTCAGCGAGTGAGAAACCGTTCAAAGTCGTAGTCAAAGGACTTCCTCTTGTTACGGATATTGATTGCTTGCTGAATGAAATAACTGCATTGGGTTATAATATTGCAAAGGTTTCTAAACTTAAACGCAGTATCAAATCGACCTCTCGACCAATTTTCTTGGTAGAAATGCCTAAAGTTACGGGATGTAACAAAATTCTGAAAATTCGAGAGCTGTTGAAACTCGACGTTAGAGTCGAACCCTACAGATGCCGAAAGGGGCCATCTCAATGTTTTAATTGTAATAACTTTCACCATATTGCCGTAAATTGTTTTATGCAGACAAGATGCTTGAAATGCGGTGGCTCGGACCATCAGACTCGTGATTGTACTGAGGGACATGTTGTTCCAAAGTGCATTAATTGCGGGAAGGACGGGCATCTTGCCTCAAGTCGAAAATGTGTTGAATTCCCTAAAAACTGTAAATTTAATCGAACTCGTTCGGCCAAAGTCAACACCAAGAAAAAGAAAAAACATGTAAATAAGAAAACTCCAAACTGTGCTTCAGTGAAATTTTCTCCCCCACCTGAACTTAAATGTGTTAATTCTATGGGCGATGTTGCCCTTGTCATGGAACTTTTCAAAGAAGTGGCTCTGATCTTCTCGGGAACCGAAGGGATTAAAGGATTAATCCTGCGACTCCAAGAACGTGCCGAGCCGCTGTCTAAGTTGCAAGTGCTCCTCGAGTATTTTGCCTATATCAAGGAGGATGTCACCTCTCCCCGCCAATCGGAAGACGCAGCGGAATAGGCCCCGCCCCTTCGAATGGAAAATCGAGTGTGCTGCTTTTTTCTTCGTTTACTATGTGTGTAACATCTATTTCAAGTAACATTATTACCGGAACTTTCTCTTCATGTTTCCAGTGCTCACACCGGAGTAATGTCTTTAATTAGACGATCTTCATCAAAACTTTCACAAACGAGAGAGGGCAATCGCCACTTGCTGCCTGATGCTTCAACTGTCAAGACCTTCCACCAGTGGACCACCAGTGGACCTGCAGCCGTTTGGACGGATGGACTCTGCTCTTCATGCCGATTCATTGGATACGTGACAGACTTCAAACGGCCCAACACTTGAAGAGTGATGGATTTTTCCCAAAGAAATACCATTTGGACTTGTACATTTCTTCAAAGTGAAAATATCAGATCCGGTTCTGATGGAGTGACAGACTTGAGAGTGGTACCGTTGGATGTGGAATGGCAAGGCGGGTCAGAAGAAACGATTCCCGACGATCCTGGCCCAAAACTTCAGGAGTTGTGGATTTTAACCAAAGAAATACCATCAATTTGGACTTGTGATTTTCAACACCAAATATTGTGTGACTGGAATCGAGTGACCAACAGCAACTGGCCAGAATGATCTTGAGCTCAGACTCTTATGGGGAATGATTCAAATTTTTTTTTTTTTTTTTTTTTTTTTACTGGTATATAAGTCGGGCCTTTGAAAACTTTTCTCAGACGACCACCAACCTGTCTCGCTCGTGCTGTTTGGACTTGTGAAATTTTAACCACTTTGGAATTGTTTTATGTTAAGCCTATTTAAGATTGACCTGACTCATTTCAAGTTTGGAATGAATTGTTTCACGTTAAGCCTATTCAAGATTGACCTGACAAGTTTGGAACTGCATCAGCTATTCAAGATTGACCCTGACTAGTTTGGAATTGTGCCATCAGCCATTCAAGATTGACCTGACTAGTTTGGAATGAATTGTTTCACGTTAAGCCTTCAGCTATTCAAGGTTGGTTCGACTAGTTTGCAATTGTTTCACGTTAACCTCTAGAAAACGGGTGGTACAGCATATGTACCAGTAAGTTTTTTACCTTTGAACACGGGCTGTGGTACAACAGTTGTACCAGCGACTTCTACCCCCTTCTTGCCCGGCGACGTGTCAACTTTTGAAATATGGAGGGAACGCCCTAATGAGTTCCCGACAGCAAGGCTATTGTTGAAAGTAGGAGAGTAGCTTTTGAGTTATTTTGGCGAAATGTGGAAGGGCAACTATTTCATTTCCTGTGGCCAACATCGCCAAATCGTCTTAAGTAAATAAGTATTTCGCATCGTCTTGTATTTGCGTGCAAGACGCACTTTGAATATGGCGTTTCGGCGGAAAATTTTAACCCAAGATTGAATAACCCAACTTTGAATATAAAAAATAACTTCTAAATGTTTCTAATGATTTTATTGGAAATTGAAATGATAATTTAAATACAATTAGCATAGTCGGATCCATAAAAAAATTAAAAAAAATTCTGGGGAGTGGGGCCACAGTACAAAGAAGTACTCGAGGGAGAGTACAGTACATGTGGATCCGATCCCTTCCGAAACAAATGTAAACAATTTTCTTTTTATAAATATTAGAGTACTAATTATTTAAGTCAATAATATAATGAATTAAATAAGTCAATAATATACATAATTACCCAATTGGCATTATTTTCTCAAAATTCTTAACATTTTAGATTTAATTTTCAAAAATTAATAGTTTTATTAAATGTCGGCCAACATAACCGCTAAAATATGGAATTGTCGATTTAGAATGTCATTTGCCAAATAAAAGGGACCACCAGATAAACACAAGGTGGCTATTTATTTATTTGTGACGTGATGACGCACGCTGGCCTATCTACCCCAAACGTTGATGGTCATCGCTATACGTGTAGGGAGCGAGAGGGGCTGGCATTTAGATAAAGCATTGGGATTATTTGAGAGGAGAGAGAGATCATTGCATGTTAGATTGATTTAGTGGTTGTTGTCTAAAGGTGGTTAAAATGCTCGACTTCCTGCTTGTCTAGAACATGGCAAAAACCGTGCTATTTTTTTTACCTGTATAAGTGTTCCACGATTACAGGAAAAAAAATAAGTGGACCAGTCTGAGGCGCTAGGGCCCTTGTGCCCCTCCCCCGGATCCGCCAATAGCAATTATTGCCGTAACATAACGATTCCGCTTATGTATTTTGCCCAACACATTAGTGTAGTACATTTTATTTGTCTGTACGGAACACACACGAATCGTTTAGAAGTATTTATGTGTAAAATGTGACAGACGTTTATATATCTTCCTCGCATAAGGTTATAATTATGCACGCACGTCTTTTAAATTGTTTGTTAAAGCTTCTTTTTCATCCATTGTGCCGAATCTGGGGTCGAAGAAATACAATGGTCTACCTACAGTATTGTATTCCCCCTCTCGAAGTTTCTCGGAAGTGACCTATTGAGCGTCGCAGATGCCTTGTAAACCAGTTATTAGGGGGTAATTTGAAGTCTGTATTCTTTCACATACTTTTGTGACAGTGGCACCTGCAGTACAACTCTACAAATGGAACAAACATGCTCCCCTATTCAGTAGACATCTCAAAGAAGCATTTTGAAATGAATAGTCTACAAAACACAGAAGGGGGGAACCATTTATTACTTTCCAGAGAATGTCAAAGCACATATTGTCAGAGGTTTCGAAAGAAAATGTATCAGACGAATTAAGTTCACATCTGGAAGCTTGTAAAGAAGTTTTTAAATTTTAAAATAAATTATAGCTACCAGAGACGATTTACGGCAGGGCATTCGGGGTACTCGCCCAAGGCCCCCATTTTAAGGGAGCCCTCAAAACGCTTATTAAACTAAAAAAAACTGTGAAAAAGTTAAAAATAAATTTACTAATTAGTGTTTTTTTTTTTAAATCAATAGGGTTTTTTTTTTGTTATTCTTTTTTGCAAAACTTCTACTACTTTATTCAATTAAATCACTTTTATGTTTCCTGCATGTTCATAATGCATATCATCTCGTCAAAAAAAATTATGTTCAATATAACGTAAAATATATTTTCCATATGTATGCTTTTAATTTAAATTCTGTTTGTTTTGAAGTGACCTTATCTTTGCGCATACTTCTTGAACTATCCGGGCATTTATATGAATATTATATTTAGTTGAATATTTTTTAATCTTCACTATTATTAATAATCTTAATTTAAGTTATATGATTTTTACATCTTCATTTTTTTCTGAAATAAAAAAAAATTAGTAATTAAGTATATAAGTTTTAGCAGTATTTACACTTACATTAAAGCAGATTGATTATGCTATTTTGTGTTATGTGCGTATACATAAATTTAGCAAGTCAAATTTAAGGTACGTCGGCGGGCCCCACATGTTTCTTTGGCCTGGGCCCCTAAACTTGTAAATCTGTCCTTGTAGCTCACACAAGAGGAGTTTGATATTAAGACGTATGGACAAAAAAAATATTAAATTACACAAAAGTAATAATTTACCATCGTGAAAACTGAAATCTACAACTTTTACTACAATAACGATATTTTTATATAACGTAGAGAAAGGTTGGGTATCAGAAAAACAGTCCATTAATAATCAAATGTATTAAAGTTTGAAGGTTGTTATTTTATTCAAGTTACTAATTTGATTTAATAGTGTGATCTAATAATGTATTTTATTACGAAAAATTACATAATTTAAAAAGAATACTAATAAACCTCAGAATAAAATAAAAATATAACATTATGTTAATGATTTTGTAAAATAATTGCAATATTACAATTTTTCTTAATATAAATTGAACTTTTATGTCAAAAATAGAGATTTAAGACTCAAATTCCTCCATCTTACCTAACTTAATAATAATAATAATATTTACATAATAATATTGAGCGTGTGGGACTTCCACTGGAATTAATGGTTGTCATTTACAATATATGCTTTCAACACATTATGTACTTTCCAGAGGTTAAAATATATTTCGCTTAATTCTTTGAAAATAAAAAAAATCGCATTTTTTAAATTTATAATGTTATATACACACTTATAAAATTATTCATTAAAATAAATAAATGGCATTTTCATTTGTAAACGAAATATAAAAAAAGTAAATCAGTTTTCGGATGTCAGCCTCATGGAGCAATATAAGTTAAAACATTGCAACCCTTCAAGTATTCAGCTAACCAAGTAGTAAACTCAGTTTCCTCGGTCCGTGGCTTGGACTTCCAAAAGGGGTCGTTTTCTATGGCCTATTGAAAGGGGTGTGTAGATTGTCACTCAAAGGGGGGAAGGAAATCTTCGCGAATTCCCCGTGTTGAGAGGATTTTTTTAAAAAAATGTCCCCGAATTCAAAAGGTTAAGCCATCAGCTATTCAAGATTGGTCCGACTCATTCCAAGCTTGGACAGCATCCTTTCAAGCTTGGACAACATCCTTTCAAGCTTGGTCAGCAAGGTTGGAGCTTGGACATAGTCAATCCCCCCTACAAGAACACAGCTAGTGTCACTGCGCATGCGTTGAGCCAGACAGTACATATATAAGCAGCGGGCATCCAGCCACAATCATTCAGTCTCGAGCATTCATCAGAGCAAAGTCATGCATCCAAACATGGATTTCGTTGCCCATGCGCAATTTATGTGGTACGGTGGTGACTGGGTCCCTCGACACCTGGTCTTTGTGGCGGTGTACGATTCCAAGGAAAAGTATTGCGTGCAGCCGGCCAAAGAGTCCCTCACCGGATTCACGTACAAAGACATTCAGAAGAATATCCAGCTGGTGCCCAACAACCCGTTCGAAGAGATTCCGGACGACGAAACGCTCTTCCCAGTACCTGTGCTGGAATTGCCCAAATAACTGTCTCGGGACTTTTATGACAATATACTCAACTGCAACGGCTGGGCGGGTGCCACGGTGGGTACGGTGGACATGGCCACCTTCATGTACCTGGAGCCCCTCTTTCCCGAGGGAACGGTGCAGTACCTGGGCCCTAAAATCCTGAAAGACTCTGTGTACATGATGGGCCGAAATGCAGATGCTAACGGAATTGCCATGGCAGCGGCCGAACAAGTGGCCAGGCAGTCTACCAACGATCCCTATTGGGATGTGTAAAAAAACACCTTTTTGTGAATAAATGTCTTTTTTCCCCTGTCAAAATGGTGTTGTGTTTCATTTCAAACCCCAAAAAATGGGAGAGAGCTTTCGGGTGCCACATGTGGCATTCGAAAGCTCTCTCCCATTTTTTTGGGTCAAGTCAGAAGCCAACCTTGGTGGACTTGAAATGGACTTCAATATTTTTTTTACAAGTGCAAGTCCATCGTTGGCATGAATCAAATGGGATATCCAACGTTGACCAGTAGGCCTAAGGAGTGTCGTGGACATGTTTACAAGAAACCATTGGCTAGAAACCCTATGAACTGAAACCGTGTCTGAAATGTCATTTTGAAAACACATGGTGCTGGTGACAAAAAAAATTCTGGTCACTCCCCAAAACTTTTTCTGAGTGAATGGTACATTGAAAAAAAAAAAAAATTTTTTTTTTTTTTTTTGAGTGTGTATAAAAGTTGGACCCCTTGAAAACTTTTCACACTTGCTGCCTGACCCTCAACCTGCGTGCTGCTCAACGTGAATAAGAAGTCATGGATATCAGTTACTTGTTGGACGAATCGCTGTCCCCGTTGCCAATGACCCCTGAATATTGGCGTGGGGATGCACCACCCCGGCCGATTTCCCCACCGCCACTTGTCTTTGTGCCACCTGTGTCCAGTGAACCTGTTCGTGAACCTCGCCATGAAAGAAAACCCTATCATCGGCCATCCTACCGTAGATCCAAGCCAGCCTATCGTCGTCGACCCTACCGTCGGCCAGCCTATCGTCAACCCTACCGTAAATCATGTCCACCCCCACCTGTGTTGTCCCGTCATCCACCTGCAAAGATTGTCATTCGGGAACCTGAATTGCTATTGCCGACCGGTCCATGGATGCCACCGGAAGCCCGTAAACTGGTCGTGTCGGGAGGAGACATGCAAGTTCATTTTCATCCCAAATGCATGGCCGTCCTCTGTATCCGGGACAAGGGATTTACTTTGACCAACGGTTTCATGACATATTCCATGGACAATACTGGGGACTTGCACGTCAAAGTAATGGAATGCGTTCTGAGAATGCAAGTGGGGAGGCTGTGTTTTACCGATCGAGTGACGAAACTACGATGGAAAATGATGACACCCGACGACAGTACCATCCGAACGTTTATGATGGAAAAGGATTTGGATGCGATTGGGACTTGTCCTTTTTGCAAATTGGATCGATGCCATCGGTACTTGGCCGTGGTGGGGGGCATTTCAAAGGTGTTGCAGTATCCCATTGAATTGATCCCGCATTAAAAAAAAAATTCAAACGACACCAACCTTGGTGAAAGATATTCCATGCATGGTTTCAAACCAACATTGGAAAAAAATGATTTGTTTCAAACCAACATTGGAAAAAAATGATTTGTTTCAAACCAACATTGGGAAATGATTTGGCGTTTAAAAAAATATTTGGCGGGGTGGTTTGGCGTTCGTCTAGAGTATATAAGCGCCAGACGACTTGCCATTGGGACCAAAACATTCGACATGGATCAACTCGATTTTGTTGCTGTAGCTCAATTCATGTGGCACGAGGGGGCGTTCGTCCCTCGCCGCATCGTTTTCAATTCGATTGAATCGACCAAGGTGCAGATGGCTGTGGAGCCGAGCCCTAGTTCCCTACGCTTTGGATATTCAGACGTGCTGAAGAATTGGAATTTGCCCAACAATCCCTTTGACAACCGCGATGGGATCGATCATACCGACATTGTGCACCTGAACGACATGGCCCACTACCTGAGCCATGATTTCTATGCGACTCACCTGCAGAAGGAAGAAGGCGATGTGGTACACATTGGATGCCTGGACATGGCGACCTACCACTACCTGGAGCCCGTCATGCCGGAAGGGACGGTCCATTTCCTGGGGGCAGGTGTGCTTGGGAACCACTGGTACCTGATGGGCCCGAAACAGAATGCTGGACTCTTGGCCTTTAGAGCGGCCGAAAACCTACACAAAGACAAATATGGGCAGGAATACCTGTAAAAAACCCTGTTTGTAAATAAAAAAAAAATAATGACCGTGTTGTGTTTCTTTTCACCCAAAAAAATGGGAGAGAGTTCTGTATATACAGGTGATTTTCACTTGTATATGCAGAGCTCTCTCCCATTTTTTTGGGTCAAACTACTTGCCAACCTTGGTAATCCTACTTGGCAATTATTCACAAGTAACTTGCCGAGCTTGGGTGTTAAAAATGACATGTTGAACAAGTTTTCCCCCAATCCAACGTTGGTTATTTTGAATTTTATGGTGGATCCACCCACCAGATGACGTCAAATACCCACTGGCCAATCGCATCACTCGAAGTTCCATTTCGTGTGCATCCAACGTTGGCTTCCATGGTTGGTGTCGTTCTTCAGATGACGTCAAAGGCCGACGGACCAATCCCACGCCAGCTGCGAGTATAAAACGGACTCGCAGCGAGTGGAAGGCATCATTTGCAAATATGTTTCCCTGCGACACGTATCGAGATGTGGAGATTACGTCCTACAAGCAGAAATCTTTTCATGACTTGATGGAATTTACTTCATTCATGTTGAATGCGAGTGCGGCTTTACACAGGGCTCAACCACCCCCCGATGATGGTGTTGCTGTGAAGCCCATGTCGGACCTGTATGATTTCCTTCTGGAGCTGTTACCTGACAGGTACGACGAGAAATATTACCTGTTCAACGTGGCGCATTGGCAGTTACAAGCCAACCTGTACTCTGACGACCTCGAGCCTCTGTGTCCAAAGTATGCCTCCTGTCCCCATCCTGCCCTCCAAGCCATTTACATGGATTGTGTTCTGCCCGACGTATACAAGATGCTGGCCCATTGCTGGACTTTAAAGCCCTTCACTTTACCAGAAGGGAAACTGGAACAATTGGGCAATTTGCTGATGGCTTCCATCTACAGGTATCCGTTTCCAGAATCCTACCTGAGCAGTGCCGAACCCTGTGCCATATGCCTGGACACCCTCTATATCGAAAGGTACACCACTTGTTGCCACCATTCGTTTCATTCGAGGTGCCTGTTCCTGTGGTTGAGCGATCACAATACCTGTCCGGCGTGCAGAAATTATATCATCTATTTACTTTGGCCCCACCCCGAAAAAATGGGAGAGAGTCTTTTTTTGAAATGTTTGAAGGAAATTCCTTCATGCATTTCAAAAAAAGACTCTCTCCCATTTTTTTGGGTTCATTGTCAAGCCAACCTTGGTGTGGAACGCTATGAAACATATTTTTTTACACAAGATTACCAATGGTGAATCATATTTTTTTCCCTCAAGAAAGCTTCCAACGTTGGGCAGGAATTCACATGAATTTTATTTCAAGTGGCTATCCAATGTTGACAGGATATTGCAACAGCATCAACGTTGGCTTCCATGGTTGGTGTCGCTCTTCACATGACGTCAAATGCCCACTGGCCAATCAAATGACAGCTACGACTATAAAAAGGGACTCGCAGCGAGTGGCAGGCATCATTTTATTCAAAATATGTTTCCATGCGACACGTATCGAGATGCTGCGATCCAGGCCTACGTGCCAAGGTCGTTTCAAGACATGATGGAATTTACAGTCTTCATGTTGAATGCCAGTGCAGTTTTACACAAGATCCAGACCCCCGATGTCGTACCTGTCGGACACCTGTCCGAATTTACCGTGTTTGATTTCATTCGAGACCTGGTACCCGGGGATGGACCTGACAAAATTGATTTCGTCTTTGATGTGGCCTACTGGCAGTTCCGGAACAACATGCGCGCCGAGCACCTGGAACCCCTTTGCCCGAAACATGAATCGAGCCCGTATCCTGCCCTCAGAGCCGTCTACATGGACCAGGTACTACCCAATCTCTACCACCTGCTGGCCTATTCCTGGACTTTGAAACCCTTCCCTTTTGCCCTGGAAAAAATTGAAGAGATGGGGGACATGCTGATGGCTTCGGTGTACAGTTATCCGTGGCCAGACTCGTATTTCAAAATCACGGAAACGTGTGCCATTTGCCTGGAAAACCTGTACATTACACGCAATACCACCACGTGCAAACATGTGTTTCATTCCGAATGCCTTTTTCAATGGTTGGTCAACCACAATACCTGTCCGACCTGCAGACACACCCTCATATCTTGACATTGAACACCAAAAAAATGGGAGAGAGTCTTTTTTGGATGCTTATGCATTCAAAAAAAGACTCTCTCCCATTTTTTTGGGTCCATCATGAAGCCAACCTTGGGTGGAAACGTTATGTGAAACATATTTTTCTTAACAAGAAGATTGCCAATGTTGGCATGAAAAGGTTCTCGTGAATCCCAAGCCAACGTTGGCCAGTGACTTGAAATGGTTTCCAAGTGGAAATCCAAAGGCCAACCATGGCTAGCGAAATGAAATTCTGGAAACAACATGCAACACTAAAAAAAATTTGGGTTCCCAACATCTTGGCTGGCAGTCTTGAAAAGAATCTTGAGGCACATTGAAAAAAAAAAAATTTTTTTTTTTTTTTTTGTCCACTGGGTATATAACCCAGAGCTTTGGCAAATGTTTCTTCAGATGACGGCCAGCCACACTAGTGACTCGTGTTTTCCGTTTCACGTGCTATTTTTATCAAGTCCCCGTTTCAATTTCTTCATGATGGCTGAGGAGGATGATGTGCGTATCCCTTCCAAGCTGTTTACCAATTTGCTGGTGGACTGTAACATTCGGCACGGCCGATTGTGTCATCGAGATCGGGAGAAAGCGGCCCATCCGATTCATTTGGAATACGTGGCCCTGGCCAAGGTGATTCTGAAGGAAGCGGAACATTTGAAATCCTTGCAACGCACCATGCGAGGCTTGCAACAATCCACGTATCCCCCTGTTCCACAGATGGTGCAGCCGTGTAAATCGTGTCTCGTCACCTGTGGCAGAGTTCAGGAAGAATACAACGATACGCTGAGTGGCATGTACAAGGATCTGTACGAACGACACGTGGAGGCTATCGGGGAATTGGAACGAGGCTTGGACATGTTAAAGGACAAAATGAAACAAGCCGAGCGGGGCATGGCGATAAATGCCATACAGATGGTGTCGACCACGAGACCATGAAAAACAAATCCCCAATTCCAAACAAGCTCAACTCAAATCCCAACAAGCCCAACTCAAAATCATTTGTAACTATTAAAAAAAAAAAAAAAAAAAAAAAAAAAATTTTGTTTTTTTTAAAGCCTTTATAAGTCAGGGCTCGTGAGCAGAGTCTTCACTAGCTGGTTGGCCATCTCACGAGTCGTGTGCCAAGAATTTGTGTCAAGTATGCCAAAGACATTTTGCTGTCCCTTGAAATGTTTTCCAGTCCCTCAAACACAGGTGGATGGCATGGCGTGCAAGAAATGTCGGTCCTTTGGTTACTGTCGCTGTCGTTGCCCCACGTACATGCAGAAATTGAGGGACCTGCATTGCTGTGATTACATGTGTATTCAACCCGCACGCCACATTTGCCTGTTGTGTCCAGACCAGTGCTTCTGTCTGTGTGTCACGCGGCAACGGGACGTGCTGTTGGCACAACCACCACCGGTTCGAACGACTCGCATCAATGTAGCCTGGTGGAATTGGTCATACAGCGCAAGTCCACCCCTCGATATTGTTGCGAGTTGCGATGTTTCCCGATTCCCGAAGACCTGGTCAGAGGATTGGCTTGCTGGCGGTGTAAGGCGGTCAACTATTGCAAGTGTGACTGTACGACGTGGATGGAACGCTTTCCGGTCGCTTTCAGAATATATGGGCCTAGCTAGAGAGTCCATCCGCAATACTATCACTTTGACAAACCCAATACAAAAATCATTCTAAGCACAACTCAAAATCATTCTGAGCTCAACTCAATTTCCCAAAAACTCAAAATCATTTGTAAGAATTTAAAAAAAAAAAAAAAAATTTTTTTTTTTTTGTTTATAACCGCCAGGGCTCTGGAAGATTTTCACCACTTGCCTCTTGGACACCGCTCTCACCAGTTGCCAACACTCGGCTCGTTTTGCAATTCCCAGTCAGTATATTGGTTCTACAATGGGTTCCATCCGTTCTACCCTTGCGTCTGGATTCCAGAAGCAGTTTGATCGACGAGAACCGATTTTTTACGAGTTGGCTACGGAAGGGTTTCCTGACACTAACAGCATGATTCCCTATGATGAGGGGGATTTAACACCCACGCCACCAATGGACCGTTCGTCCTCCATACCTGATGATCGGGCAGATGTCGACATGAATCCTGATGCAAGTGTGGAGGCTGACGACGAGTTTGTGGTGTGGTTCAGAATGGATTCTGATCAAAACAATTCAGCAGATGATCAAAACAATTCGGCAGCCGAGAATAATCAAAACAATTCGGCAGCCGAGAATGAACAAAACAATTCGGCAGTTGCTGATGGCAAGAAGGTGCTTCAAGATACAAGCATCTCTGGCAAATGTTATCGTGACATGGATAAATGGTTCCCGTCAGACATATCTGATGATGAAGACTAAACATGTAAATTTTGCATGCCGAGTGAAACAGACACACCCAACTTGAAATTGGGGTTTGCCAAGTCCAACTCAAAAACTTTGGAAAAAAAAAAAAAAAAACATTTTTTTTTGAAACCCTTTATAAGTTAGTAGCGCTGGCAGAAATGTGTCAGTTGCTGTTTGGCCATCCGACGACTAGTGCGCTCCATACTTCTTGTGTCATGTGGTTTCGCCTCTGTCTTGGCTCTTTTTGCCAACCCCTTGCCGCTGCGGTGGGTAGCGATGGATACTTGTACTGGCGGATCGTGGACATGGGCATTCTTTTGGGAAAAAAGAATCCTTATTCCTTTGCCAGCCGATTTCAGCAGCATGTCGTTGTTGGACAAGATGTATTTCCCCCTGGTCCCAAGTATACCCACAACACGTTGAGATGCAAATTGATTTCCACGGAATTCATGTACCATCGCCTGTTGGAAGCGGATTTGACCAAAGCCAACATGTTTGTGAATACGCTTTGCAGAGGAATAGGGTCAGTCCAGATTCGGAAACGGTTTTCAGACACGGTGAAAGATTCCCCTATACTCTTTGCGGGGATGGATGGCAATGTGTCCATTCCCGATTGGATTCATCAGTTTGTGGCAGACGTCACCTGGTGTAGGGATCCTACACGACGGAATGCTGATGAACCCGTTTCGAATCCTGCTCCTCTTGCCGAGCCTCCCTTTTCGAGTCCAGTTTCGAGTGGTGACTCAACAGTTTCGAGTGGTGACTCAACAGTTTCGAGTCCAGGTTCGAGTGGTGACTCAACAGTTTCGAGTCCTCCAACTGTTTCGAGTCCACCTGAAGAGATCAATCCACCGAGTGCTGCACCTATTGAACAGACTACAGTTTCGAGTGATGCTGCATCTGTCAAGAGTGAGGAGCCCAGTGAAGACGAGCTCGTAATTGATATGGATAGGTGTAGTGATGATCAACCCAGTGACAGAATGCCGGGAATTTATCAAGTTGCTCTGGATCCCATTGAAGCCGTGGCCACCGTGTACAAACCAACGGAAGATAGTCAGGTGAATCAAATAAACTTGTTGCCGGTGGAGATTCAACCCTACCAGTTGCAAGAAGTGGTGGATTCTAGACCGCCAAACCCGATTCGACCTGCAGATTGGCACATGAAAATGGAAGGTTTAAACCAGTTGCCAAACGTGATTTGGCTGGACACTGGACCCACGATAACAGCTTACCGGAAAGGTGAAGTGGAAACCAAATAACTTTGGTGGTGTCCCAAAACAAAAAGCTGGTGGCTCTGAAAACTTTTTCAAGATGATTCAAAAAAAAAAAAAAAAAAAAAAAATTTTTTTTTTTTTTTTTAAATTGTATATAAGCTCGAGCTGTGTGGAATGGTTTTCAGTTGTACCCCTGGTCACCAACAGTTGGGTTGTACAGTGATGTCCCAAATATTTTTTGAGTGACTGAATATGTTTTCAAGTGGCTGAATCGTACTTATGCATTCAAAATACGTTTGGCTAGCCGATTCAACATTGGGAATTCCTGTTACAAGCTTGGACTGACGGTTGGCTTTCATTGATTTACATTCAACATTGGGAATTTCAATTGGAAAAATCATTTTTTGGCCATTCAAGCTTGGGGAAATACGTTTTCATCATTGGATTTTTCCATTCAAGTTTGGATTTTCCTATTCAAGCTTGGAAATACGTTTTCATCATTGGCAAAGCAACTTGGCTTGGCGGCGTTTGGCTTGGCGAGCAACTGGCTTGGCGACGGGGAAAGACCTATAAAAGGAAGCCTGCTTTCGAGGGTCGGCATCAGTCAGCGTTCAAGTCGCAATGGATATTTTCCCCGTGAATCGAGTGTCTGAAGAGTTGGAGCCTTTGTATTTCGATGCAGATGTGTGGGAAAAAGAAATCCGGCAACATCGGGTGCAGGCCTTCATTTCGTTTATGGAGCCCCATGAAAATAAAAGGATTTATCACAACGCCCTGCCAAAGGACTGGTTCAGGAAATTTCTGGATAATTTCTTGAGGTGCTTGGACTCGGCCAAACATTCCGGCTATTTCGATCCCAACGAAGTACAGTGGGACAGGATTGTGAAAAAACTCATGAAAAATCCTGAAAGGAACATGAAGAATGCCGATACCCGACTTGGCTTTCGGTTGGATAACATGTACTTGGTCAAGCACGGGTTCACGTTTGGACATTGGATTGTGGATCCTGGAATGCATCACGTGTTCCAAACGTCGTTTGCGCCTATGGTGTGTTATGAACTGCCTGCTGCCAGTGTCAATTCCCGCTCCCAGCCCAATACCGTTCGTAGGAGTTTGAGTGCGTACGATCAGATGCTCTACGAACGGTACGTGTTTCAGCCTCATTCCACGTACACCATTCCTTCGGGCACGCGGTACGTGGTGATGGCCGTGCAAAAGACACTGTTTTCTGTGGATGTGGTCCCCAATAGTGTGGAGATTCCTGGCATGGAGTCGTTCAAGACCCACAAGTCTTATGGTGCGAGTGCGTACAATGTGCCACCTCCGACCCCTGCGGCCCATCGACAACCTGAGATGGTCATGCCTCGAGAGCGGCAGATGAAACGAAAACAGGTGCAGAAGAATTGGGGTAAAAATCCCAAGCGTGTGCCTGTAGAACCGCCAGCAACTCGTGTTGTGGAGCCAGCAACTCGTGTTGTCCGCAAGAATTGGGGACAGTTTAAAATTCCCAAGCGTGTGGAATCTCGTGGACCAGCTGCTTCACCTGCGTGGGAGGACCCCACCCCTGTGGACTTGACAACATCTACACCGACTGTGCCGTCACCAGTTGTGCAACCAGTTGTTGAGCATCAACCCCTGTTCCTAGAGCCGCTATTCATGGAGCCCCCAGGGGAGTATTCGCCAGCAGTGGTGCATCAACCCCTAGAGCCTGTGCAATCGCCAGCCCCTCCAGTGGTGCATCAACCCCTCTTCATCGAGCCATCACCAGTGGTGCATCAACCCCTATTCATCGAGCCAGTTGTGTCACCACCACCAAGGGTGCAACCATCCATGCCAAATTGGATGGAGCCTGCAACACCTATACACTTTGACATGACTGAACTCCTTTTTGGACATGATGATGATGAAATTCCGATTTTGGATGAAGCCATGTTAATGGAATTGGGTTTCCAACCACCACCCCAAGATCGACCCCCCATACCCCAAGATGAACCTTTGGACTTGACGACCCCCAGACGTTTCCCTGACGTCATACAACCATCGGCCATTACATTTGTAAAACCAATCGATTTGACGTTTAAATAAAAATAACTTTCCCCCACACTTGTGTCGTTTTGCTTATTTGAAAAAAATTTGTAGAGGTCACGGTGCTCCACTATTTTTTCGGCCGACTGTAACACCTCCTATAAGGTGTATCAACACCTCCTTAGGAAGTGTTGATACACGCCGATAATTTTTGTAGATGTTCTGGACGACATTCCTAGTGGACTGACGCCTTCATCCACTCGGCCACGGAGGCCCTCAATAATAAAGTGTCTGTGGATCGTAAAACATATTACTGCCTCTGTGTATAAAAGATTGAAAATTTATATATAAGCACTAGTATTGAAAATTTTTATGAATGAAAAATGTTTTTTTTTCTTGGAAACTAATTTTTGTTACTTAACCCCTTTTACCATACCAAGGCTGAACTAGATGTATATACCCTTTGTTTTATACATTTTTGTACTGCAAATTCAGAAAAAAACCAATGAAGTTAATTCGCATAGGTTATTTAAACCAACTTAATTACAACTGGAAGTGATGGTACACTCGTCATATATAAAGCATTAGAATACTTACACAGATAGTTTCTCAACCAACTGAAGATGGAAGCCATGATTCAACTGTGTTTCTCTCTATTTTAAAAAAAAGTAAGCCCTAGGGGGAAAAAGTAAGTACTAGGGGGAATTTTCAGTTCTTTCAATGTTATTCAGATCGTATCTCAAAATGTAAAAGTCCTAAAATTACGAAATTAAGTGAATTTGTTAAGAAATGTTTGATAAATAAGAAGAATATATTTTTGTTTCAATACTGTTATTAGTTTATAAGTTATTTAATATTAAAGTCGTCGTTGATAAAATTTCGCTTACAACTAATTTTGTCCGTCGAGTTTCTGAAACACTATTAAGAGGAGAGATCCAATTTTTTTAGGGAGTGTAGAAATAGGTTTGAACTGGAAATCCAAGTAAGCATTTTTTTTAAATTCGAATTAGTTTAGGATTTATAAATTTTTGAAACATTTAAACACGCTCCACTTTTTGAAGTTTTTTCACCCTCATTTTTGAAACGTGATTTCTAAATTGCTATAAGTCATTTAAAATTACATATTCTCTTATTCAAAAAAATATATTAATATTCGTTAAAACTTCTTCTTTCTGATGTTATAAATATTATATTTCTATCTTTACAATTAAATTAGATATGGTCAATTAAGATAGGTATAAAAAATAGCGAAGAAGGATAAAAATGTCGGATATTTCGAGAAAATTTTAATTTGCGACTTTTTGTCTCATTGTTCCGCTTGCATCTCAAAAAGTAAATGTCCTAAAATTATGAAATTATGCCAGTTTATTAAGAAATGTTTGGGTAATAAGATGAATATTTTCTTTTTTCAATACGATCAGTATATTAGACGTTATTTTATGTTAAAGTCATGATATTAGAAAATTTTGAAAACAATTCATACATTTTTGTATACTTGTCTTCCAATTTTCAACAAAAAAATAAATAAAAAATTAGGGGTATAGATTAAACTATTGGCTACAAATGATCCAGAGCGTTTGTGAAATTTCGATTTAGTTTTGTAGTTATAAATTTTTAAATAATTGACAAAATGTCTGAAATAATCGTCAATTATACGGGTAAAATTTTAAGTGATAAATTAAAACTGCTCTAAATAGTTCAAAAGTATACTTTTTTCCCGTTAAAAAAATATAGTTATGTTCGTAGAATCTTTCTTTCTTGAATGGTATCAATACTGAAATTCTATCTTAAAAAATAAATTAGATGTAACTATTTATGTGAAGTACTATAAATATTATTAAAAGATACTCCGGAAGGAAATGCCAACATTGGCAAAATGCCAACGTGTATTTGGCTGCCAACGGCGAATTATTATTAGCGCCAATTCTCAATTATCTTACTTAATATAAATATAAGTTGGCGATTAAGCCTTTTTATTTATGGCGCGTTTATGCTGTTGTTTGTTTACACATGTTTCGCTTTTCAATGAGCACAATTGCGTTGAAGCAGTTCTACAGTTGAGTTTTTCCAGTTATGGGGCGGGGGGGGATGGGGGGAAGCATGCCCCCCCCCCCTTCCCCCTCTGTAAACTTGAAACCTTAAAAGTTGGGAATTTCGAGTTTTAAAAATCTCTGAGTTGGGAAAATTTATGCCTCAGGCAAATTAATATTATTAGCAAAGGAAAGCGACGGACTACTAGAAATTGCCCAACTTTTATTAAGATGAAACTTAAATTAGACCTCAAAACGGACCACTGCATTGGAACATGCGTGCGACAAATCAATACTTTCGAAAGAACTGTTTAATATTACCTATAAAAAAGCTGAAAATGTCTTATAAGTTGGAACTGGAAATTTTTTTAGCACTGTTGTGTTGTGCAATTTCGAATAGGTAGGTGTGGTCTGGTTAAATAACGTCACACTAGAGCTGCACATTGAACTACTGGCGTTGGTTCGAGCAAAGCGCCCTTGCTTTGTTATTGGTACGTTTTTACTTACTACATCAAGGACGCTTTGGTTCGAGGCCTTTCTCAAAGAAAGACCCGGGAACGATGCCTCATATTGTTAACAGTGGTCAGATAACGAGGACAACACTTCAGCTGGTACCCGATGTCCTTAGGTTAGGAATTTTGAATCGTTCAAGTTCGGAATTTCGGATCGTTAAGTTGGGAAATTTCTTGACTCAACATACTAAAAATAAATTTGTGTGACGGCACTGCCAGTAATAATTTATATAACTAAAAAAAGTATTGTTGTTAGGACACATTGTCATTGCCTACAGTGTATGAAGCCGGTATTGGTTTGCGAAGCAAACTAAAGAGGATTGCGTAGCAATCCTCCGGGGGTTGGTGGAGCGTTAGCGGAGCAGGGGGCGGAGCCCCCTAGTACTGTAAATTTTTTTAAATTCTAGATTAAGACGAATTTTGATACAATAAGCGGTGACTATTTTTTAAGAACAATTGCGTCATTTCTTGCGAAAAAGCAATAGAGGAGATACTGTGGTTGGGATTCATTGTTATAAACTGACACTGTTTTTAGAATTGCAACAATGACTTTCGTTGTGAGTTTTCAGTGATTCGTTTTTGTTTGTTTAACAGCAATAAAATTTCCATTGCTTTTAAATAAGTATTGTTAGAAAGTTAAAAACAGACATGGTCTGTGTTATGGGCAACAACCAGTTAACTCACACAATGTACAGTCGGGGTGAAAAAAAAACGAACCACACCCCTAGTTTTTCGCCCGCTATTTATGGTAGCTAAACTTGCTGGTATATGTTGATTAAAAAATGAAAGGGATTTTTAACTTATTTTATCGCAAAATATAAGTTGGAACTTTCGAATTATTGGGAGGGGGGCTTGGGCCCAATACAATTTTACGACTATGGAGTTATTGTATAGACAACTTCTCCATCAATCTTTTCAGTTCCTACTACTGTCTGTCAAACAACAAGTCAATCATACCTTCTTCCCTTTTAATTGTTAATGCCCCGAAATTTGCTGCATTAACTCCTTGGCTGGGAAACTAATTCAATACTGCTGCTAAAAAATATGTTTTTGGTTAATTAACGTCGCACTAGACATGCACAGTGGGCTATTGCCGAAGGTTTGGGGCCTATCTTGAAGGAAAGACCCGGGAAAAATGCCTTGCATTTTTGAACTATAGTTAGATGACGAAGACAACACCTGAGCTGGCACCCGACGCTACCTCAATATAGGCGTTAGGCCATTAGGCCCCGATCAGATTTACCGTGCACCAATCCTGTATACATGCCAGTATAATTTATTGAATGTTCTGAATGACTTTCTAGTATTTTTGTAGCGAAGCTGGAAACCCTCCGATTGCAAATTACCAGCTGAACGCCTTTATCTACTGGCAATTAGAGGTCTCTGCTAAGTAACCCTAAAAAATGACTATTTTTTTTTTAATATGGGAAGTGTCAGCCAAAACATCGAAAATAAATGTTTTAAAGAGGCAGATATAGTCAACTGTTACACAAATACCATGACAAAAGCTCTCTATATTTGCAGATTAATGAAGTTTCCCTAATAATTTTTTTTTAAGTGATTAGCAGTTAAAAACTTATTTTTATATTATTCAGGCCACATACTCAAATCATTAAAATGTACCATTTAAACATGAAATTTCCATGAACTCAAAGTCATCAGTGGCGGCTCGTGGACTATAGCAAGTACAGCCGGGCTGCACCTAATTTTATTAGTGTATTTTAAAACTGAAATTATATATTCTACTAATTTTCCTAAATTTCTACTGTAAGTAAAAAAACCTCCGACAAATAGCAAAACCTTTTGCCGTAATGCGCAATTCAGGAGGGAAAAAAAACTCCATTCAATTAAAACTGCAGCCAAAAAGCGAAGTTCGAAATCGGCTGCATCGTTGCCATGACAACCTTACGTAGCATGACTTCCCCTACTCGCTAAAATAGAGGTTGTGACGAAATAAATGCAGCCCAAAAGTATTTTTTCAAATCTGCTGCACTTGGGGCTGCTATGAATTGATTGGCTCGTGCGTGAATCGGCGGGGCGGGCTAGGGGGAAACCGAGAATTTCCAAGAATCTCTATAAACGGAAATAGTTTTCCTGATAAATTTACACGTGTGTTGTTGTTTCGTTACTTAAAATATTAAAATTGATCGATTCGCATGTTTAAAAGAAAAGAGGATTGCTTTAATTTTTCAAAAATAAGTGTTTTCTATTTTTTTTGCATGTTATCATTTCGTAAAAAGTAAAAGGAAACTTTGATTTTAGTAATAAATATTAAAGAATTTCCATTCATGTATGGTTGTGGAAAATAGGGGATTTCACATGATTTCGGCTGCACTAACATTTTCCACCACGAGCCGCCTCTGAAAACAATTGAAGTGTTCTATAATTATCAAAATATTTCAAACAATAAATTTGGTAAAAAAATATTCTGAATTCAAGAATATTTTACACTTAATATAAATTAATTTGATCAAATTATGAATTTTTCAATATTGCGATTTTTATTTACACTTGTTCATGTAATAACTTTTCTTTAAAAATTTAAGATGATGACATTATACAAATTATTCTCCCGTTATATAAATTTTAAATAATGAATCCTTCATAAATTGGATTATCAATTTTAAAGTGAGAAATATATTGCTGCATTAATTAATGATAGAATATACAGACCAAAGACCTTCCAGAAGCATGTTGTACTTAAAAAAATTTACAGTTGACATTTAAATTTTTTTTTTTTTATCGCCAACTCAGAGTTTTTTGGTGGTAGTATTGGCAGTTCTGCCAGAATAAAAGAAAAACCTCTACTGGCAGTACGCTGCATCCTTCCAACAGGACGTTGTATTTACTTTCAGTAAGATATTGTAAAAATGGCAATGGCCCAATTGCGGTCGAAGGGAGCCGGGTTTACCATATTCTCAAAGAAGAAAACATTTGTTTATCGCACAGACAAAAGGTTGCCATGGGCCATAATTGGAACTTTGTGGTAAAAATTGGGGTTGTTTAAGAAAATTCCCAAATACACACTTGTAAACGTTTAAAAAATCAAATTCATAAAAAGAAAATCATAAATTATTTTATGCAAGATTCTATAAGTATAAATGCATGCACTGATTTAAAAATATACACAATACATTTTAACATACAACAAGTATGAAAAAAAAGCATTTTTAAAGGCACTTAATATTGAATACATGTAGTAACTCACATAACAGAATATAATATTGCACAACAAATGTAGATTTTTTAATAAAACACTTCGTCGTATATATTATAAGTAAATTTAGTGGGACATTTAATTGGTATAAAGTGTAAATGGAAATAAAAGATATAAACCTAGAATAAACACTATCTTAAGTAGTTTCATAATTTGTAACCCCTTCTTGGTCGTGTTTTTTATAAATTCCGTCAGATTTATTTTTAAGTATAAAATAATAAATGAATTTTTTGTATGTTTAATCCTGAATTGTAATTGTTTGACACACATGTCTCTCTACCTCGTCCATTGTCCGGACCATAGGATCTCCCGAGTACCATATGGGCCAGACAATGCTCAACTTGTGAACCGTTCGGAGCTAAAGTGGATCTCTCTACCTATGCTTTCGTCCATTGTTTGGACCACAGGATCTCCCGAGTACCATATGGGCAAGACAATGCTCAACATGTGAACCGTTCGGAGCTAAAGTGGATCTCTCTACCTATGCTTTCGTCCATTGTTTGGACCATAGGATCTCCAGAGTACCATATGGGCAAGACAATGCTCAACATGTGAACCGTTCGGAGCTAAAGTGGATCTCTCTACCTATGCTTTCGTCCATTGTTTGGACCATAGGATCTCCAGAGTACCATATGGGCAAGACAATGCTCAACATGTGAACCGTTCGGAGCTAAAGTGGATCTCTCTACCTATGCTTTCGTCTATTGTTTGGACCATAGGATCTCACGAGTACCATATGGGCCAGACAATGCTCAACATGTGAACCGTTCGGAGCTAAAGTGGATCAAGTCCAATTTTTTTTTTAAATGTTTGTTGGGGTTAATACTTGTTAATTATGTATATTTTCAGAGCCATAGTGAACCAAACCCCTGCTATAGTATAATAGATGGCATTATTATCCTCTAAATAAATGTAGAATTCAACTAGAGTTAAAAAGTTTTACCTTGATTATCTCAAAACTATAACTTACAACTTGATCCATTTTTCAGCTCTGAACGCCTCATATGACGCCGACCAAGAAGCTTTATTGAACAATCACCAATTTGTAAATAACAATAAACTTAATATTAGTAACTTATAAAGTAACTCTCCTAAAGATCTATACTGGCTCTTTGTGTTGTAGACATTTTTTTATAAAATGCAAAATTACTGAAATTATTCTTGAGTATTCAATAAACTATCAACGAAGTGAGCAAGGTTGTCCACTACTGCATCAGGTTTCACAGCCGAATTTTGTAGATCAACTTCCCTGAAAAGAAAAGAAAAAAATATCAAGGAACGTTCATCACATTTTATGAACTATTTCGCACAAAATTTTATAATTATATTTTTAACAAGCTCCGGAATGTAACAATTTCGATCCTATATGCTGTAACTTATTATAACTAAGTCATTTAATTTGGACAAATGCAAAATATACGAGTAATAAATGGAAAAACTATACAGCATGTTTTATTTGAGTGATCTTTGCAAACATGGTTCTTGGTGTACAATTCAAAGTTCTTAAAATATATATTCTTTAAAATATCATGTCATTCTTAAAGTTGTCTCATTTTCAATGAATGTATATTATAACATGAAAATAAATTAAAAAATTATTAAATAATATATACTAATCTAAAACATTATAAACATTAAATGTAACAAAATTTTCTGTAAAAAAGCAATGTTGAACTCTAGTTAGTTACATTTTCTACAAAATTTTTATCAGATTTTTCAAAATTTTAATTTTTGGGCATGTAGTAGAACTTTGATTATTCGTCCCTCTTTTATCCAGAACTCTCTGTTAACCGTCTCTGTCGACATAAAAACATTTCCTCAACAAGTAAATCATTCATCTCTCTCAAAACTAGAATATTTTTCATTGAATTTTTCCTTTATACTAACTAGTTTATAAACCCCATAAGCCTCTAATATGTAGAGGTAGGAAGCTAATTATAAATGACTGAGTTTATTTGATTGGGGATGGACGAATGGGATTCTCTTCCCCGGCATACTATTCAGCATAGTTGGAAAAAACTTGCACCTTACTTAACCAAAGGAGGAAATAACGGTAACGTTACCTATCCAGGACGACCACGTATTCCGATGACGACGACTTTTGCTACAATGTTTGCGTAAATTCCGGCATGTGAAGAATGCGACACCAGGATATTAATGATTAGTTAAACGGCAAACAAAATGAGGGATTTTAAGATGATGAAACCGTTTTTTAAATTCAGAGGTAACGTGTTGAAGGGAAAGCAAGGAGGAAAAACGACCAATGCTACATAAGTAATGGTGAGGCTTTTGACTGTTTTTCAAAAGGATAAGTTTCATGGATGGAACAGCAATCCAAACTCAACTGTTGCTTTTAAGAAGACTTCAGTATAGAGCCGCGAATCAACAGTTATCAAGACTACAACAACAAAACTCTATTATTCACTGACAATTCCTTATTATCAGGACTTTTCGATTATCCGACCTACCTCCAGCCTGAATTAGGTCAAATAATCGAGGTTTCAGTTACTTGCAAAAAATTTTTTTATCTTGCAACAATTAAATGAGAGTTGTAAATAGCCATACACAGATATGAAAACGGGTTTTAGTTGGTACTGTTGATTACTACTATTATTGGATAATTATTTGTTTAAGTTACAGGCATTGAAATGTATAGCTCCCCCCCCCCCCCCTATTTATACTATTTAGTTATGGTATATGGAAATACTTTTACATTTAAAGAAAGTAAAATATTTTAAAGACATTTTTTATTCATTATTTTTTTTTGGTTTGAACTAAAATATTTAGATAATATTGATAAATATTGGTCATAGGATTTTACTTATACAAATAAAATACAAACTTTAAAATATTATACGAATAAAATTATCAAAACTATAAATAATATACAAACAGAAACAAAATAAACATTTGGAAAAATGTCAAGTTACAAATCTTAAGATTTTTTTCCCTTAAAGATATGGATGCAATAAAACACCTGTTTTTTTTTAAAAAACTATTGATGATTCATTAGTGAATGCCATTCTCATTAATTCCGTAACTCCAACGTACTAAATTAAAAGTTCTACCATTTTATAACATGGTTACACTTATTTAGTAAACAGAATATGTTTTTATTTGATACTATTCACCTGCTCATTTATTTTTGCTGGGTGCTTGATTGCTTTTTAGCATATTGTATTTGAGACTATTCTTAGATGATAATTTATTTTGTTTGTTCCTTAAAATTTTATAAATTATATTTTAGTTAAAATATTTTTTTTTAAATGTTCATTTGTAGATACAAACCTAAATCTTTGAATTTTAGTCATCGATATTGTCCAGTACAGAAAGGGTTCAGCTTACATATTAAAGGTCTGGGTTTGAATTAAGTTTAAAGTTTTGTATTAAAGCAAACTAAATTAAAGCTAAACATTTTAAAAATAAGGGCAATTTGAAATCTGTTTCTGTGGCGATCATTAGAAATATTGTTGAAAAACAGTTGTGCAATTGCTAATGTATTTTTGGCTTAGTAGAACATATCTCTAAAAATGATCATATTCAAAATATATCTGTTGTTTAAATGTTGTTTTTTTGACAAATTAGTGCTTTAAAAATATCGTAATCATAAAGGCTTAGCCTAAATGTTCTAAATTAAACAAATCAGTCTTTGTGTGAAAAAATATATAAAAAATATTAAATGTACGATATAAAGCAACATTTAATTTTTTTTAATATTTAGTGTTAAAAATATAATAACATCTTTATTTTTTTTAATTGACATATTTACTTCAAATAATCATAAGTATGAAAATGTCACAGTTTTAAATTTGTCTCATTTTTAAGACATTATAAAAAGTTTCAATATAAAACATTTCACAGAAAATTTAAACTGCAAAAGTTTCTAACTTGAAAATCTCAATTAATTAGGTGTGTTGGTTGTCAAGTGGTAAAAGTCCAAAAACAGAATTCCCATATTAGACAGTTTATAGTTTGTGAATCGCTTTGGCTATAATGTTAAGTGGAATGATATGAGACTCCTTATTGAGAAATACAGACAACTCTCGTTATCTCGAACTCGAAGGGAAGTGTATAAAAATTCAAGATATCGAAAATTTCAAGTTATCGAAAATCCTATAAAAAAGCTGTTTTGGTAAAAAATAAATACTAGTATACTTACACGACTTTATTTAACATATCTATCCAAAATAGTTTGGTAAGTATTTCTATTTTTTTCGAAATCAATTATATTTTCCAAATGCACGATTGCTTGAAATGTATCTTATGTTTTCATTTCCGGCCTCGATTCAATGAATGCACGCATAGATTTTATCGAAGATAGAGCCTCATAAAAAGTTATCTTTAGAGGAGGTTAGCATTCTTAATTATCATTCTTCTTTTGAGAGCGATCTCTTATCAAATGCTGCTATAGAGAGTGCATTGTCAAAACAAAAATGAGAAGGGGTCGAGTGTCGTCTTCATATTTTAAGTGAGTTGCTTTCTGGATGGTCGGTAATGTTCCAAGAAAGTGACTCTCACTTTACTGAAAACGCCAGCTGGCTTGAGGGACGATAAATCATTAACCTTCCTTGTTGGACTGACTAAAGAGGAGGGGATACAGCTCAGGGAATTCAGTCTGGCGACATTCAAACAAAAGGGTGAGGCACAGGTAGTAATCCATTGTAAGTATACCCTTTCAATAACGCACAATAAGAAAGAGAACTGATAAAGAAGAACGTGGCAGTTACATACATGCTAAAGGTTCTTCAAAATCCGTAGTTTTGAGAGGAAAACAAAATTTTGAGTTGTGTGGAAACTTTGAGTTATCGAAAATAACGACGAAAAACTTCGAATTAAAGAGATAAAATTACATTAAATAAGTAATGAAGGTGCAGGGAAATAGATTTTTTTCGAGATATCGAAAAATTCGAGTTATTGAAGTTCGAGTTATCGAGAGTCTACGGTATATTAAACTTTGAAGAACAGACCACTTGACTAAATGATAAATGTAGCAGCCTGGCAATTAAAAATGGTGTTAGTTCATCTTTGGAATTTTGTGACTCAGACCACCTTGGCAGCCAGCACGCACAATTAAAAATGGACAACTAATTCATGCTAACCTGAATTTTCCGGTTCTAACAAGAACTCCCTTGAGGCCACACTTTTGAGCTGCTCCAACATCGCTGTTGATATCATCTCCAACCATAATAGCCTGAAAGAAACTTTGAAAACTGAAATGGGATGGTATAAAAACATTTCAAAATTGAATAACTGTACTTTTTAACATGTCAAGATTTTCTGTGGCTTTTTTTTTTAGTTGAATAATTCTTAAACAAAACTTGTGGAATAATTTAAGTGGTTTTCGGATAAAAAATTATATTTTGTGCATGTAGTATTCCTGTACATTTTGAGTTCTAAGGTATGTTCTATTATTAAAATATTAAAGTTTTCATTAAGTTGTTATTTTTTTGTGTTTTGATATCTGTTGATGTTCCAAGTATACAAATGTGCACATTCGTTCGAGTATCTCCTGATTTACATAATTTGTACCTAATTTTAAAGTTAATAAAATTCTCTATTTTGATATTTTTTCAAACATAAAGCCTTGGTAGACTTTTGGAATCTTTCTCCACTATAATAAAAGGAATGTGTTGGAATGAATATAAATTAAACAATTAAGTAGTGAAAAACTCAAACGATATAATATTTTACTCATCTTTCAGTGAGTAAACAGTACAAAATATTCAGAAAAATAAATTTAAATTTATCAATTAAACAACAAGGATATTATTTGATAAATTCCAGCGCTGTAGTTTTTATAGTTTTAAGGAAGTGGTTCTCCACCTTTTTTCTCTCATGCAGACCTTGATAAAACTTTTCATTATAACCCCATCTCCCATAACCTTTCTCACACATCCTACACAATATTTTTTTTTGTTAGGCAGTAATATTCTAAGGTTAGCTGGCAATTAATCAAATGACTCAAATTGATAACACTTTTTTTTATGGTTTTTATTTTTTTTATTTTACTTATTACAATTACATATTTTATTTTGGGTGTTTTCCGCCATTACTAATATTATTTTTGAGTACCCCTAACCAGATCGCCATGTACCTCTAGGGGTATATGTACCACGAGTTTACAACTGCTGTTCTCTAAAGGGTTATTGGTACTAAAAAATGCATACAAAATAAACTTCTTATCTGTACAATTTCATAAACTAATTGCAAAGCTCATTAGAATAGTTAAAGTTGGTACATTATACAGAAAATCAATACAAGTTAGAACGTATAAAAGAATAAAGATTGAGCATTAAAGACTATGCAATTTGAATGATCAAAATTCTAATACTATGTCATAATTTGTTATAATTTTTAACAATCACAACAAGAGAAATACTTAATTTTGTTTAAAAAATGGCACTTTAATATTTTTTAATATGATTAATTAAAAATTACGAAGATTCCAACAAAACTATTTAGAACTTCTAGACTTGAAATTGTTACCTCATGCGGAAGAACGCCAAGGTTTTCTACAGCACTCATAAAATAATCTGGTGCTGGCTTCCCAATAACCTTTGCTTCAATGCCAGCAGCAAACTAGTAAAAACAAAAAGCAGAGGTTAAACAGAAATTATCAAAATTATCTTTAACATAGAAACTACCAACATAATCTGTCATATAGAAACTACTATACAGAAACTACTACGGTAACCAGTTTGGGAAACGACGGTAGGCATTATAAGAATCATTTTAATAGACATACTTCTAAAGCACAGGTGTATCCACCTAAGTCCATTACAATATCTCCTTTTTCTTTGTAATATTTCCTAAAACAAACATGGTTGTCAATTAAGATTATTAAATAAAAATATATTGATACTTAATGCATCTTCGTTTTTTAAAAAATGATGACTTTACTAGTAATTAATTTGTTTAAACTCAAAAGAATATCAAAGCTAAAAATCCATACAAAGGGTAATGTATAAAATTTTAGATTTAAGATAGATATAGGTAGTACAGTGTTCATACTTTTTAAGAAAATAAAAAAAGGTTCTTTTAAGGACTTTAAAAGCAATTTATAAGGATCTTATTTTTTTTAATAATGTTATTGAAAAATAATTATTTGCAAAAAAAAAATATACATTTCTAACAAAAAATGAGCACTTAAGTCAAAAATAAACTTAGTAGAAAAATATTTAATACAAATTAAATAACTAAATGAATATAAAAGAAGAAAAATCAGTTAAAAGTTATTGGCTGTAAAGAAGCTATGGGTTTTTAACTCAAGATACAAAATTGTGTTTAATGCACATTAAGAAGAAACATTTTTAAATAAGATTTAGAAAATGATTGAAATGATAGTCGTTTTAAGGACTTTCTAAGAGTCTTCAGAAAAAGTTTCTAAAGACCATTAGGGGAAAAATAAGGGGTTTCTAAGTACTTTATAAGGGCCCTTTTGATCATGAAATGAAAATAAGGAGGTTCTAAGGACTGTACAAACCCTGGTGTAACTATTAAGCTGTTATTGAATTAAAAATTATTTGGAAATTTTTAAATATTTAGGTACTTTTATAAATTACAAGATTTCAACTAAAAATTGCAATTTATAAAAACATGTAATTCGTATTTGTGCTGCAAATTTTCAAATGTCCAATCACTTTATATGTCCGACCAACATATGGTACTAGTATTATCATTTAAGAAAGGAAATTATACATAAAGCTTGGATTATGGAGATATATTAAGAAATTTGAATATGTATACTAGAGAAGAGAGAAGGGCTAGTGGAAATTTGTTTCAGCTGTTCCAGTTTATTAAACAGGGGGATGTCATGGATTTGGATTTTAATACAAGTGATTGAACAGTTTAAATTAAACAAATAACATTTTAATCAGGAATGTAGAAACACAATTTTCATAAAGGGGTAATTAAAAAATTGAACAACTTGCCAGTGAATATTTTTAATTTTATGTGAGTAATAGATATTAAGAAGACTTTAGATATTGTGGGAATAGTTAAGAGACCTTCTTAGGCCTCGAGCCTGGTGTTAGCTGGTATTTATTGGTGAGTTTTGAATAATTTTTAATTAAAATATATGCGGTTTGCCTGTGATTCATGTTTACATGCATCACCTTCTCCCCTATATCAGTTTTTTAACATACTTATGACTTAATTATGGACTGATGACACAGTTATAAGTGTGGGAAAAGTAATAATGGATATTGTTAATTTAGTATGCTCTTTTCTGAAATGATAATAATTAGGGATGAAACAGATATCCGGTAACTATTCGGTTGATTTTTAACTATCCGATATCCGGAAGCAAAGTGTCGGATGTCCGATTACAATTCTGGATATCCGGATGAATAAAACGGCAGATCCCTCGGTAAACCCTCATCTTTTTTTTGCAGCAATCTATTATCTTTTGTTCTCGCTCTAAGTATTTTACTGAAAATACTACCAATGTTTTCTGCAGATTCTCCTTTGAATTTTTTTCGGACTATTCAAGTGGGTAAGTAATGAAGTGATAACTTTCTTGTTAAAAACTAATCATGTGCATTTTAGACAAGGTGGGTCACAGAATAGATAGTACTAGGAAGATACGCTGCAGACATTCGGAACCAGTCACTAGCTATCTTGGAGTATATTTGAGTTTGAACAATCCATATGCCTGGTTGTGTGTAGGGTGCATAGCTACATCTCTGTTCGTTATACATTAGAAATTGTTTTATTCTCCAGTCTAGTAAGAGCTAGTTATTAGCATTTAAATATAGTGCAATTTAGATCAGCAATTTGGAAATATTTCAAAATTACATTTTAAAATGCATCATACAGTACTGCTCCGGCCGTTTAAAAATCAGTATGAATATGAACAGTTTATTAAAGAACAGTTAAGACAATATCTTTTCATAAAAAAAACCTGCCGGATATCCGGCAAAAAACAGTTTGGATATTCGGTTTGCAATGTGCGTCGGATATCCGGTAAAACCACTATCCGGTTCATCCCTAATAGTAATTCAAAAGAAAACTACTTTTAGATATTGTAGATCTACTTTTAGATATCCATAGAGATATACATTAAATTCAAAACAGAAAATACAGTCACAGATTTTACAGTTAATGAACCATAGCTAAGAATAAAATTATAGTTAATTATTACATAATAAAGGTAAACAATTACATGTTAACTCAATGATTCCTTTTAGTTAATAGTGAAGTAGAAAGCTTTGTTAAAAATGTGACTGCAAGCAACTTATATTTATAGTTTAACTAATATAGAAAAAAGAAGGAAATCTATTCACTTATCCATTCTCTCTGTAAATAAAAGCTCTAACACATGCCTCAGTTGCTCAGTGGATAAAGACGTTCGGCTAGTAATCAGAGAATTGCAAGTTCGAGCCCGACTGATGGAAAGTAAAAATGTAGTGATCTTGAGATTGGAGGGTTGCCAGCTCCGCTACTAAATACTAGAAAGTCTTCTAGAAACATCCAAAAAATTATACTGGCATGTATACGTGATTAGTGCACAATAAATCCGATTGGGATCCAATGTCACGATGCCTATTCAGGTTGCATTGAGTGCCAACTCAGATGTGTCTTTGTCATCTGACCTTGGTTAAAAAATAACAAGGAATATGTATAAATGTGTGCGTGTGGTGGTAATAAGTCTTAATACAAAGATATAAATAAGCAGCCGGAAACTTATAAATCAAATAAAAGCTAACATACCCTCTACCCATAGAAATCAGAACCGGGTTTTCGGATTTCAAAAGAAGCTGGAAGCATTGATTCATGTTTTCATAGGTAAAGTGTTCGGCTGCATCTCCAATAACAACACAGTTAGGAGAGGTTTGATCACAATCTGAAAACTCAGGTAACAAGTCTGGAAGAGGAAAAAAGTTTACAATTGAAGAATATAGTAGATGAATTACAAATTCATGAAAAAAATTATTAACAAAATTGTGATTAATATTAAGAGAAAAGTCAATCAAAAATTGGAATAACTTTCCCTGAATATGCCATGAAATTAATGATAAAAAAAAATCTTTTACCATTTTGTGACAAATGTACGAAATTTGATAGTTTTGATTATTTATGGATAAATGTATGATTAATGTTATTTTTTATAAAAATAAAAATCTTTTATATAATTATGACTCTATATATTTTTCTGAAGGTGTAAAGTAATATAGTTGTGTATTATATTTCTGTAGTTTAGAATAAGAAGGACCAATGCTAAATCAATGAGAGAGTGGTTCTTTTTTCCCAAGCTACAAAAAAAAAAAATATTCCTTTTATTTGCATATAAAAAATAAGAAAGGAAGTTTAAATATTTATTGAGTCTAAGATAGAAATTATTGCTTCATGTCAAAAGTAAAAATAATTTTATTAATATCACAAAGACTACATGAATGAAAACAACTGAAATGTGTTGTGTGTCTCGAGAAGGAAATTAGCCATGTTTGTGCATGGTTCGGATTGGTTAACTGGCATTTAGTGAATCTCTACATCAGCTTGAATTTTCATTGGCATATTCTTAAAAAAAATTAATAAAACACTTGATAGTTTTATGCGTTTGAAAACCAAAAGTAGAAGAAACTTAACCCTCTTGTGGTTACAGACCAGATATCCCGTACAGCAATCTCCAGTATTTCAAGCAATGTGCTTCTTTCTTAAATTCATTAAACTACAACATTTCACAATATTTATAAAACTGATTAGTTTATGGAACAACACACTAAACAATTTTATAAATATTATAAAATGATGTAATTTTATTAATTTAAAAAAGAAGTAATTGCTAAAAAATACTGGAGATTTCTGAACGGTACGACGCACAACCTATCTCTATAAAATTGTATTACAATTTTTAAAGCAATAAATATAAGAAAGTTTGTACAGAAATAATTTAAATCTCCAAAAAACAACTTTCCAAACACTAAAATTGTATGAGCGTTTGTAGGTTTAGTGAGAAGAATATGAGTTGCCACAGGTACTTAGACACAATGACTTTTAGACATCACATTATACTATGAAATATGGTCTTTATGGTCTCTCTTTAAAAAATTAATACACATAGATTTTTTAATACATTCTTTTAATTAAGCTGTTTAAATTAGCGTAAAAAATATTTTAAAATAAGCAAGCAGATTACTATACAGGGTGTTTGCATTGCTTTACATTATTATTTTTTAAAGTTTTTAATAATTTATCCAATATCTAGTGTTCACAATTGTTAAATATTCCAAAAAATAAAATCAGTAATGCTTTGTAAAAGAAAATGATAAAATTACTTGATTATTTTTGTTTTTAAAAATTAGAATTTTGTACAGTAAAATTTATACATTATTTCTTAAATAATTTTCTATATAATAAAATATAAGTTTTGTCATATACGCCAGCTTATAAGAAATTTTGAGCAAAATCCTTTCAATATCTATTGGTAAAGGCACTAAAGAAAGATAATCCTACATTGTTTGAGCAATAATTTGCACAAGTTCACAAATATATATATATACATTAAAAAACAAAATTTTAATTAAAAATGAGTCCTGACCACTGCTGTCAAATCTGTACCTGGATGAACTAACAACCGAGGGCGTAATTTGGTTTGCTTCAGATAGGAGCTTACTGCTACACCTGGAGATATCACATCTGTTTCTGATAACGTGAAACCAAACGTCCTTAACCTGGACACAAGGGAAGTGCAAGTTCTTTGAGTTTCATTCGTAACGAACCTAAAAGGTATTTTACTGCTGTGTAATCTGAAATAAAAATAATACATATAATAAGGTACATGTAATATATAAAGTGTCTGGAATATAATTTATTGTCTTAATCCCTCCTGATACAAATTAGTACAATGTGTGAAAAGAATAAAGAATGATAAATTGGTAAATGTTATAAACATTTTTACTACCAAACAGTGTTGTCATACAACTTTTTTTTAGGGAGGTTGAAACAGAAATTTTTTCAACTTAACAATTCGAAATTCAAGGTAAAAAAGTATGAGTGAATTTGTTAACAAATATGGTAAAATATTTCTATAATCAGTGTTCACTCTAGGCTTTTTTTAAAGGGCGGTCCGCTCTGCCTGCCCTTTTTGCATCTCTATAGCGCCCTCATGCCCCTTTTTTAAAAAATGCCGCCCTCTTTTGAAAAAATTCCGCCCCTCTTGCCCTTTTCAGTCAAGCTTGTCCTTGCTTCCCTAGCCGTCTTTAAAAAAGGCATCGATTAAAAAAATGTGTTTGTAAATTGGAATTAAGTGAATTATGACAATAGAAAAACAAAATCCTACGCGTGTTGTATAAGCGCGATGATTCTGCGGTTATTTCGAGCACGGGGCATTCCACGAATCCTATTGGTTGCCTGTACCCACATATGAAATGCTATGTTTTTTTTAACGTGAAGATGGTTTGTGGTTACAATATTAGGCCTTTTATTACCAAATTTTAGATTTAAGTAGCCTTTTCATCAGTTTTGTACGGGGTCTGATTAGGGCTACTTACAGATTTGGTTTTTAGCGAAAACATTAATTTTTAAGTGTCAAATTTTGGATTTTAAGTAGTATCTTCATAAAGATGCATCAATTTTGTACGGGTCTTTCCTGCAAAATAAGTTCTTGCGCAATATGAATCAACAAATCGGAACTTTTTTTTTGGTCACGGGTCCGATATATCAACGGCTGGCCACGCCCATCTCAGCCTTTTTTAAAAAAAGTGCCCTTTTAAAAACAAGAAGTGCCGTTTCAAAAACAGGGTACCCTTTTACAGCCATCAGCGCCCTGCCCTTTTTCATTTCTAGAGTGAACACTGCTTTAATACTTTATCAAAATTCCCATAAATGCAAGTTTTTACTCAATTCTGAAAGCAGAGTAACTATTTTTCATTTAAAATGTGTGTGTGATTTTTTTTAACAATACTAAATAAATTTAAAACAAATTGAGCATATAGATTATATTTTCCCAACCTTTAAAGTGGTATATGTGTCATATTCATAAATAATTTCAGAAAGGTACCTTGCATTTGAATAATTGGCATTTGTTATGTAGATTTCATTTATATCAATCCTAAGGGCAGCAAAACAGATTCACCTTAATTTTTTTTTTTTTTAAAGAAAATTATTACAGCAGTTCTAGAACAGTTCCTAGAATTCCAAAAGGAATTTTTTTTTTAACATTTTGATTCACAATTGCAATGGTGATTACATATATAAGCTTTAGAATGTAAAATAAGGATTGACAAATTAAAGAATCATTTACCATATTGCAAACATAAATTACTAAATTGGCCAAGAATCAAATGTACACAGAGTCTGAACCACTAAATATCCTATCATTTTCATTCTTTGTTACGATAGTACTCAATGTGCTGTCACTTTTAAACCACAAGGTGTGCCAGGAAAAAAAAAAAAAAATTTGAAAGGACTATTGATCTCTCACTGTAACTACTGGATTGGGCAAGACATTTTATTGACTTGAAGCCAATTGAAAAGGTAACAACTGTAACCTACTATCATCACTAACACAGTATTTAGGATATTTTTCATGTTAAAATAAGCCGACATTTATTGCTTTGAGCTGAGTTTTTTTTATTATAATTTGCTTTGGAAACCCATTTTAAATGCCATCTGCTGTTAAAGTAGTTAAAAAGCAAGAGCAAAAACTATCTGTTTGGCAATATAAAAATTAATTCTCTAAGAAGAAAATATAATATCTATATACATTTAATATTTCTAAATTGCTATGGTATAAACACTACTAAATCACTTAAAAAAATATTTGGGGGTACAGTATGGCTGCTTCCACATTGGCTTCAACGAGCCCATAGAAGAAACAAGTTTTGAACCTTCCTTTTTTGTACTACAGTTAAAGTTCAGTGGTGAGAGCTCTGTCAATAGAGGGTAATAGAATCTTGCGTGATGTGGTATATTAGATCATATTACTTTGTTTCTATAAAAGAATATGATGTTCACCGTTCAATAGCCTTAACTGAACCAGGAATTGGTCCTTGTCCACTTTCATACAGAACACCAGTTATATCTAGAAGAACACCTTTGATGCCATTCTTCCAACTTGATGACATCTGAAGCAATAAACAAAATTATTATCTATCAAAATAAAACATATTTTAAAGTAAAACTTAAAAAATTTCCTTATTATATAAAAGCTTCAGAAATATATTTGAAAATCACTTATGCAAATAATCCACTAAATTATGTAAATAATGGTTGATTAACATAGCAGAACAGCTACACAGCAGATTATTGGAGAGGGTTCGGAGTCTATATCGAAGGAAAGACAAGAGAACACTGTGCCTTTATGTAAAGAATGTTTGTTAAATAATTTTAAAAGTTGATCTATAATGAAAAGCAAGTAACGCATTGTTCTATGTCATAAATTATAAATTGACCAGTTAGACATTATTATTAAATATATAAGACAAAAATCTGAGCGCTTACACTTTTTGAAGTAGTATTTGAAGAATAACTAAACGACTTCAAAATTTGTACACAAATGTGGAGGATTAATTTAGACTTTCTTCTATTGAAAAGAAACTTTATCATCTGTATATTTTCCAAATAAATTTTTATATGATAAAAGTTCTTGTTTAATAGAATAGGGATATATTTTAAAAAAAAATAAACGAATTCTGATTGTTAGATTGATTGTAAAGATTTTCCGATCTTTGTTTGCCAGAAACGGTTGTTTTATCTCATTATTCCTGTTTATATTTGGATGAGCATTTACAGTTGCAGTTTTTTTTTCTGCACTTATAATATTAAAACACAATGCAAATATTATTTTATAAATCTACTCGTACAAAATTTGTATTATGTAATGATTATTTGGAGGAAATGTAGCATGAATTAAAAATATTTTACAGATCAATCATTTTTTTTTAATTGTTCAACGAACTGAAGTGATGCCATAGTTGTCAAGGTTTGTTTATGTCTAGTTGGAGAATTAAAAAAATAATATTATAATAATTGAATTATTCCTTAAAAGTTATATAAATATTGTATTAAAAATATTAAAAAAATACGTCAAATGTATATAATAATCTCGTTTATAATATTATATGTGTTTATCTTAGATCCATTAACTTAAATGACTATTATTGTAAGTACCTTCTAAAATTTCGCTGTCTCTGTACAATAACAAAACTTTTTTTTCTGTGTTTAATGCCGGTTGAAATAATTTTTTCAAAAATTGTCAAATTATAATTTGCACATTAATAATCACAATTAATTTGCACATTGAAAAAGTAATAAAGCCGATTATCATTGTTTGATATAATCTATTTCTGATTTTAAAATTGTATTATTCTTGTTGGGTAATTTTTTTAAAAGTAGCCTATGAATCTAAAAGTAGTTCAAAATTTTCTAGTTTCATTTTAAGAATGCTACCCAATTTTAAAATCAAGAAATTTTTGTATAATTTTTCTGTAAGTTGATTTTATTCAATACCATCCATCAAAGATTTTTCAGCTTTTTTCTTTTTAGTTTTTGTTACAATATTAATTTATTCTTTATGGGGTAAATTCCTAGTGTACGGTGCCCCATTGTCGCCAAGTCCAAAAATTGGTGCCAAGGCAAAAATGACGTGTGTTTTTTTTCGCCAAATCAAAATGGCGGTTTGGTTTGGTTAATTAACGTTGCACTAGAGCAGCACAGTGGGCTATTGGCGAAGGTTCGGGGCCTATCTCGAAGGAAAGACCCGGGAACGATGCCTTGTATTTTTGAACCATTGTCAGATGATGCAAAATGGTGGACATTGCGTTGGTCCGGGCAGTCGATCATGGTGCTTACAGGCGATCCTTCGGGCAGTTGTTTGGGGCATTTCAATGGTACTCTTAAGTGCACACGCGTACCGCGCGCTTAAAGTCACAGACTCCTGCCGTCGATTTTGTGGTCTCTGGCCTTCGGCCTCTGACTACTCATTATTACATCCATGATCCCCTCCGGGCCGTCGATCATGGTGCTTACAGACAATCCTTCGGGCAGTCGTTGATCGTTAAATCAACATTTTATATAAAAATCGGAAACAATAACGGATCCAGGCAAAACGAACTGCTGCAAAATTTTGAGTAAAGTTTCTGATTTCTGGTCGTCCACGGCAACCATGAAGCACTTGTTGGTATCGGATTCAATAACTCCATATACCCACTGGCCTTCCACACCCTTGCTCCGGTTGTACTTGCGTTTGCCGAACTTCGACTCGTCAATCTCAACGACGACATGTTCTCCACCGATACGAACAGGATTATGAATAAACCACACCGTACATACCTCCCGGCAGAACATCATCCAGTCAGTGACTGTCTGTTTCGCTAGGCGCATTTGCTGCATAACAATCCGGCATCCATGCACCACTCAATCACAGTTTGCCTTTCATCTCCAATTTCCAAAAATAATTGCTATTCAAATAGAAATATCAATTGCTCAGAAAAATCAAAATCACCACACTTGCCGAACGTCCATTCAAAAATGGCAGAAATGCGTGAAACCAAGGCTAAACTAGATGCGCGCGCGCATCTAGTTTACCGTCATCTAACTAGGTGCATCTCGCATCATCAAGCGCAAGCATCATCAAGCGCAGCATGGCACAGCTACGTGGGTAAAAAATTTAGGGTTGCCATAGAACATGATATTTTCCCATGCATTGAGTAGGGTTGCCAAAATATAAACTTTATCGCCAAATCCCATTTGGCGAGGGCACCGGACACTAGGAATGGTTCTATTTCGATAATATTGTTTGAAAAACTTGCTATACAGCTTAGTTTCTTTTCTGAGAGATGATAAAAACTATCAAAATACCTACATACCTGCATAAGACACCACCTTTCCTGGCTAGCTTTCTTTTTTATCATGTTTCTGAATGTATGTCTATTATTACATATAAATTTTTTATTAGGTGTTGTTATTTATATCTAAACATTGATTAAAATTGTTTAGAGGCTGTGATAATCTGGTTGGCATGATATTTTAATTCAGGATTGGAGAGTCTCACGTTTGATCCCATTCACTGCACCAACTCACATTTTCGGCTCAATTGTCCTCTTAATAATCGTGGTGTGGAGATTGATGTCATTCTTATCGAACTATGAAGTGTGGGTCGCTATCATCTGACTGTGTATAGGGATTGCAAGTGACATTGTTCTGGGTCGTTATCATCTGACTGTGAATAGGGATTGCATGTGACATTGTTCTAGGATGTTTTTGTCGGGATGTATCCTGAACAGTTGCTAATAGCTAAGTATGTAGATATATAGCATACAATTTTAAACCTTCTAGCCATGTTCGTAAGAATAGTTATAGATTTAAAACCAATAAAAATTTTCTAAATCATAGAATTGAGGATCTGTATTCAATGTGGACCATATAAATGAATATCTGGTCAAGATAAAACAGCGAATATTTCTAATTATTTCAAAAGTGAATGTTGCTAATTATAAAACAATGAAATATGAACCCTTTGCACTCCGATGTCGCCTCTCAGGCGCCAACTTAACGACCTGTTCTTTTGTTTCCCTGTTCTTTAAAATAAACAAGAACAGCATGGTGTTGTGTTTAGAACATCAATCTTTTTTTCAACTTGTTCTCTTGCAAATACAAAACAGATTAGGATTTTTTTCCCTTTATGAGTATAAAAGAAATCTGTGGAAAAGAACATAAAGAGGAATAACTGTTCCATAGAAAGAACACAAATCGCAAAGTGTTCTTGGAGTGCAAAGGGTTAACTAACTAAGAAAAGGAACTCCTTTAAAAAATATTAATTTAACTGGCATTATGTAAATTTTTATATTTGGTGAGTGTCTCCCTTCTTGAAAAGTTGTTTCCTTAAAAATATAACAATTCATTGCGGTGCAGCATGGATTTTCACTTATGTTTGTTTCATAAAAGTGTTTTCATAACTGAAAAACACTGATATTGTCAGTAAAAATATTAAAATAACTTTAAAAATACCAAGGATTTGTCAAATGCCAAGGTTTAAATATTTTACTTTTTTTCACCTATACTGGAAAATTCAGGGAATTATTTTAAATATTCTTGGCAAATGTTGTCCTATTTGTATTCCTTTCATTATCATTGATGTACTTTTGTTTTCGTTATTGAAATATATTTTGGTAAGTCATTATTTCAAGGTAGTTCCTTTTTATGAGTTTCAATATTTACTCTCTGATGGAGCTGAAAGACTTAGTCGTTCATGGATTTCCATTTTTTTAAACAATACAATAAACTTTAAATTCATAAAAATATTCCATGTTGAATGATTTTTCAAATCTAAAGCAATGAGGTGTTTCTTGGAAGCTTAAATAGAAGAATTAAAGTTAAAAGATATATGTAATACATGTATTAGAATTATAAAGTAAACTTTTTTTCAGAAAAAACAATTTTACAATTTTCATATTTTCCTAAACACTCAGGGTAACCCCCTTAGTGAAAATATCAATTATTTATTTCTTAGTCTGGCATTTTTTTAATAACTTCTGTTAATAGTCATAAAATTTTAATGTTGATATTAAGTGACCTCTTTGTCACAAGTTCCACACACATTTTCTTAGATGTTTTTCTCTTTAAAATTACTTAAAATCATTCCTTTTATCGAATTATTAACTTTATTGTAAAGGGTAAAATTTCTGAATAGTTGACACTTATTATACATACAAATAATTATTATACTTAAATATAGATTAGTCTATCACTCCCTAATTTAATCTTATTTGTTTTAAGCAAGAAGACCTGGTTTAATACTGAAACCTGTGCACCAAAATGGAATTCAGCGATTTTTCAATCCCAAAAATAAACACCTGCAACCAATCAGTTCCACCTTTGGACCCAGTGCCTCAGGTCTCCAACCCATCCGATTCCTATGAATCCAACCCAGAAAAAAATAACAAACTCCACACTTTAGTGATTCACGAGCATCTGCAAGAAAACCCTGACAGTCCACCACTGGCAGATGGAAACAAGTAGATCTACAAATCTTATTCTTTGTGTTAATATATTATTTTTAAGTGTTTTGTTTCCCCTGCTTTTGTGTATTTTAATTTCTCATTAGGGTTGCTATGTTGGTAAATTCCTAGTGTACGGTGCCCCGTTGTCGCCAAGAATTGTCCCGTTGTCCAAAAATTGACGCCAAGGCCGAAAATGAAGTTTTTTTTGTCGCCAAATCAAAATGGCGGACATTGCGTTGGTCGCATTGAGCTCTACAATGGGCTAATGGTGACGGTTTACAATTGATTTCGAAGCTTTGCTTTTGTTAATTAACATTGCACTAGAGCTTTATATTGGGCTGTTGGCGGCATTTCGGCGCCTATCTCGAAGGTAACAATGTCCCTCCGGGTGATCATGGTGCTTACAGGCAATCCCTCGGGCAGTCGTTGGGGTATTTTGACAGCACTTTTAAGAACTAGATGCGCGAGCGTTGACTCTGTAGCGTCAACGCTCGCGCATCTAGTTCTGAAACGCGAGGAAAAAATTTAGGGTTGCCATACAACATGAAATTTTAGCATGCCATCAAGAAGAGTACCAAAATATAAACTTTATCGCCAAATCCCATTTGGCGAGGGCACCGGACACTAGGAATTAACCGCTATGTGTACTAACTTCATAAGGTAGGGGATGGTATATTTATTACCTGATTGAAGTTGACATGTGTGAGTAGAGAAGGGTGTGTATATGTTATAAAAATCATTCATTGTATATATCTGTACCTTAGAGCTATAGGACCATTTTTACTATTTTGCAGGAGATCTTATCAAAGTTTTATATGCCTGTAGTTTTCTATGGACATGGAGTTCTTTAAAATATAGTATCTAAATTGGTAGTATTGACGCAGCATAGCCAAATTGGCTCTTGCCACGGTGTAAAGAAAAAGGTGAATTGGCAATATTTCACTGGAAGTAAGATAACAACCTTAAAGTAGGTACAAGAAAATCCAGCTGGCAGAGCGTTTTAATGTGGACTGCATTATTTAACATACAAAATTTAAAGTATAAAAACTATAAAAAAAATAACAGTTTTTGCAGTTGTCAGATGCAGTACAAGTTCCAAATTGATAAAGAATGATATTTTTTCCACTTCATATGTAAATTAAATTATAAAATAAATTATCGCCAAGTTCTGGTACAAAGTAGTGCTTAGGAATAGCGCCAAATATTTCGCCAGTACCTACTTCTTAAGCGATTGTTTACTTCACATTGCAAGCCGTTTTGGGACTTGATCGCACCTCCACCTTCTTCTTTCCTCCTTGGGCTCTTGCACCATTAAACAGCGAACAACAACCATTGGTAATAATTTATATATGCAACAGTGTTTTATACCTCTTGAAAGAGTGTGAAAAGCACATAATATTGCTATCTTAACATGGAAATTGACATTCAAACTTCCAAGGTACAGATATGTTCAGATTAACTTTGAAAATTGATTTGGCTTTATGCTAGGAAAATATTGTATGCATTCATAGTCTGTCTCCTGTTAATCTTCAGTATAGTTCAGGAAGCCACAGCTCCTGTAATCTGCAATCTTTAAAATTATAAGCCAAAAAGGCTAGCGAGTCGTTTCACAGCTTACATTGCATATTTAATTTTTTTCATTGGAAAACTTGCCATTTTGAGGACTAACAGCACAAGCATTTTATTTAAAAACTACTTTACTCTTTTATGCTTTCTTAGTAAAAAAATATTAAAAAAGTAAACCAATATATCATGTTAGTTCATAAAGTCCAAGAATATAAACGAAATGAAGCAGTTTTGACTTGCACAGTCAATCAAACTCTATTTCAGTAAATTCAACTACACCCTAAAGAATAATTTTTCCTAATTTTACCTTCCAACTTCCAGACAATGTTAAATAAAAGACTTATGAATGTCAATCTTTACATCCTTATCACACATTAAAATAATGGAATTGAAATAAAAATATCTTTAATTTGCAATATATAAAATAATTGTGCCAAATTTCATCTTTTGGGCCATATGGAAAGTATAAGAATTGGTGATGAGTGATAGAGGGCTTTTGCTTTTATATACATATATTGTCTGGAAAAGGATACTTGCACAGTGTGTATACACTAACATCACATGTGCTTTTTCTCATTTTAGGAATAATTCCGAAGAGCAACACTTGTGTTCGTATTGCGATCGAGTGTATCCATCCCGAACAACTTTGTCACGACACATTTTTCGTGTCCACCGAGTTCCAGCTAGGAAAAGTAAACCCCCTGATGCATTGAGTAAGTTGCATGGTTTGGCTCGTCTCTTATCGTCAATCATGAAGTTTATAGCATTTGGTGTATATATTTAATGACTTATTTTCAGCTTATTATTATTTAATATAATCAGATATCTATATGTTGATGTTGTGGACTGTGTATGTTACAACAACCTTATATTCATGTTGTGATTGTGCTTGTGTTTCTTGTTATGTTTACTGAGCTTTAACTTACCTTACTGTGTTCTTTGAAACACAAAGTTAGAGTAAAGGAAATTCTTTGCTTGTAAACTCTGTCTTTATCGTTTCTCAAAAATTTCAGCACTATTTATATATTGTTTATTATTTTTAAAAGAATATGATTTCTTATCAGAATACTGTCTTGTAAACCTTTTGTAATTCATAGCCGTTTGTTAGTTTAGAGTAGTTGCTTTAAACATGATTGTGTTATAAATATAGAGGTAATATAAATGAATAAAACTTGACACGTTATATCAATAAGTCTGAGTTGCCTTCTATAACCATTGTCCACAAAAGTAAGTATATTCAGAGGCATATCCTATACCTACCCATATCATTATATCTTAATTAAGCTTCCATATCATTATATTAAGCTTCGATTACATTTTGAGAAGTTTGGTTTTATCCAGTTTCAGGTCAATGACAATTTGAGGTTGTCTAGTTACATATTTCTGTGTGTCATGAGAGTGCAAAGAAGTCAATTTACTCTGTGGATTTACGCAAAGTACAGTAGTACCTTGATTTTCCTGCCTAATTCAGACCGATGGTAGCTCGGATTATTAAAAGTTCTGAATAATAGAGAATTATCAATAAATAGTAAAACTAGTATACTATTAATCAAAGTTTGTTTTAATTAAATGCAGGACTCATTTTCTTCTTGTGTTAAGTAAAGTGCAAGTATGCTAGGAAAGAGAAACCCATGCATCATCAAATGCAGTCCTTTATACCTATTATCTCACTTTTTACCTTTATAGATAGCTTACAAGGATTGTAAACGAGTTATGGCTGTTACAGATTGAGCCGACACGAGTCAAAAATGTGTCTGTGATTCGAGAATACAAATCGTGTGGTAATCACATGGAAGTAAATGATTTACTTGTTGGGGAATTTTTTTTATGTTGACTAAAGTACAGTCGGTTTACAGAGAATTATGGATAATTTAAGTTTGTCTATTGTTAAATTATCAATTATCAGTTTAATGCTGTTATTGCATAAACAATGTGCTATCCATTTCACTAAACTAACTAGAAAGGAATTTTTAATATTTGTTCTGCATCTTTTTAAGGAACATAATATCTTTTATTATAAAGTATATTTGTTTAACCTTACTCAACAAATGCAACACGGTGTGTAAATTTAATAGAATTTAAATTGCATACAATTAGTTTCTTAAAAATGTACCAGTATCTTTAATAAAATCAAAACCTTCCAATTTGCTTTCAGCCAATGAGTCTAAAGGAGCCGTCTGCTACGAAGAGGGCTGCAACAATGAGAAGTTCAAGAGCACCACTGAACTCCGAAACCACCTAGTCAACAAGCACAACTTCATCTTCCAGGTCATCAAGAACGTCCTCGAGACCGAACAAGACTTCATACGGTGGAAGAAGAACGTAGAAGAAGCCTGTGATATAAAGTGGGTGAAGCAAGCAGCAAAGAAGAAAGCGTCTGGTTCCACCGTTGTCACATACATTTGTCACCGGAGTGGAAAGTTCCGCAGTAGTGGTGCACGGCGCCGTGCGCTCAAGTCGTGCAAGATCGGACATTTTTGTACTGCTTATTTAAAAGTGGTAATTCTTGAAGAGGGAAAGGGTTACCAGGTTGAACTTTATCCTGATCATTACGGGCATGATGTGTCGGCTTCTGAGGATAAGAAAGTCAAAGTTCAAGTGAGCTTGTTCTATTTCTTTATTTTTAAAATACCTTCTCTAAAACTGAAACAGCATATATATAACAATCATGTGATGCTAGATAGTTTCGAGTATCAGAATATGAGATTTGTTGCATCCATACACCCATATAATATTTATTTTAAGAACAAGCTTAATATATATTTATTGCATAAAACTGTTTGTAGAGGAAATATGAATAAAACATTAATGTTATCACCTGCAAAAATATGTTAATAAAACAAACGAGGATGGATAAATATTACTGATTTATTTTGACATTTTACTGTCGAAAATTTCCAAATAGTTTTCAAAATTCAAACTAATAGTGAGTTTGACTATATAGACTATTTATGCCATAGTTATTAACATTTTATAAGTAAAATTTCATGGTGGATATTCTATTGCCATTGAACTATTGTGCCTTTTGTAATAGAATCGTTTAGAGGTGACTGCATTTTTATTTAGGTTTTGCTTGTACAATTAATGTATTACAAATATTGGTATTTATTTTTGTAGTGAAATAACTAGTGGTATTGTTGTCTCAAATATTAGGCTCTGGAAGGGGTGTCGATTTTAATATACAATACCCAACCTTTGCCATTTAACCTGACACCCTTGTGCCAGTTTATGGGGCATGTTTTTCAATTCTCTAAACTTGACACATTTTTAAAAAAATCATTTTATAAAAATTACGGAAATTTTTATAATGATTTTGAACTTAATATTTACAGTCCGGTTTACTGGTTTAGGCAGGAGACAACATTCTCCTTTTCCTGGTCGGACTATAGAAATTTAGTCTCAAATTATCGTAAATTAGATTCCAATATTTATCAAATATAGCCTTGAACTGAGCAATGTGTAAAGTTTAGAAAACTTAAAATGTAGTGCTCAATAACCTGACACAATGGTGTCAGGATAACGTGCAAAGATAGGGATTATACCTTAAGCAAAACATTCCTTCTACAGCCTAGTTTTTTAAATTATGTATCTAAATAGCAATACCACAAGTATTTCACTACAAAAATAAATAATATCCTTGTTTGTTGTTTCTATAACACATTAACTTTACATGTACAATCTGAATCTTAATAAAAAACTATTAATGATTCCATCAAAAAAGGCATAACAGCTCAATGAAACTTTCCCTCCAAAATTATAATAACTTTCGAAATCATTTGTTCACTTGAAAATCAGCTCAGTATATCCTATTACAAGAAGTGGTACCAACCGAAGACTTCTAAATTATGGTATTTCCTTATTTCTAATCAATTAGTGTCAGGTTTAGGTGCTTTTGCCTTAATTGTAATTCAACATTTATTAAGTTGTACCTCAAACCTTTAAATGAAAAATATATTGTAAAATTGAAGTTTTTTTTTATGACTGTAAGAATTGGATGCATTGTTGGAAAAACTTGAAATACCACGGTGGGGTATCTCTCCATGAGGGTTAAAAACATCATAGGGTTAAAAAGTCTTGTTTAATATACATTATTTACGTTTTATTGTGATAAGATGGTCAAAAAGATGTTTCTGGAAGGAAATGTTAAACATATTTTTAAACATCATTAACTTTTTTTTTCTTTGATTTTTAGGTTGCCAAATGTTTGAATAATCCTGTTAGAGGAGTGTTGATTAGTACTACAGGAGTTCTGTTTGAAAATGGAAAGTATGAAGCAATTAAAGGTTCCGTTGTAGCAGTTGAAAGGTAATAAGCTACACAATATATGACTGATGTATTTAAAAAAAATCTACATATGTTTTATAACTGAATCACATTTGGAAATAATATATCTGTCAATTTGTTTGGTTTGTAATTACAATGTGCACACTTCAAGTAGTTTGTGTGTAGTTTTATAAATTTCTTGTATGACATTGTTAGAATTTCAATGAGTTTTTGTTTAAATAAAAAAAATTCTGATTATCTAAAAAAAAATTATATAAAAATCCTTCTAAAAAAATTCTTACCAAAATATTAGAAACCTTAGTATTTCAAATTGTTTACATTTTAAATATTCACATTTCATAATACTTTGATTAACAGAACAATTGAAAAAGTTCCATTTTAAATTTTTAAGTATGTCATATTGGAGGGTTCTTAGTTAAAATAAAAAGTTGTAATTCATTTATTAAAGTGGATGAAATCAAATTGTAATCTTTTGAATTATTTCTTATGTAAAACAAGTTTTAGGCATTTGCTGTGCAAATAAGTTTCCATTTAAATGTTTGACTTATATTTAAAAGTCTGTCGATAGTAGTAGTACAATTGAAGATGTGAGTGCAAGAACAAGGCAGCTCTGCTTTTTTCCAATTTACACTTTTCCACTTATTCCTATAAAGAAAAAAATCCTTTATTGATTAGTGCAAAAACCACACAGCTCTAAACAATGACTATATATATATATATATACACTGGTGGACAATTGCTAAGGACGGATCACAAATGGCTATATAGCGCATAAAAAGTAACCGTGGTTGAATGCCAAGTGAAATAAAATAATGTTCTACGTCTTCAATTTCTCTTTTCCATAATTATAATTATTACAATACATTTTTATTTGGAAATATTTTTACTTTTACTATTCATTTTTTTTACAATTATAATTACTGGAAAATTAATTGAATATTTAATGAATACTTTTTTTGTTTTTTAATGTCTTGCAGGCTGCGGGAGCTAGGGATAGCCGTCCGGTTTATAACCAACGATTCCAGGAGAACTCCAGAGGAACTTGTTAAAAAGCTACAAACCTTAGGATTCAACATAGTTGAAGATGATATTTTCTCCCCTATTCCAGTTGTCATTAACACCTTGTTAACTCTTGGTCTAAGGCCATATTTAATGGTACATCAAGGTAAATGAAACTCCTATTTAAACTTTTAAATTATTATATATTTGTCTGTTTTTGTATTTAATTTAAGGGTATATTATAAAATGTTGACTATTTTATTTTTTAATCCACACATTTTTTATAAGATTATTTATCATCTATAAAAGAATTTAAAGCAGAAATTTCTAATAAGGTTTACACTTAATAAACAATTTTTATGACACCAAATCAACTTCTCTAAAACATCTTTTGCGATGAAGTAGTCACACTTATATTTTCTTTTAGATATTCGACCAGCTTTTGATAAGATTGACCAATCTTCCCCGAACTGTGTTGTCATTGGTGATCTTGGAGGCAATATTTCGTCAGAAATATTTAACAAAGCATATCAAGTCCTAACCTCCTCGCCTAGTCCAGTTCTTGTTAAACTAGGAAATGAGTAAGTCATAAAATTGTTTGTAAGTTTTCTGAATTTGATGTGAAGTGGATTAATGTGTTTAGAAAGCATTCCAAGTATTTTAGTGAAAAATATTTAGATGTTAAATAATTAATTGTATGTATAACAATAATTTTTTTGTATTAATATGAAGTTTCTAAAATTTTGTTTAAAGTAAAAAAATTTAAATTATTGAATCACCTAATTTTTACTTTAAATGCATGTTTTTACTTTAAATGCAATGTTTTTGCATGTAAATCAGTGTCTGCATTGACAATGTAAATAGCATTGACATTTTTTCTGTCATAGAACTTTTTGAAAAGCCTTGAAAAGGAATTAAATATATTTTATTGCAGACCATGATATATAATTCTACATGAGTAAAATATAACTTGAGTTGCAAATGTTTAGTTAGGTGGTTAGTAATTGAACTATCTAACGTTAATACCAAAATCCCAGAATATTTATTCAAAATCCTTCTATATTGGGTTACCAGAAATCTTCTGATTATCATCCCGGAATACCCCCTCACCCTTCCACACAAAAAACTAAAACCATGAAACATCTCCAATTTGTATCCATATAAAATTATTTGTTTTGTCAAAACTCGTTTCCCATTATTTTTTCAAGTAGCAAATGCAGGTTTGATAAAATATTTAGACATACTTAATGAATTCATTGACATTGACAAGTCCATCTTTTTTAGTTAATTCAGCATTTACCTTGCTAAGGAATGTTTGAATTTATCTTTTCTTCTTTCTTCTAATTTGAAAATTAGCTCTGAATAAACTAGTAAAGCCTCTGAAGCACTGATGTAATAGGACTGCAGTTGAAATATCTGCTATATCCCATGTACAAATATTATGTACAGTTCAGTCATACGATTATCAAAAAAAATTCAAGAAGATTTGGGTAGCACTCCGTTGCGAAAGAAAATCTTCAGAGAAATCCCGGACTTGAGCCTGCACGGACACTTCTCAGGACAAGGGGGATAAACCAGGATGTCTGGTAGCCCTACTTCTACAGTATTTTGGTAAAACAAAAGTTGGTTTCACAACAGGTTTCACGGGTGCCTAAAATTGCTGTAACTGGATGTGCATATTAATATACCTACTATTTGCCTGTTGTTTCATGGTTTTTTTTTAGACGAGAAATGAATATTTAAATTAAATGTGAAAATCAAGATTTCGATGTTATGAGTTATTCACTTTAGAACTTTAAAATGGTTTAATTTTAAAAATGACATTAGCTTTTAAAAATACGATAGGCTATAACCTACCAAATTTATGCTGTGCCATGGTGACTGTGTAGTAATAATGTTATTTGCTATAACAGGGTCCATACAGTCTTTACAGATCCTTAGAAACTTGTTATTTTGGTTTTGTGTTCAAAAGAACCCTTATAAACTAAAGTACTTAGGAACCCTTTTTTTGTCCAAAAGGTTCTTAAAAACTTTAAGTTACCGAAGGCTCTTAAGAACTTTATTTACTCTTAAGAACTTTATTATTCTTAAAAGAACTATTGTTTTACTAAATCTCTATTAAAAATGGGTTAATGGGAATTAAACACAGCTTTGTACTTTGTATCTTAGTAGAAGTCCCATAATTGTCTTCTTTGCACCCAATCGCTTTTATCTGATTGGACCTATTTTCCCCTTTTATATTAATTTAAAGAAGCCTATTTGTGACTTCAAAGCTTATTATTAAAAATGTATAAAAAAAAATTGCATTGAAAAATAAGTTCCTCAGAAATTGCTTTTTAGATCCTTAATAACTCTTTATTTTTATTTTTGGAAAATGTATATTAACACTGTATAATGTATTTTTGATCCTTGACTCGGAAGCTTTAACTTTTTGTAGCCCTCTGTATTCATAATTTTGAGCAACGACATATCCATAATTTTATACGCTTCTGGCTAAAATATTTTTATTAGACTAACACTAAGTAGAAAACATGGATATTAATCAACTAATAATCAATGGTAAATAGGAATTACTATACTTATCCCCTAAGTATATATATATGATGCATGTGAAAGAAAATTGTATTGGATGTTAAATCATGCAAGTCAAAATCAATATCTTTATATTCCAATTTATTTTAATATTTTATTTTTATTTATTATATTTGTATAAAACAAATAAATTTTTTCATTTTTTAAAAAATATTTTTTTTAATGCAATTCAAGAAATTAAATTGTTAAGTAGAAATGTTATGTAAATTGTTATTAAAGAGTTAAACTGTAAATTGATATATTTTGTAAAATATTTTGTTAGGAAGTACTATAAGGAGAAGAATGAAATGGTACTTGGGGCTGCTGCATATGCTGCAGCTTTAGAGGTTTGTTTAAGAATTTTGTTTTAAAACTGCTATTAAATACCTTTAACCATAGTTAAATAAATTATATTGGACAAATAATAAAGAATTATTTCTTCATCAAAAGTTTTATAATTATGACATGATATGATTGTTGTTAATTACATTTTATGGTTAGTTGTAATGAAAACATGCAGATCTTAGATATATTGTTTTTAGTAATAAATGTTTGTCATATCATAATTTGTTTTTTAATTAAATACTTTTTAAAGTTTTTTTTAATTTCATATAACATTTTATTTTGTAAATGTGTATGAAGTTTGATGTGGATGTAAATGTGCACATTAATGGTGCTGCAAAACATTTATGTTGATTCAAAATGTAATCTACGTGAAGTCTTACTGTATACACATGTTATTTATTTTGGTTAAATGAATTTTAACAAATTTGTAAAATAATTGTACGAAAATATTTTAAGTAAACATTTTAATACTTTAACATACTTATTAGAATGGTAAATTTAAATTGTAATAAGCTTTTAAATACATTTGGAATGAATGCAATTTTTTTTTGCTGCAGTATGCTTGCAGTACAGAGGCTATGGTGGTTGGAAAGCCATGCTACGACTTCATTATGAATGCTGTAACTGCTATGAGTATATCTCCACAAGAAGTAAGCCAATTTTACTAACAATGCTTTAAAAAATATAGTTAACCATTATTTGTTAGAAATGTTCTTGTCATTTACAACAATGCTATCATGACTGCCTTGTAATTGATTCTCTTTCATACGTTTAATATCAATTTCTTATCCATAAAAACCTATACTTTTGGATTGGCTACAATATTAATGTGTACAAAAATCAGTTGTAATTGTACAATAATATATAATTATATATTATAATTTTAAATCATCTCCTGCACAACTTGTTTTAATTTTGCATTTGATATCTTTTTTTCTCTCTACAACTTTTTGTAAATAACATTATACAAAATCTCACCAACATCACTGTATTACCCCTTAAAAATGTGTGTAAAAATATACAATTGAATCAAGTGATATTGCATATTTTTTTTCTGGCTTTATCAACCTAACTTTGTCATATGAATGTTTCTTGCACATTGGCTATAATGCAGATTTTTGATGATTTTATTTTAAATATAGAAAAGGTAGCCAATATATAAAAATAAGTTTTAAAACAACTTTTCATGCTTCCATTTTTCAAAATTTCTGTGCGGATTTTACTGAATCTTAGTGAATACGCCTGTTAATACACCTTGCTAATTTTAAATAAAATTTGAGTTGTATTAAAATAAAATAGGCAATATTTTAATAGATTGAAACTTTTTTAATTTTGGCATTACTTTTGCTGTCACATCCTAAGAGCATTGTTTTTCAGTATACTAAAGTCAGTTATTATTTCCAGCATCATTGTTTTTGAATATTATTTTAAGAGATAACATCATAAAATCTACTTTCATTGTATTCCTTATATGCTGAAAGGGTAAAAACTATAATAATCAAACCCTACTTCGAATTATGATCCTCATGATTCATTTTTTGGATATTGCATGTGTAGAATGCATTGTTAATTTATAATTAATTTTTTTTAATTAAAGTTATTGTTGATCATATTCATAATTTGTTGTTATCTGTAGATTCTTATGGTGGGAGACGACCTTGAAAATGACATTCAAGCAGCTCAAAGGTGTGGGATGCGAGCCATATTAGTCAGGACAGGAAAATTCAGGTGAGTATTCTGGTAGTAAAAACCATTAAAAGAACCACTTCAGTTAATCTCCAATCATTGCAGATTTGTTATCTGATATATAAAGCTGAAAATCCCCAAAATGTGTCCAAATCTCTGTTAGTTTGTCAGTACAAGAAAGGCTCCGTAACTACAAAACGTAAAGCTTTCAAATTTACAGCATAGTTAGTTTTTAAAAAAAATAGAATTTTAACTTGACTATTTTCAAGTCTCTACGATGTTCCGTTCGAATGTTATAAAATTTTTTAGTGTATCCCAGGGAAGTTTCACAAATTGGCAACAGTAATATCAGTTAAAATTAACACAGAAAAGTGAAAATCTAATATAAAAAATTATAAATCGATTAGAATGCCTGTCTTTACACAAAATACTCCATAAATACAAAATGTGGCTTTATGAAATTTACAGAGTACTTTACTTCAAAAATTAAACATTTTTTGTGATAATTTTTTAGTTTGTACAATGTTTCTTTCATATATTTTAACTATTTTAATGTATGTTATTCACTTAACAGAGATGAAAATATCGTTTGCAATTTAAAAGAATTTTCTTTTCATTATTGACACTATAAAAATAACATCATAAGTTTTGTTTGATTTAATAATTATCGAAAAATGTCTGCACTTATGCTTTTTGCTACAATAAGGATTCATAAAAAAATTAAAAGAACTAAAATTTTCTTATCTTAGGGAAATGGTTTGTAATTGTTTTAATGTTATAATTGTTTTGAGTCTTTAGTTTTGTTTGTATGCATGTTAATTCAGGGGTGCCCATCCCCCCCAAACTCAATGGCGCAAATCCCCCCCAAAAATTTTCTCTATCCTTCCCTCCCTAGGGACGTAGCCAAAGGGAGGAAGGTTCGGACCCCCCCCCCCCCTTTAGGTAATAGGCCAACCCCCCCCCCTTCTAATGACCGGACCCCCCTTCCTTGTATTGCGCCCCCCCCCCCATCTTAATTACATTATGTAAATTCACTCCCCATTTCTATCTCTAATTTATCTTTTTTTTTATTATTATTCACCATGTTCCAGACCAGCAACTTTTAGAAACTACAATAATCTTCTGGTTGCATATTCGTTTTCAACAAACGCATTTATATAAGCAGGGTCACCATTAGGGGTGTGCCACAGGTGCCGCTGCTTTATGTGGGTGGGGCCCCGCGTTGACAAGGAAACAATTTCTTTAAAAAAATCAGAAAATCGGTTTTTAACGTGAAACATCTTAAAATCGTTTGCATGGGAAATCAGTATAGAAATATGATAAGTATGATTGTTTATCTTCCTTATGTTGGCGACCCCAATCAATACAATCTGCTGTAATGACATTCTTACTCCGACTTATTTCTCCTTCGGTTTTTATGCATAATTTAATTTGAATTAAATTAGAATGCTTTGTTACAAATTTTAACTAAAATAATATTTTAGAGAGCAATTAAAAAATTATTTAAAAGCAAAAAAAGTGACTTCTTTAACCCCCTCGAAAAAATCGCTCGCTGGTTTTTCGAGAAATTTAGATAATACTCAAAAGAGCAGGTGTTTTCGCGGGATAACAAAAACAATAAATTAACAACTATTATAGAAAAAATGGGAGACAGTTTTGTTTTAGAATAAATTGACAACAGATTTTCAGATTAACGAAATCATGCGGTCTTGGCTCGAAGAGCCATACCACAATATGGTTTCCATAGCATGTTTTGGATCATGTTTTTATAACCCCATTTGACGAACTTTTCCCTTTATTATCTTTATTTCAAATTAAACCTAACATGACGTCATCGTGTTTCTGTCTTAAATTCTAAATGCTAACAGGGGTATTCTCTTCCCCCCCCCCCCCCCCCCCCCCTCCGAAAAAATAATAATATATTTTTATGAATTTTATAGTAATTCTGTTTTTATTTGACTTACAATGGAAGGCCGAACCCCTTACCTACGCGTCTGATTTTAGTCACTATTTTATAATATTAAATAAAGTACTTTCAGTATATTTTGCATTAAATGATCTAGTAAAACTTTTATAGTGACTGACAAAAAAATAAGACCACGGACTATTTTGAAATAGCACTCGCGCCTTTGGAGAAATTCGAATAATATTTTTAAAATTTATTTCAAACGATACATTTAATTGAATAAAAAAATTCTGCTATATCTCCGTTATATATCGTTTCATTGCTGCAAAAATGGAAGAAAGGGGAAAAATTCTCAGCAATTTTAACGATTTGAAATTATGAGAATTCAATTCTTTAAAGTATATGAATATTTTTACTGTAATGTTTAGATTTAACCAATAATACACACTTTTTTCAGTTTTGCTTCGTACTTGCTATTTTGAAAGGTTTTAAAAATATTAAATATAATTTAGAATAAATTAAAATTTATTTTTATATTATATTTTGTTAAAAACAAAATTAAATTACACAATGAATAATGTATATTTTAAATTAAAGACATTTAAAACATTTATTTCATAAAGTTGTAAATCAGATATAAAGTTAATCAACCATATGAGGTAATTTAGGAGGATTTTGGGGTGCCTCCTAATATGAGTTTTTATTTTAAAGCTTATTATTCAATATCAAAGCATTATTACACTTTAAAAAGTAATTTACAAAACCTTTACTATTTTGTAAAACTTTCAATGTCAAAAAGCGGGCAGTTATAATGTACAAAAAGGAAGTTTTTTAGCTGAATAACTGCACATAATATTATACACAGTTTTATAAGGGGCTACGAAAATAAACAACAAAACTATTTTCTTTCTTTTTCCATTCCTGGAAATATTTTTGCTAACTATATATTGTCTAAGTACAAACCTGTCTTGAGGTTGAACGGGTTGTAGCCCTTTTTGAACACTGAAAGACAATTTAGCTCCCCCATTCTTATATTTGGATATATTAAATATGACTATTAAATGCAAAACTTCATTTTATCGAATTTTCAGAAACCTTATAAAATTAAACTTTAATTTAAAAATGCCGTATAATATTTATCCACTTACCACTACAGTTTCTCAAACTCAGAAAATACTTTTCATTAAGGTTTTTCCTTTTTTACAATTTAAATAATTGCAACTTTGCTCCACATTTCAACAGTAAGTTCAGAAAAACCACGCATTCTTGTTGACTGAAATATATTATCTGTTCTTTTGCTGTAACACCATTGAAGTTATTAAAACTGATTCGACCGAAAAGACGAAACCCAAATACAGTCAAATCGTCTACACTTACTAGTAAACAAACGTATGACAGTAATTAGTTTCTAGTGGAGTTGTATATAAAAATCGTAATTTATGTTATACGTGTTATTGAGATGAGGAGACAGTCTGCTTCATTGCAGTTTTTTTTTAAACATATGCCTCATCACAAGCGGAAAAGTTAAATTTGTTGTAGTCAGCGTTTTCTTTTCCAAAGTGTGGTATGAACATTGGAAGTGTTTTAATAGTTGCTCAGCTAGTGAATCGAATCAGCATAAAAATAGAATCAACAAATTGACCCACCCTCATATTTATCAAAGCAATTGCTTTGATGTTTTGTAATGTAATCGTAATTTATGATATAAGGGTATGAAATGAGATTCCAGGTCCTGAGTTTATAGCACTCTTCATATTTATTATTATTTATACATTCTCTCTAATGGAAAATTTATTGCCTCACACCGTTTTTTAATTTCAATCTCAGCAATGAAGTGTATTCTGAATGTTTGAAACGGATAAAGATCAATAAACGTGTACGTAATTTTTTTTTACTATGTCGTCAGCTAATGTGCCGAAGAGGCGTTTCTCGAAATCGCTGGAAATTCCAGTGATTGAAGGCACATTATATAACGTATTATACTTATTAAATAATTTTTTGCCCAAAAAATTTCCCCCCTACAAATTAAAAAAATAATAATAAAAAAGCCATGTAAAAAAATCCCCCCCAAAAATTTTGATGGCGCACCTTGCGCCATGATCCCCCCCTGTGGGCACCCCTGTGTTAATTGTAACTATATTAGATCGAACTTTTAAAACAATACTTTCTAAAAGCGAGTAATTTGTGTATGAATGTCAATTTTATTTATTTGAAAAGTTTTTTTTTAATGTACGAAGCCTGTATACCAACTGGTAATTGTGAAAACATTTTATTTTATGTGTCAATGAATATTTCCTTTTAAAACATTAAATGGCGAACATTAAGAATAAATACCTATTAATTTCGTAAAATATTTTTGTGCAGGAATGTACTTACACTAACTGAATTTTTATTATTCGGAACTCCAGACGTTGATATACTATGACCACCAACTCGAAAGTTTCTTCCATCAACCAGCATAAATAAGCTCCGATTTTTAAAATTTGCTCATTGTTTAAAATTTAAATATATCTTGGGAAGTTCTAATGAATATTTACATCATAATTTAATTTTGGTATTTAAATTTCATTCAAAAATAGAAAAATTTGCCCCATTCACAAACAATATCACAACAGTATTAAAAGAAATGATTTTTCACTAAATCTGTCCTAAAGTAAGGGTCATCTCTGTGAAGTTGCTATTTCTAGTATCTTATTCAACCAAAAATCGAAAACCTTCCCAAATGTCATATTGTGCCCAATATTTTTTAAATTATTGTTCAGTACTATTTAGGGATGAAACAGACATCCAATAACTATTCTGTTATCCGAGCTATTCAGCTGATTTTTAACTATCCGGTATCCGGAAGCAAAGTACCGGATATCCGGATGAATACAACGCTGCAGATTTTTTGTGTGGCGATCTATTATCTTTTGTTCTCGCTTTAAGTATTTTCCTTAAAATACTACCAATGTATTCTGCTGATTCTCCTTTAAATTTTTCTCGAGTTATTCAGGTGGATAAGTAGTGAAGTGATAACTTTCTCGTTAAAACCTGACCAAATGTGTTTCGCACTCGGTGGGTCACAGAATAGATAGTTCTAGGAAGATATGCTAAAGACTTCCGAACCAGCCACTAGCTATCTTGGAATATCTTTCAGTTTGAACAATCCACGTGCGTGGTTGTACGTAGGGTACATAGCTACATCTCTGTTTGTCATATATTAGAAATTGTTTTATTCTACAGTCTAGTAAGAGATGGTTCTAGCATTTAAATATAACACAATTTAGAAAAGACATTTGGAAATATTTCAAAATTACATTTTCAAACGCATCGTACAGTGCAGCTCTGGCCATTTCAAAATCGGTATGAATTGTTTATGAACTGTTAGGAGAGGATATTTTCATAAAAATAACTACCGGCTTTCCGGCAAAGACCAGTTTGGATATACGGTAATCGGCAAAACCACTATCTGGTTCATCCCTAGTATTATATACCTCTTTCTTTACAGATCAGATGATGCAAAGCACGAAGTCATCAAACCAGATACAGTAGTCAAGAACCTTGCGCATTTGGTCGACATGTTAGTCATGAAATCGAAGAGGGAAACCTCTGCCAAGAACTCTTCCGATGGCCACCCCAAGTACCCCCAAGAACAGAAGAAGCCAGTGAACAGAACTCCAGAACCCGTCCCGATTAATCCGGTTCACACATACGAGGTTTACCCGTTTAGATTCGGTGGGCCAGAGGTCAGCTAATATCGACTTGATTAAATCTTGTATATTTTTGTATTAACTTCATACACAATGTGACTGACTATCCATGGAATGCATTCCTTGAATTATAACAAGGATAGTAAAGACTATATATAGAAGGTGCACACGTTTTTCGCTTTTTGAAAGTGGGCAGGGAAAGCACATTTTTGCTCCGCCTTACTATTGATCATTCTCATTGACTGTGTTTCAAGCATTGCTACTTAGGTTCAATCCCCGGTTGGGTAACAACTGGTGATTTAATTTTTAATTAGCAAAATAATGTAAATAATTGTGTTCAGGTAGCTTCACTACTAATCCGTCCTTGTTTTGTTATGTCCTCGTATTTTACTTGATTGAAATTGTAACTCATTTAATATTCCAATACAAATGCATTGACATGATGGTTCCAACTCCCATTTTACTCTTTCAAAATGCATGGACATGCTCTCGTGGCAGCTAATATTATTTTAATACGCTTAATTTATTAAGCAACTCTTTTGCAATTTTTACATACTAAATACAATCCTTAAAATATAATTTAAACTCTTAAAATTTAGCGAATTCTAAATAAAATTAGTGAATATCACTTTTAAATAGTTCACAAAAAACCGAATAGATGGCAGCACCTCACAAACGAGAGCATTAGACACGCCTACAGAAACCGCGAGGTAGGCGTCACTCTGACGTCAAAAATGTGCTTACCCCGCCTTCCGTCAGACAGCGCGAGAACGAGCACACCTTATATATATATATAGTCTTCACTATCCTTGGAATTATAAACCATTTGAGGTGGAATTACCATGCATGCTAACGAAACATGCGGATATGGATTTTTGTAAAAGTGAGGGCTCTGACACATTAAAAATATTGTGGTTTGAACAATCGGTGTGAATTAAATTTATTTAAAATTACTTTTGTTATTCATAATTGTTAGATTAATTTGCACATCTCTTTGTAATTCAGTGTTACATAATTTAATCGTTTCTCTCTGTTTCATGATGATGGTTTATTACCAGAACTATAAGTGATGAAATATACATGGATAATTTAAACCTGTTTAGTTAAACCCATTTAGTTAAAGTGTTGCTAATTTTACTGCAGACTGTGTTGAGTGCAATTAAATAATCAGAAAGCGTTGCAGTGTGATTTTTTAGTTTATTATAAGTTGCAATGCAATTGTTGCTAGTGAGCAGCTAGCATTATCTCTATAAATTTTTAAGATTTATAAGGAAAAACCTAGTAATGTTAAGAAGTTGATATTCATTTTTCTGAGCAAATCATTCATTGTGCGGAGAGGAAAGTTGGGAGCTTGCCCCAATGTTGATGATTCACTGTGTAGAGGAGACTGGTGTCTGTTAAATCTGCGGTGGTTCAAATATCCACTTATTAATTATGGAAAATTTCGAGAAAGTGGTTTCACAGTATGTTCAAACCTCAATTAAGAAAAGTGTGTCAGTTTTGAGATACATATTGTATAAAATGCCATATGGGACTTGTAAGTTTGTATATACTACTAGTAAAGACAGAATAAAAAATTATATGTGATTTGGAACTTGCATGCTAATAAGTATTCCTTTCTCTATTTACAAATGCCTCAATATTAAAATATAGCGGCAGCATTAACATTCTTCTTCATATGAAATTATATTTTGTTGATTTAAGTTTTTAATTATTTCCATAATTTTATAAGGTTATCTTTAAGTTTATATGCATTCAGGGGCGGACTGGCACTCAAAAACAGCCCTAGAAAATTTTGAATTTCGGCCCCCAAAAAATTTTTGAAACATGTTTGTTATTAAAATAACGAGCCCATAATTTGTAAACAAAATAATAATTAATATCAATATTTAACTTTTTATATAAAGTTTATTAATATCTTTTAAAATTTATTAAAATATTTTTTAATTTATTAAAAGTTTTTTTTATTTAATTGATATTTATTATTTTATATATATTTTAGTTAATAATTAATATTTTTTAATTATCATATTTGAATTTTCAATACGTTTGGAAGATTTTTAAGAGGAAGCCACCAATGATCGTGTTCGACTAAAGTTCTTTCTTCTTTCACCTGAGAAGCAGTGGGTCAAAAGAAGAAAGTGGGAGCCGGGCCATGCAGCCTCTCCTTTACATTCTCACATTTCTACCCCTTTGAAAATGGCTTGACGTCGGCCGCAGTAACAAAGTTTCAAATAAGGCAATAATTTTGGCTTCTTAGAGATACCATAGCTTCCTGTTTTCAAATTTCTAACATTATTGAAAAAACTGTGTTGGATTTTAATAAATTCTCTTTTAAATAATTTTTTACTTTTCAAGAAATCACTGGCCACATTTTAAAAATATTAACCAGCCACGCAGGAACATTCCAGTTCAACTCTATGGCTAGTCTGCCACTGTATGCATTTAAAGCATTAAGTTTAATTTTATGCTATTTGCACTCTGTTTATTTTATGTTTCAGCAATACATACTTTACACTTATTTAACGATCCAATCCTAAATCACTTCTTTTCCAATAGTGATCTTATAAATTGCTATTCAGTTTTCAACTGCACATCAATCTCACACATTTGTACATTCCATACCTTTCACATCGATGTATGTTCACTAGAATCAGTGAGAACCAGAACTTTCTATCGTTATGACAACCTCTCTTGGGCAGTTCGGCGAAATCATAACATTCCTAACCTAACCGTCATTTATGGAAGAAGTGTCTCTGCGTTCGGCTTTTCCCCAACCCAAGCAGAATAATCCCCAACAGAAACAAAATAAACTATTTTGAAAACAACTAATAATATGGATCCTGAAATTTGTCTTTCTTCTTTTCAATAAGCGTTTTACTACATATATAAGTTAATAAATTTTATTTGCAGACCAATAGGAGGGGTTCTGACCCCCTTACCCCCCCCCCCCCCCACCTTTTGCATACGCGACTGGAACATACATAAATAACACATATTTAACAATAAAAATTTGGCTGTGAAATTGAGGGTTAAGGATATAAACCAACCAATGATGTTTTTCAGGAAATGAGCTCAAAGTTTTGATTTTCCCATAGATCGACATATTGGTCTGTTTGTATTATAATGTATATTATTTTCAGGATCAATAGTACCATGGTCTATTTGTGTCGTGATAAAGCTTGTTATTTTAAACCTAAAGATTTTTGTTTTTAAATATTAACAAAACATTTTCAGTTTTATTTTTATAAAAAGAAAAATCGAACATAAAATTTACAAAAATTAATGTGTTATAGGTTACAATGAATGGGTTTCAAAATTAATATAATGAAAACACTAAAATTTAATTTTTAATGTAATATCTTGCTGAACTGTAAATGCTCTAATGAACTGTATGCATTTATATCAATTGATACTAATGTATATATTTTGTATAATATTCTTAATAAATATGCATATCTTGCATTTATTTTTATAGTGTATTAAATTCTTGTTTCATGCTCAAAGTCCTCAAAAATGTAAAATTTATTTGTATTGTAAGTTTTATAAAGTCTGCAACATTAATATTTCAAATAAAATTTTTTATTGTTAAGTTTCGAGGAAGAAATATCTTGACTAGACACCATCTCTAACTGAATAGTTTAGTGCCAAACATTTGTAAGTTCATTTTATCAGTTTTTCCCAATTGCAAACAAAATTATTTTTCCAATTTGTTTTTTAAAAAAAATCTTTGGAAAATAGTAAATTTAGATAATTTTATTCAGTACGAGTTTTCTAAATGCTCAAATAAGATACTTCTACTGACTATGTGCCGTCACTATTTTTTTTTAAACGTGTACTTAATAAAAATTTTAGCTAAAAATTGTCAAATTTCCTTATAATTATTAAAAATAGCAACCAATATCGTTCTAACTCTTTATTTATGACTACATATGTAAATATTAATACATAATTAACACTATTATTAATAAAATAGAGTAAATACAGTACAAAAGTAGAGTGAAGTAACATGATTTTTGTGCCATGATTAATACTCTACTGGGGGATTGGTGTACGCTCGCATTTAATTTGCCGTGGTTATTTGTCCTTACGTTTATGACGTGGAAGTTTGTAGTACAGATTGGCTGCTCTGGTATTGTCCCTATCATCTGTCTGTGGCTCTGTACTACAAAGCAACGTTTCAAAAATTCCAATGGGTGAAAAGAAAGTACGTTATAATACAGATAAGGGGTTTAATTATCAGATTTTTGTCAGAAGAATGTCTACTTTCGGCAGTGTAAGTAATAAAATTCCAGAGCCACTGCAAATAGCCCAACTTCAAACTTTCGACTCGCCTGTTTAGGTTTCGGAATCCCCCAGTACGAAAAATAACTCTTAAGAAATAATTCTAAGAAAAAAGACACGTTCTCCGCTATGTGGAATCCGATCCTGCGTACTAGACTTCCGCAGGGCTTGTACACTAGGCACGGGTGCCTGGCTGAAACGGCTTTCTCGATGGCTTGTGTTACGAGTTCGATTCTGGGCGAGGATATGATGCCGAATGTATTCTCCATCGCGAGCGAAGTCTTGTCCAGGTATTGTTGGCCGTATTCCGCTTTTGTCTCCTGATCCAGGTCGTTGAAGAAGTGTTTCAGGTAGGCTCTGATGGTCGCAGTGTTGGTCATAGGAGTTCTGGAATGCAAGATTGAAGCGTTGTTTAGGTAAAATAAAATTAGCCGACAGCTGTTAGTCGATAAGACAGTATGGCTAGTACTGCGAAACTTTTTACCTATTCGAATAAGGCTGGTACAACATCCAGAATATACAGTACAAGTTATGTGTATTCATGGAACAGGGTTTGGTTTGATTAATTAACGTCGCACTAGAGCTGCACAGTGGGCTATTGGCGACGGTTCGGGGTCTATCTCGAAGGAAAGGCCCGGGAACCAGGGCCTGATTTTCGAATAGGCCCGTGAAGCCCAGGCTTACACTCTTTTTTGATTTTACCATAACACACATTAATATAAATATTTAATACCCTTTATAATTTGCTACTAAATTAACCTTAAAAAAATTGCATTACAAAGTTTAGTAAAAAAAATTGCCGCTTGTATTAAATTTGTCCGAATATTGGAAGAAAAAAAAATCAAAATTACAGAACATTAGAAATACTCATTAATTATTAATTTATTTTGTTATATTATTTTTATGTGTTTTATTTTAATGGCATTTAGGGCAAGGATTTTAGTGCATGTAACGTTCGATTTTATATGTTCCATGATCCATATCAGAGCAATGGCGGCCCCATTTAAATTCGGACTTAATTTGATTCAATTTCTTAATCGGGCCCTGCCGGGAACGATTCCTCGTATTTTTGAACGATATGGTCAGATGACGGGGAAACACCTGAACTGGCACCCAACGCCATGGACCCCGATCAAAATTATCGTGCACCAGTCCCGTATACACGCCGATAATTTTTGTGGATGCTCTGGACGACTTTTCTAGTATTTTGTAGCGAAGCTGGCAACCCTCTGATCACAAGATCGCTACTTTTTTACTTTTCTTTGTCAAGCCCGTTGCACAAGATTGAACTAGGAATCCTCTTATTCCCAGCTGATATGCCTTTATCCACTGAGCCACGGAGGTCCCATGGAACAGGGCAGATATGGTGACTTCAAAATCGAACCTTTGAATAAGAATAACATTTACCCAAATTTGATTCGATTCATCGCATTCTGTTTTGTAGATATTGCTCAAGATTCCATCGAGAACGCGCAAGAGGTGTTTTACATCTCAAGACTCAAATTCTACTAAACTGTAACAGAAACTTACCAATTAAGCATTTCCCCTATTATAAGATGACTTTTAAAGCACTACACCGGATTCGACCCATTTTGAAATAAGGGCAGCAGGGAATTCCCCTTGCCCTTAAAACACCCATTGTGCGGGCTAAGAAGATGGTAATTTTTACTGAACAAAAATAAAAAATATTAAAAAAAAAAAAAAAAAAAAAATTAGCGTTCTTCAAGCAAGAAAATCTTCCCACGCCTACTTACTTAAAGAACTCTGGTTCTATAGAGATGACTTGAATCCCCCAGTCTTCCATCTCTTGTCCGAGGCATCCTGTGAAGGCAACTGACGCATGTTTGCTCATTGCATAAGCGGCCATGTGTGCCGTGGCGTGTCGACCTGCACATGTTAAAATAAGAGAAGGTCCAAGTGCAGCACGTAAATTAAAATGATATACACAGTAGGGTGTACGAGGAGTCTAGTTGTTTGCACATTAAGTTGGTGTAATTTTTACTAAACATCAATCGTAAACATATGTGATTTATTTTAGTTTTCAACGCCCGGTGTGGCCCGAGCATCTTTTACCCCGGTTCTCCTTCTACCAGTTCAGTCAGTCAATGAGTGTGGTAAAGGGGAACTAAGTTTTAGTAAATAAAAACTTATTTACATTCGACTATGTGTTAGGAAAGGCTTTCAGATCTTGCAACTATATCCACCGAAAACGTTATTGCACAAAGTAAATTATTCCGACCTAATACAGAAATTTTCCAGTGTTGAATCGAGAAAGGTGCTCATTTAGTATATTGAATTTGTATGTAATTGAGATCTGCTGTTTAATAAAAACGTACTAACTGAATAAAGGTTTTTTTTATATGTATATTTTTAGCTCTAAATATTCTAATGGTAGCAAAATCTTAAGCAATATAGAATTTTTTTTTGCTATTTCCTAAACCCATTTTATATTTATTTATGTATGAGGTTCCATTAAGGTACCTTTTAAACACAATATTGCATTTAGAAAGTAATATTTTACTTAATATGAAAGATGACTACAGGCATTTGTCTTTAAATTTTTCCTTCTTACGAAAGCAGCACAATAAAAAAGGGTCTTTAAAAACTTTTTTTGTCCTAGAAAGTCCTTAAAATCTCCTTATATTTTTATTTTGAGAAATCATTGGGAACCTTGTTCTTGGAGTGCAAAAGGGTTCATTCCAGGGTTCTGGTTAATTACAGGTTCGCTAAATAGCACAAATCGTAGTAATGACAAATACGTCACTTTATGATGTGCGGTTTGCTACGCACCTGTAACCACTAAGTAACGGAATGCATTGTAGCAATTACTATCCATTGTCTTAGGTTGAACATTCGAAAAATCGCACGCCTATTTCTGCAATGATAAGATTGGTCCATTACTAAGACATGTTAAATAAACAAATATTTTATCAGGTCAGAATATTTTATAGCGTTAAATTAATTTGAATAAAAAGGTAAAAACCACATAAAATATTGTTTCTGACGCTTACCAGCCATGCTGTTGACGTTGACTACTCTCCCCTTGGATCTCTTGAGAAGAGTCAGCAGGGCCTTGGTCACTCTCACCTGCCCCAAGACGTTGACGTCGAAGACCTCCTTAAAGTCGGACACCTTGGTGAATTCGATGTCCAGCCCTTTGTACACGCCGGCGTTGTTCACGACAGCCCACAGCTCTTTGGGGGAGAAATAGTGTATTTCTCAATGTGAAAAGATGTTTTATTTAGTATATATACTAGCTAATTGTCGCCGCTTAAACAAATACAATAAACAAACTTATTAATTCCTAGCTATGAATACCATCCCTATAAAGTGATTTGGTGATATATAGATGGCGATTTATAAATTATTTAGGATATTTGGTAAATTAGAATATATGAGTAAGTAAGCGCAAAAATGGCCCAACCCACATTTTTTTAAAACTCATTATCAGAATACGGATATTACTGAAGCAATATCGGTCTAGCCCAAGGATAGTGAAGACCATATATATATATATATAAGGTGTGCTCGTTCTCGCGCTGTCTGACATTGCATTTGTATTGGACATATTAAATGAGTTACAATTTCAATCAAGTAAAATACGGGTACATAACAAAACAAGGAGAGATGAGTAGTGAAGCTACCTGAACACAATTATTTACATTATTTTGCTAAGTAAAATTTAAATCACCCAACCGGGGACCGAACCTAAGTAGCAATGCTTGAAACACACAGCCAATGAGAATGATCAAAAACCCATAGTAAGGCGGAGCAAAAATGAATTCAAATACATGCTTTCCTTGCCCACTTTCAAAAAGCTAAAAACGAGCGCACCTTCTATATATAGTCTTCATTATCCTTGGGTCTAGCCCATTTTCCCGTAATTTCAGCTAGAAAGCGTTCATGGTTCGTTTTTGACTTGAACGCTAGTAGTGTAATTTGACGGGTACGGCGCCGCGGTGCTGTGAGGAGTTATGAGGATTTTGGCGGTGCTGTGAGGAGTTATGAGGATTTTGGCGGTGCTGTGAGGAGTTATGAGGATTTTGGTGGTGCTCTGTGGATTTTGGCGGTGCTGTGAGAATCAGGGCGGATCTCGTCTGTCAAGCCGAGGGGGCGTGGCCTAATGGAGATGACCTCAACCAATCAGGTGTCAGTAAGTGACGTCACATGCAGGGGACATGGGAACAGGTGTTGATCACTCATCGCCGCCGATGGGCATGTCGCCGATGGGCATGTCCCATCGTGTCTCAACGTGTTTGTACAGGAACGGACCAATCAGGTTCTTGTGTGAGGATGACCTCATGAACAACCAATCAGGTGTCAGTAAGTGACGTCACACGCTGTCGGGGCAAGGTTTTACTAGTTCTGCTTGTAACCGCAAGGCGGCGCTGCATGTAGGGGAACGGACCAATCAGATGCTTGTTTAAGGATGACATCATGAAGAACCAATCAGGTGTCAGTAAGTGATGTCTATGGAGTGTCATGTGACATGAAAGTTGCTTTTTTGTTATTTTGCGTTTTTATTTGGGTATTGGTGGAAATTTGCGACGCACAGCATCTACACATTTTTAATTATAAGCTGTGGGTTGTGACATCATAGGTATAATGTTAGGAATGGTTGGTTGTTGAAAAAACTGTGAGCTGTGAAAGTAATGTGAAAAAACTGTGAAAGTAAATAAAATATGATAGAATTAAACTAATATTCTTATTTTAATATTTATTATATTTTAATATTTATTTATATTTTGATATTTATTTGTATTTTATTATTTATATTTTTACATTTATTTTTAATATTTAATTATATTTTAACTTCTATATTTTATTATTCATTTATATTTTAACTTCTATATTTTATTATTCATTTATATTTTATATATATTTTAATATTTATATATATTTTATTATTCATATATTTCATACATATTTTAATATTTATTTATATTTTATTACTCATTTATATTTTACATATATTTTATTTACGTATACATCTGTGCCAAAAAAATTAACTCAGTGAGAGCAATTACGTCCCACTAGAGCTGCACAATGAACTTATGTTAAAGGGAATGACAGTAGTGTATATATTTTAACTATGGTTAGTACAAAAGAAAAGAATTTTGCAAGAATGGTTTTAGAAAAATATATTTTATGTGACCAACTCCAGCATATAATTTCGCAATATAACTCTATGAGGAATCATCCTATGGGGGTAAATAACATACCATCGTGTACAGGAAGGTAGACCAGATTAATAAGTAAAGCTTTTTTTACCTTTTGACATGTGTACTAAGGGTATAAAAAATGACAGTCTGGGGTTCTATGAAAATAATGTTTATAACAATATACGTTTAAATTACAATTTATATAACGGAAATCAGTCTCAGTGGATGAAAAAAAAGTAATTAATATGAAAGCTGATACTTTGAAAAAGAACCTTGGGAACCAAAACCTTGTATTACGGTTAATTAAACTTTTTATAAAAGTAATGTGTTCTTTAAATGTTTTTCACATCATACGTAAAATTATTATTTTAAGAGGGAAAATATCATATCGTTATGACTAGAAGGAGGGATCTCACCTTGATCACAATTGGATGCATTAGAATTGCTTACTGTTTAGGAATATGATGTAAAAGTTACTCTATCGCACTGTTTGTTGTGCTGGGCTTGATAAGAGCAGATTTGGGGTTGGTATGTAAGATAATGGATCTATTACTTGTTCTAATACGTGTTGAATAAGGGAATTTGTCTTAGATGTTGCTGTTTTAGGGGTGTTTTATAATTGGTTGTTTGATTGAACGATACAGTGCAGCTATACAAAGGGGTTTATTTATACGCTTGGTACAAGTACACATTTTTTCTTATGTCATAAAATTACACTATAACAAAACGCATAGGTGGATGGTAGAAATGAAGTAGCACCATACAAGGGGAATTATTAGGGCTGGCTGATTAAATTTTCAAAGACTAAGAGGCAACAAGTTCCCATATGAGTACAATTGAGGGTGAATGTGTAGAATTTGGCGACATCAAATATCCACAAGGGGACAATTTGAGAGGTGTATTCGTAAAATTGGCGACATAAAGTACCCATAGGGAGACGTTTGTAGGCGTATACATAAAATTGGGGTGAAAGCGGGGTTTGTAGTTGTACATTAGACAAGAATAAATGTAAAATGAAAAAGTTTAAGTTTGAAATAAATTATAAAAAGAATAAATGTTAAAAAAAAAAGTTAAAATACAATTTAAAAAGCAAAATGTAAAAAAAAAAAAAAAGTTTAAAAAGAAAAATGTAAAAATAAAAAAAAGTTTAAGTGTGAATTAAAAACTAAAAGGTTAAGTAAGAAAAAAAAATAACTAAAAGTGAAAAAAAAATTTTAAAAGTGAAAAAAAATATATATATATTTATATAAAAAATATTTGAAAAAAGTTTAAGTGTGAAATAAATTATAAAACTAATAAATGTAAAATAAAAAGTTTACGTGTGAAATAGATTATAAAAAGTATAAATGTAAAAAAATAAATAAAAAGTTTAAGTGAAAAATATAATGTAAAGATAAAAAAGTTAAAAAACAGTAACTGTAAAATAAAAAAAAAGTTTGTATAAAATGAACTTTTAAAAGAAAAATGAAAAAAAAAGTAAAAACAATATATAAAAAAAAAGTTTTAAGTGTAAAAATAAAATTTAAAAAAAAAAAAATTAAAAAAAAAAAAGACAAATGTAAAAAAGAAAAACGTAAAAAAAAATTTAAAATTTAAAAAAAAAAATTTACAAACGAAAAATATGAAAAAAAAAAAGAAACGTTAAAAGAAAATTGCTAAATGTAAAAAAAGAAATGTGTTAAATGTAAAAGATTAACCATCATAAGTTTTTTACCCGAATCGACCCAAAGCCATATGGTGTTACGGAACGTACTAGCCCCATATAGGCACAGATGCCCGTGGTGAGTTCTGTGAATGGTCTACCCACTAATCAAACGACAAGTACCACAATTACATTAAATAATTAGCAACAAAAAAAAGCAGGAAATACTACTATAGATATAAAAAATATTAACAAAGTATCGAAAATAGAACCAAAGGTAACTAATAAATCTGTATAGAATGAGTGTCTATAAATGTATAAGAGAAACCAATGTATATATTTCTACTAAAATGTTGACACATATACTAAATTTTTAACAAATTAAGTCAAATATTTGCGAAATAGAGAAAATAATACATACTTTTTAAAATTGTATCAAATAGTCTATGAATGGATAAAAAAAAATATCATGACATGTATTAAAAAAAAATTAAAATAATGGACTTACGTGTAACACATTAAGTTAAGAAATTTATACTTATCAAAGAAAGTAACGTAAGTCATATAAAAAAAACAACCTGTAGTTAAGTACAATTGTTAATTGAATATGCTACAAAATATTGTCAAATTACACCATTTTTAGTGATAGGACAAGCAAACTTGTTAAAATGTCATATAATTATCAAAAATATTATACAAAGTACGAATTTAAAAAAAAAAAGTAAATGCAAAAAGAAAAAAAAGTTTAAGTGTAAAATAAAATGTAAAAAAAAATAAATGTAAAAAAGAAAAAAAAGTTTAATAAAAAAAAAGTTAAAAAATAATAAAAAAAAAATTTAAGTGTAAAATACAATTTAAAAAAAAATGTAAAAAGAAAAAAGTTTAATAAAAATTACATGTAAAAAGAAAAAAGTAAAAAAAAAAAATAAAAGAAAAAAAGTTAAAAAAGAAAAAAAAAAGTTAAAAAATAAATAAAAAGTTAAAAAAGAAAAAAAGTTAAAAAAGAAAAAAAAAAGTTTAAAAAGAAAAAAAAAAGTTTAAAAAGAAAAAAAAAGTTTAAAAAGAAAAAAAAATTAAAAAAGAAAAAAAAATTAAAAAAGAAAAAAAAAATTAAAAAAGAAAAAAAAAATTTAAAAAAAAGAAAAAAAAATTAAAAAAAAAAAAAGTTAAAAAAGAAAAAAAAAGTTTAAAAAAAATAGTTAAAGTGTAAAATACAATTTAAAAAAAAAATGAAAACATAAAAAATTAAAAAAAAAATGTAAGTGTAAAATTACATTTTAAAAGAAAATGTGAAAATAGAAAAAAAGTAAAAAGAAAATTGCTAAAAGTAAAAAAAAATAAAGGTGTAAAATGTTAAATAAAAAGACCTTAAGTGTAAAAAATAGAAGAAAAAAGTTTAAGTGTAAAATATTACTCATCATAAGCTTTTTACTCGTATCCACCCAAAGTTATATGGCGTTACGGAGCGTACTAGCCCCATATAGGCGCAGATTCCTTGGTGAGTTCTGTGAATGGTCTACCCACTAATCAAACGATAAGTACAATAATTATATTAAAATATTAGCAAAAAAAAAAGCAGAAAATACTAATATAGATATAAAAAATATTATCAAAGTATAGAAAATAGAACCAAGAATAACTAATAAATCTGTATACAATGGGTGTCTATAAATGTATAAGAGAAACCAATGTTTATATCTCTACTAAAATGTTGACACATATACTAAATGTTTAATAAATTAACTCATATATTTGCGAAATAGAAAAAAATGGTACATACTTTTTAAAATTGTATCAAATAGTCTATGAATGGATAAAAAAAAAATTGTATATATAATTTTTAATTGTATCTATAAATGGATAAAAAAAAATCATGACATGTATTAAAATAATGGACTTACTCGTGACAGTTTAAGTTAAAAAATTTATATTTACCATAAGTTATTATAAAAAAAAAACTGTAATTAAGTATAATTGTTAATTGAATATGCTACAAAATATTGCCAAGTTATTCCATGGTAGTGATTTAACAACCAAACACTTTGTCTTTAAAGATTACGATAACGCAGTTTTAGAAACTAACATAGGGACAAATGTGTATAATTATCATAAAATACTTCACATTACTGTTAAAATGTCATATAATTATCAAATATATTATACAAAGTAAGAAAAATATTACTTAATATGTTAAAATATTACCAATAGTACATGCCCAACAGATCAAAATGACCTTCAGCACCCTACGACACATGAAAACTTACGGAGATTAACAGCAATCTTGCCTCAAAAAATAAAACCAATAGTGTGCTGCTAAGGATAAAATGTCAAGTACACACCCAGTGTAGGAGATGTATACAAATAATATTGTTGAATTATTAACAAAGTGATTTCATTAATACTAAAATAAGGTCTTTGTTACAATAATATATATATATATGGAAATTAAGTTCTTATTAGTGAAATTTATATAATATTTTTAGACTGCTTTGTTCAATTTATAATATGTAGGTAGAATTTTTACATAAAAAACCCCTTTGTGTTTATCAAAAATATTTCACAAATTAAGAAGAAGAATACCTAAGGAAGGTCTTTGCACATGATTATAGTACAAAACCATGTGGATTTACATCAATTTTACCAGGAACAAGGGGGTCAGTATACGGCTATGAGTCAAATAGTCAATTTTTCACCACATTCAGGCATTTATCAAATGCCTGAATGTGGTGAAAAATTGACTATTTGACTCATAGCCGTATACTGACCCCCTTGTTCCTGGTAAAATTGATGTAAATCCACATGGTTTTGTACTATAATCATGTGCAAAGACCTTCCTTAGGTATTCTTCTTCTTAATTTGTGAAATATTTTTGATAAACACAAAGGGGTTTTTTATGTAAAAATTCTACCTACATATTATAAATTGAACAAAGCAGTCTAAAAATATTACATAAATTTCACTAATAAGAACTTAATTTCCATATATATATATATTATTGTAACAAAGACCTTATTTTAGTATTAATGAAATCACTTTGTTAATAATTCAACAATATTATTTGTATACATCTCCTACACTGGGTGTGTACTTGACATTTTATCCTTAGCAGCACACTATTGGTTTTATTTTTTGAGGCAAGATTGCTGTTAATCTCCGTAAGTTTTCATGTGTCGTAGGGTGCTGAAGGTCATTTTGATCTGTTGGGCATGTACTATTGGTAATATTTTAACATATTAAGTAATATTTTTCTTACTTTGTATAATATATTTGATAATTATATGACATTTTAACAGTAATGTGAAGTATTTTATGATAATTATACACATTTGTCCCTATGTTAGTTTCTAAAACTGCGTTATCGTAATCTTTAAAGACAAAGTGTTTGGTTGTTAAATCACTACCATGGAATAACTTGGCAATATTTTGTAGCATATTCAATTAACAATTATACTAAATTACAGTTTTTTTTTTATAATAACTTATGGTAAATATAAATTTTTTAACTTAAACTGTCACGAGTAAGTCCATTATTTTAATACATGTCATGATTTTTTTTATCCATTTATAGATACAATTAAAAATTATATATACAATTTTTTTTTTATCCATTCATAGACTATTTGATACAATTTTAAAAAGTATGTACCATTTTTTTCTATTTCGCAAATATATGAGTTAATTTATTAAACATTTAGTATATGTGTCAACATTTTAGTAGAGATATAAACATTGGTTTCTCTTATACATTTATAGACACCCATTGTATACAGATTTATTAGTTATTCTTGGTTCTATTTTCTATACTTTGATAATATTTTTTATATCTATATTAGTATTTTCTGCTTTTTTTTTTGCTAATATTTTAATATAATTATTGTACTTATCGTTTGATTAGTGGGTAGACCATTCACAGAACTCACCAAGGAATCTGCGCCTATATGGGGCTAGTACGCTCCGTAACGCCATATAACTTTGGGTGGATACGAGTAAAAAGCTTATGATGAGTAATATTTTACACTTAAACTTTTTTCTTCTATTTTTTACACTTAAGGTCTTTTTATTTAACATTTTACACCTTTATTTTTTTTTACTTTTAGCAATTTTCTTTTTACTTTTTTTCTATTTTCACATTTTCTTTTAAAATGTAATTTTACACTTACATTTTTTTTTTAATTTTTTATGTTTTCATTTTTTTTTTAAATTGTATTTTACACTTTAACTATTTTTTTTAAACTTTTTTTTTCTTTTTTCTTTTTTAACTTTTTTTTTTTTAATTTTTTTTTCTTTTTTTTAAATTTTTTTTTTCTTTTTTAATTTTTTTTTTCTTTTTTAATTTTTTTTTCTTTTTTAATTTTTTTTTCTTTTTAAACTTTTTTTTTCTTTTTAAACTTTTTTTTTTCTTTTTAAACTTTTTTTTTTCTTTTTTAACTTTTTTTCTTTTTTAACTTTTTATTTATTTTTTAACTTTTTTTTTTCTTTTTTAACTTTTTTTCTTTTATTTTTTTTTTTTACTTTTTTCTTTTTACATGTAATTTTTATTAAACTTTTTCTTTTTACATTTTTTTTTAAATTGTATTTTACACTTAAATTTTTTTTTTATTATTTTTTAACTTTTTTTTTATTAAACTTTTTTTTCTTTTTTACATTTATTTTTTTTTACATTTTATTTTACACTTAAACTTTTTTTTCTTTTTGCATTTACTTTTTTTTTTTAAATTCGTACTTTGTATAATATTTTTGATAATTATATGACATTTTAACAAGTTTGCTTGTCCTATCACTAAAAATGGTGTAATTTGACAATATTTTGTAGCATATTCAATTAACAATTGTACTTAACTACAGGTTGTTTTTTTTATATGACTTACGTTACTTTCTTTGATAAGTATAAATTTCTTAACTTAATGTGTTACACGTAAGTCCATTATTTTAATTTTTTTTTAATACATGTCATGATATTTTTTTTTTATCCATTCATAGACTATTTGATACAATTTTAAAAAGTATGTATTATTTTCTCTATTTCGCAAATATTTGACTTAATTTGTTAAAAATTTAGTATATGTGTCAACATTTTAGTAGAAATATATACATTGGTTTCTCTTATACATTTATAGACACTCATTCTATACAGATTTATTAGTTATTCTTGGTTCTATTTTCTATACTTTGATAATATTTTTTATATCTATATTAGTATTTTCTGCTTTTTTTTTTTGCTAATATTTTAATATAATTATTGTACTTATCGTTTGATTAGTGGGTAGACCATTCACAGAACTCACCAAGGAATCTGCGCCTATATGGGGCTAGTACGCTCCGTAACGCCATATAACTTTGGGTGGATACGAGTAAAAAAGCTTATGATGAGTAATATTTTACACTTAAACTTTTTTCTTCTATTTTTTACACTTAAGGTCTTTTTATTTAACATTTTACACCTTTATTTTTTTTTACTTTTAGCAATTTTCTTTTTACTTTTTTTCTATTTTCACATTTTCTTTTAAAATGTAATTTTACACTTACATTTTTTTTTAAATTTTTTATGTTTTCATTTTTTTTTTAAATTGTATTTTACACTTTAACTATTTTTTTTAAACTTTTTTTTTCTTTTTTCTTTTTTAACTTTTTTTTTTTTAATTTTTTTTTCTTTTTTTTAAATTTTTTTTTTCTTTTTTAATTTTTTTTTTCTTTTTTAATTTTTTTTTCTTTTTTAATTTTTTTTTCTTTTTAAACTTTTTTTTTCTTTTTAAACTTTTTTTTTTCTTTTTAAACTTTTTTTTTTCTTTTTTAACTTTTTTTCTTTTTTAACTTTTTATTTATTTTTTAACTTTTTTTTTTCTTTTTTAACTTTTTTTCTTTTATTTTTTTTTTTTACTTTTTTCTTTTTACATGTAATTTTTATTAAACTTTTTCTTTTTACATTTTTTTTTAAATTGTATTTTACACTTAAATTTTTTTTTTATTATTTTTTAACTTTTTTTTTATTAAACTTTTTTTTCTTTTTTACATTTATTTTTTTTTACATTTTATTTTACACTTAAACTTTTTTTTCTTTTTGCATTTACTTTTTTTTTTTAAATTCGTACTTTGTATAATATTTTTGATAATTATATGACATTTTAACAAGTTTGCTTGTCCTATCACTAAAAATGGTGTAATTTGACAATATTTTGTAGCATATTCAATTAACAATTGTACTTAACTACAGGTTGTTTTTTTTATATGACTTACGTTACTTTCTTTGATAAGTATAAATTTCTTAACTTAATGTGTTACACGTAAGTCCATTATTTTAATTTTTTTTTAATACATGTCATGATATTTTTTTTTATCCATTCATAGACTATTTGATACAATTTTAAAAAGTATGTATTATTTTCTCTATTTCGCAAATATTTGACTTAATTTGTTAAAAATTTAGTATATGTGTCAACATTTTAGTAGAAATATATACATTGGTTTCTCTTATACATTTATAGACACTCATTCTATACAGATTTATTAGTTACCTTTGGTTCTATTTTCGATACTTTGTTAATATTTTTTATATCTATAGTAGTATTTCCTGCTTTTTTTTGTTGCTAATTATTTAATGTAATTGTGGTACTTGTCGTTTGATTAGTGGGTAGACCATTCACAGAACTCACCACGGGCATCTGTGCCTATATGGGGCTAGTACGTTCCGTAACACCATATGGCTTTGGGTCGATTCGGGTAAAAAACTTATGATGGTTAATCTTTTACATTTAACACATTTCTTTTTTACATTTAGCAATTTTCTTTTAACGTTTCTTTTTTTTTTTCATATTTTTCGTTTGTAAATTTTTTTTTTTAAATTTTAAATTTTTTTTTACGTTTTTCTTTTTTACATTTGTCTTTTTTTTTTTTAATTTTTTTTTTTTTAAATTTTATTTTTACACTTAAAACTTTTTTTTTATATATTGTTTTTACTTTTTTTTTCATTTTTCTTTTAAAAGTTCATTTTATACAAACTTTTTTTTTATTTTACAGTTACTGTTTTTTAACTTTTTTATCTTTACATTATATTTTTCACTTAAACTTTTTATTTATTTTTTTACATTTATACTTTTTATAATCTATTTCACACGTAAACTTTTTATTTTACATTTATTAGTTTTATAATTTATTTCACACTTAAACTTTTTTCAAATATTTTTTATATAAATATATATATATTTTTTTTCACTTTTAAAATTTTTTTTTCACTTTTAGTTATTTTTTTTTCTTACTTAACCTTTTAGTTTTTAATTCACACTTAAACTTTTTTTTATTTTTACATTTTTATTTTTAAACTTTTTTTTTTTTTTTACATTTTGCTTTTTAAATTGTATTTTAACTTTTTTTTTTAACATTTATTCTTTTTATAATTTATTTCAAACTTAAACTTTTTCATTTTACATTTATTCTTGTCTAATGTACAACTACAAACCCCGCTTTCACCCCAATTTTATGTATACGCCTACAAACGTCTCCCTATGGGTACTTTATGTCGCCAATTTTACGAATACACCTCTCAAATTGTCCCCTTGTGGATATTTGATGTCGCCAAATTCTACACATTCACCCTCAATTGTACTCATATGGGAACTTGTTGCCTCTTAGTCTTTGAAAATTTAATCAGCCAGCCCTAATAATTCCCCTTGTATGGTGCTACTTCATTTCTACCATCCACCTATGCGTTTTGTTATAGTGTAATTTTATGACATAAGAAAAAATGTGTACTTGTACCAAGCGTATAAATAAACCCCTTTGTATAGCTGCACTGTATCGTTCAATCAAACAACCAATTATAAAACACCCCTAAAACAGCAACATCTAAGACAAATTCCCTTATTCAACACGTATTAGAACAAGTAATAGATCCATTATCTTACATACCAACCCCAAATCTGCTCTTATCAAGCCCAGCACAACAAACAGTGCGATAGAGTAACTTTTACATCATATTCCTAAACAGTAAGCAATTCTAATGCATCCAATTGTGATCAAGGTGAGATCCCTCCTTCTAGTCATAACGATATGATATTTTCCCTCTTAAAATAATAATTTTACGTATGATGTGAAAAACATTTAAAGAACACATTACTTTTATAAAAAGTTTAATTAACCGTAATACAAGGTTTTGGTTCCCAAGGTTCTTTTTCAAAGTATCAGCTTTCATATTAATTACTTTTTTTTCATCCACTGAGACTGATTTCCGTTATATAAATTGTAATTTAAACGTATATTGTTATAAACATTATTTTCATAGAACCCCAGACTGTCATTTTTTATACCCTTAGTACACATGTCAAAAGGTAAAAAAAGCTTTACTTATTAATCTGGTCTACCTTCCTGTACACGATGGTATGTTATTTACCCCCATAGGATGATTCCTCATAGAGTTATATTGCGAAATTATATGCTGGAGTTGGTCACATAAAATATATTTTTCTAAAACCATTCTTGCAAAATTCTTTTCTTTTGTACTAACCATAGTTAAAATATATACACTACTGTCATTCCCTTTAACATAAGTTCATTGTGCAGCTCTAGTGGGACGTAATTGCTCTCACTGAGTTAATTTTTTTGGCACAGATGTATACGTAAATAAAATATATGTAAAATATAAATGAGTAATAAAATATAAATAAATATTAAAATATGTATGAAATATATGAATAATAAAATATATATAAATATTAAAATATATATAAAATATAAATGAATAATAAAATATAGAAGTTAAAATATAAATGAATAATAAAATATAGAAGTTAAAATATAATTAAATATTAAAAATAAATGTAAAAATATAAATAATAAAATACAAATAAATATCAAAATATAAATAAATATTAAAATATAATAAATATTAAAATAAGAATATTAGTTTAATTCTATCATATTTTATTTACTTTCACAGTTTTTTCACATTACTTTCACAGCTCACAGTTTTTTCAACAACCAACCATTCCTAACATTATACCTATGATGTCACAACCCACAGCTTATAATTAAAAATGTGTAGATGCTGTGCGTCGCAAATTTCCACCAATACCCAAATAAAAACGCAAAATAACAAAAAAGCAACTTTCATGTCACATGACACTCCATAGACATCACTTACTGACACCTGATTGGTTCTTCATGATGTCATCCTTAAACAAGCATCTGATTGGTCCGTTCCCCTACATGCAGCGCCGCCTTGCGGTTACAAGCAGAACTAGTAAAACCTTGCCCCGACAGCGTGTGACGTCACTTACTGACACCTGATTGGTTGTTCATGAGGTCATCCTCACACAAGAACCTGATTGGTACGTTCCTGTACAAACACGTTGAGACACGATGGGACATGCCCATCGGCGACATGCCCATCGGCGGCGATGAGTGATCAACACCTGTTCCCATGTCCCCTGCATGTGACGTCACTTACTGACACCTGATTGGTTGAGGTCATCTCCATTAGGCCACGCCCCCTCGGCTTGACAGACGAGATCCGCCCTGATTCTCACAGCACCGCCAAAATCCACAGAGCACCACCAAAATCCTCATAACTCCTCACAGCACCGCCAAAATCCTCATAACTCCTCACAGCACCGCCAAAATCCTCATAACTCCTCACAGCACCGCGGCGCCGTACCCGTCAAATTACACTACTAACGCTATTCAAAATCAAAAATACCAGTAATCCCAAATCACTGGAGGTTTTAATGGATAATGACAATAACGGATTACATATGTTCTCCGCATATTAACTCAGTGCCACAATTATTTTAAGTAAAAAAAAATCAAATTTTCAAAAATATTCAAGCTCCGTTTTTTTCGTAAAGTACATTTGGGGGTTGACCCATTCTTGCGCTCACCTACTATGAGTCGTCTAATTTCAAAACCAGATATATCCAAATTTTTCGCAATATCGGTATATTGACCAAATGTGTCTGAATCCAGGATAAAAATGCATTCAAAGTCATGGAAGACTTTACCTATACATAAACTGGACCTTGCGTGTTCATTTTTTCAAAAACTAATAACTGCTAAATTAAAAACTAAAAAGAGGAAAATAAAATAATCTTTTTTAAAAAAAGAGAAACAACTTTTAAGAAAATGTGCTAAAAAGTAAAAAATAATTTTTAATTTTACGACCAGGTTGAATAAATTGAATTATTTAATATCAATTTTAAACTTATTAAAAAATTTTGAAGTTAGTGCTAATTTACAAAAATTATACATCTGACTATTACAGATATTAAAACAGAAGATACTTTATCTTCATTGGGAATAGAGATAGGAAACGTTATACTGGACCAATTTTGTTGGTCGTCAAAATTTGTATATTTCGTTTGAGATATTAAAAACTGAGGGCATCTGTAATTTACCACACAGTCCTAGGTTCTGCTCAATGAAATCTCTCGCCTTTTCAACGGCCTCATCGCTGGTCACATCGATGTGCATCACCTGCAGCCGCTCTGAACAGGTGTTCATGAGTTCGCTGGCGCCACCTTGCGGGCCCAAATAACAACCGGCAAAGACGTGAAACCCCTGGGAGTCCAACTGCCTTGCTGCTAGATTCCCGAATCCACTGTCGCAACCTGGAATACAGGAAGAAATATTTAGTCGCACAAAACACGGAGTCTTAACTAGAAATAAACACTACTTTATTCTGGTTGGTGATTACGAAATATCCAATTGCTAGTTATGGTTTAAATAATTCATTCTGGGAGTGCTAACAATATTTAATATATTTTATAAAAATGTCTGCATGTTGTAGCATATAGAAAGTTGTTTGCCGAGTTTCACATAGTGGAAATTAACGCTGAGTTGGCATTAGCACCTTTTATCAACTATCTATATATGAATTTATAAACAGACGTGTCGTGCAGTGCGCTTTACTCGAAATCTAACAGAGGATCTTCTGCATGCTTTGCCGATACTCTACCAATCAGACTGAAGCAATTACTCGAGCCAAAGTGGGAGTATCGGGTATATGAAGGACCACCTCAGTAACCCCCTCTCAGTAAGTCAAACGGAGGAACGAAGGATTGATGCCCGTGGTTACTAGTGCGCCACTCTTTTTGCCGGTGTTGCATATTTTATTGAAGGTTGTATTTACAGGTTTTGTGTTGCTTTTTCTGTTCGTAATCCGGATCACGCCTGGGTCACCACTTCGTATCAAAGTAACTCAGAATCAAACTAAATGACCTTTTGTATGCTACGCCGATACTCAGTCAATCAGTTTAAAGTAATTATAGGAATCTACAAGCGGTAGAATTGGATATATGAAGTGACCACACCTGTAGAAGCAGCGTACAATGGTTTCTAGGTTGCAGTCTCCACTTTACCCGTGGGGCCTCAGTGGCCTAGTGGATAAAGGCGTCAGCTGGGAATCAAAGGATTCCTGGTTCGATCCTGTGCGACAGACTTGACTAAGAAAAATAAAAAAGTTGTGATCTTGTGATCGTAGGGTTGCCAGCTTTGTTACAAAATACTAGGTATGTCGCCCAGAATATCCACAAAAATTATCGGCGTATATACGGGACTGGTGCACGATAAATTTGATCGGGGTCCAAAGTCCCGACGTCTATTGCAGGCGTTGGGTGCCAGCTGAGGTGTTGTCCTCGTCGTCTGACCATGGTTCAAAAATACGAGGCATCGTTCCCGGGTCTTTCCTTCGAGATGGACTTCAAACCGTCGCCAATGGCCAACTGTGCAACTCTAGTGTGACGTTAATTAACCAGACTAAACTAAACCACTTTACCGTGCGAATGCTAATCTTATACATTAAGAATTGAGCTGTGCAGGTCTTTAACTAACCAACCAGGTCTTTAACCAACGTTCTCAAGGATAGTTTGGTTTTGTTAATTAACGTCGCACTAGAGCTGCACAGTGGGCTATTGGCGACGGTTCTGGGTCAATCTCGAAAACACATTCATACATGCACCTCGTTATTTTAGAACCATGCGCGATGGACTTGACAAAGAAAAGTAAAAAAATATTGATCTTGTGATCGGAGGGTTGCCAGCTTCACTACAAAATACTAGGAAAGTCGTCCAGAACATCAGCAAAAATTAACGGCGAGTATACGGGACTGGTGCACGATAAATCTTATCGGGGTCCGAAGTCCCTACGTCTATTGAAAGCGTTGGGTGCCAGTTCAGGTGTTTCCTCGTCATCTGACCATGGTTCTAAAATAACGAGGTGCATGTATGAATGTGTGTGTGTAAATGTGTTCCCGGGTCTTTTCCTTCGAGATAGATCCCGAACCGTCGCCAATAGCCCACTGTGCAGCTCTAGTGCGACGTTAATTAACAAAACAAAACCAAACTATCCTTAAGAACGTTGGTTAAAGACCTGGTTGGTTAGTTAAAGACCTGCACATTGTACTATTGGCGACCGTTCGGGGTCTATCTCGAACAGTATAAAGTTGGCAAATAAATAAAAAAAAACTCACCTGAGATGAAAACGGCTTTATTTCTCGACTTTATTCTTTTCTTGAAAATGTTTTCCTTCGTCATTTCGAAAACGAAGTTTGACACCGCTCCCCACAAGAAGAACTTTGCGAGAACGTGATGATAAGCGAACCAAACTGGAGTAACGCAACACACCAATTCGTACACAAACGCAACAGCCACAAAGTACACCACCCGAACAACCAGCCATCTCAACAAAGCCATTAAAATAAATTGTTCCAAAATACTATTCTTGCAAAGTCTAATCAATGCTCAACAGCACTTTGATGTCGGCACCGTGCAGAAAAACACCTCATCAATGTGAAATTATTATAGAAGCCACTGTGGAATATATTAATCGCTGAACTAACAGCGAATTCGAAATTTCCATTTTCTAATCACTAAAATATCATTCAAATTCCGTATTATCTTAAAGTTGCGGGAATTTAAAATCTCTGAAGACAGCTGATCATCTTTCTTACTTTATTTTGTTTTTGGTGAAAATGTGTCTGCTCTAAAGAAAATGGCGAAACAAAGAGCAGCTGATTCAACAATGGCGGAAATTATGGAAATACTTTATTGAATGTCAGTGAAGCGTAACCACGTAGTAGGAAGACTTACTCGGAGGATTTGAAACATGTTATTCGTTCTGTAAAAGTAAAAAAATTGGAATAATTGTAGTTTTCCTTGATTTGTTTATGTTCAATGAAAACTAATCGAGGTCGTTGAGAACAATAGAATGCTACCTGTTAAAACTAAAAAAAAGTTGCGTAAATAGGTATCCTCCGTCATAATAAGGAATGACAAAATGGTGACATGCAAAATACACTTGAGTAACCCAAGATGCAAAAGTAGTTATATCCAAAAATGAGATTTTGTTATGATTAATTATTCTATAACTTACGCTTCAATTTCTACTTTACAATGAAGGAGAAAAAAACTAATGATCTGTATATGAGAGAGTGGGAGAAGGATAAATGTGTTTTTTCCTAAATAGAACAATGCAATTTCTAATGTTAAGTATGTATAATGTAAGACTAATTTTTATTTTCTATTGTTCCAGTTTATGCAACGTTAAACAATTTTTGTTTGGAATTTCTTGTTTTACAACCTTAAAAGTATATTTAAGTCTTTTTATTTGATTAATATTTATATATGTCATTTAAAAAATAAAACCTTATGTTGGTAAACAACTAACAATACAGATATGGTGTTTATAAACCAGTAGTTAATTTTAGTCTAAATTACATTCAAAAAAATTATTATTCTCAAATTTTTCGACTTCAGTAATTTAAAAAACAAAACAAAAAAACTAATCATAGAGCTAATTCGCAAGCCTAACACATACTTTACAATATGCTTTAAAAATCATACATTTTTTCCATTATTAATACAAAATGTTTCAAAAAGCTTAATATCAACTAAAACTATATTCTAAGAAGAAAAAAAATCAAGGAAACCAAATACTGACAAAAAAAAAATCAAGGAAAACCAAATACTGAGAAAAAAAAACGATTTAAAATTTTTCGTTCCTTAGAAAACATATACCTTACCTGTCATCTATAGCCTAAAATCTCAAATAACTCATTAAAAAAATATATAGTTCTAAAATTTTGCAAGTATATTTAGAACATTAAAAACTATAATGTTAGGAAGTAGATAAAAATCGAGGATGTTACAATTTTTTACATACCGAAAAGAAGAAACTTCGCCAATTTTGGAACTTCTACGTGTGGCTGACCGCCAAATGTGGCAGCTCTAAAACCAAACGATGATTTCAATGTTGACTCCGAGGTCTTACGAGAATCTAGTGTTGAGAACGCTCTCTATCAATATTCATACTTTCTGACTTAAACCCAAAGTACAAAATAAAACCAAAGGGTATTCTAAAAGGTAAAAATCAAAAACCCAAATTATCGCGTGCCCTTCAGGCTCTAAAGTACAATGTACCCATAAAAGTATAAGTTCAATATCTCGCAAACGGAGTGTATGCAAAAAAGTGTAGCTTTGTAGCACTTTTCTTTTTGAAGTAATGTAATCAGAATACTTGAAAGCTTGCCTCCCCCCCCCCCCCCCATACACAATTAAGCCTCCAGAAATGAGCAAATTATGAATATATTATATATAACAGTTATCTAGAGGGTTATATTTACAAAACAGCTTGGAGCAGAAATCGCGTTTTGTTGCAGTTTGCGCAGGCGCAAAACCCCTACATTCACCATTTTTTTATTTTTTTTTTTGTATATTTCGACTTTTTATAAAAAATATTACTTTGATATTCTTTATTGATCATTTTTCTTTAACCCATATGCGCAGTAAAAGTTTTTTGAAATGAGGCTTCTTTTAATTTTACCACGATTTTTTCAAAGGTTTTATGTAACTTTTTTAAGTAAATTTTGCGGCATACCACGTTAGAGAAGTTATACATATATTTTTATAGTAAATGGCCCCCTTTAGGGGGTTGTCACAGGTGTCTTCGCACAGAGCCCCATGCTTTGGATGAGGCCCCGCACTTGCAACAAAAAAAAACAACTTTTTTTTAATTCTAAAATAATTTGTTAATGTTATTTAGACACTGTCTTGCTAGTCTTTAATTTAAAATAACGATTAGAAAATACTTATCTCGAACGTTTCTGTGCACCTAAACTGAATCAGCATTTGTAAAAAGGGTATATGTTCTATGTTAAGCCTATGGAACATATTCCCTTTTTACAAATGCCGATTCAACCGTGCAGGTTTAATTTTCGAGAGTCCTTATCTATAGCTCCTTCCTAAAATATTAATATTCTTAAAATCCAATAAAAAATATTATAAATCTATATTAAAATTCTTGGCGAAATTCCACATTACCCTGCGTCGGCCAAGGGGCCAGACGCAGGGCCCTGTGCAAATTCCTTGTAGAAGATTTGAGGACTTCTCTGAAATGTGAAGTGTAAGAGCTGTCTCCACAGGACTTTTCTGTCCTGCAGAGAAGGGCCCATATCTACTCGTATTTGAAAGGGTAAGGGAAGCCATACAGAAAAATATGTGAAATGTTTAACAAAATATTCTTTAAAAAAATTGAAGAATTACTTCTTTTCCTGTTTTTTTTTAATTTCTGGTGTCAAGGGGCCCTAAATGGACTCAAGGCAAGGGGCCCCAGGTGATGCCTGTTAAATCAGACACTGCTCGAAAGTTTCTCGAAATGTCTTCTTTTCAGAATTTTCATTTTTGAAATCGTAACAAATGAAGGGTTAATAAAATATGAGGATTTTAATTTTAATCTTGGAAGAAAATCATTACAAATTTGCAATACTCATTGTTTTAGGAAAAAATTATATTAACATGTGAATACATGAAAAATGTTACATCTTAGAGGTCCCTTCAAGGAACTTATAATTTTCTTTATGGTTTATATGTATTTACTAAATTATTAGAATTATGCGTTTAAAGTGAACTACCAATTCGCTTACATTAAAACTTTTATTACCATTACACATAATTTTGAGAGAGAGCATATTTAAAGACACTTTTGAATCATGGGTATGCAAAACATCTCAACTGACTTCAGAATTTTTTTATAAAGATGTACCTGGAACCGATGATGGTTTGAAAAAACGTTCAGAATTTTTTTAATTGAGCAAAACGGCTGATATGATTGGAGGGATTCATTTTGATCTATTTAATCAAGAAAGACTTTTGTTGAATATGGTGGATTTGAAAATCAATTTTATTCGCAGCAAAAATGAATTTTGTTTCATTGGAGATGCCGGTGACAAAGTAGTATTAGATCATGTCTTGTTATTTGTCCGAAAAGTACGCGTGAATCCAGGTGTTACTTTAGGGCACGCCCGTGCATTGGAAAAGGGGATCACAGCAAAATATCCAATCAATCGCGTGTCATGCAAGGCATACTCAGTTCCACAGGGAAGCATGTTTATTGTTCAAGACAATGTATATATAGGACAACTACCCAAGAGAGTCGTTATTGGATGTCTCGAAAATGAAGCTTTTCATGGATCACTTGCCAAGTATCCGTTTGACTTTAAACATTTTAATCTGAATTTTTTTGGATTCTACGTTGATGGACAGCCAGTACCTCATAACCCCTTAGAACTTAACTTTGATGAAAACAGTTACATCAGAGCATTTCAAAGTTTATATTTAGGAAGTGAAAAAATTGGTCAAGACCGAGGAATTTTCATTTCAAGAGATGAATATCCGAAAGAATATACTCTGTATGTGTTTAATTTGTCCCCTGATTTGTGTGAATTAGAACATATGAATCTCATAAAACATGGAAATTTGCGTTTAGAGATGAATTTTAGCAAGCCTCTTGATCAAACAATATGTGTTGTTGTTTTCGCCGAGTTTGAAAGTGTCATCGAGATTAATAAAAACAGGAACGTCATATGTGATTACCCAAATTAAATATGGATTCTCAACAGATTCATAACATTTTATCTCGCGATCAGCATACAGTTGCAATTTATAAAGGAGTTTTCGCTTCCAATCAGATTCCAATAATTCGTGAAAAGTCTATCCTTATAATCAATGTGGATGATTCATCTTTACCTGGATCGCACTGGTTAACCTTTTTTATTGATAATGAGGATAAAATTCAACTTTTTGATTCTTATGGACAATCACCAGAATTCTCACCAGAATTCAAATTTTCAAGTACACAACCATGTTACCTATTGTAGAATGGAACACAGTTATGCTTCAAAGTCCAACTTCAAACGTTTGTGGAGCCTATTGCATTTACTTTGCAATAAAAATAAGTCAAGGAAACTCAATGCAAACTATTATAAGGGATTTACAACATTGCAAGAAGAATGATTTTAGAGTGTATCAATTTGTTAAAAAAAGATACGGTGTAAAAATGATTTTTAAAAAATAAATGTGCTTAAAAAGAAAATAATTTTTTTTTATTTATTTTATAAGTATTTTTTTTTACAGTAATAGTTTTCAATTTTTTTTTTTTTTGCAAAATAGTTTAATTTATATAACGTTTTTTTTTTTTTTTTTTGAATAATACTTCCTCCACACACAGCAAATTTCTATATATTAAAAATAAAATAATAAATAATAATAAAAAAAAACACTGAAAAAATAAGAAAGGAATAAAATACACTTTAATAATTTATCCAATGGCTTTTACGCGCATACATTTTACGTTTCTTTACTATTTTATACTTCGAGTACAATTTATTTTGAACATCCAACTCGCTGGGTAAATTACTTTGCTTCAAACCTTCTCGAAACAGTTTCTCCTTCTGGTGACTTTTTTCTGTTTCTCAAAAAACTGCTTATAAGAGACGATATGTTCGTGTTAGGTATTAGGATATTATTGTGATATAATTCTCCATCCGGTGTACGTCAAGATTTTTTTTATGATTTTATGATGACTGTATCAGTTGAAGGAGAAGAAGTGCTAGTGGAATTTCTAGAACTGTCTGCTTTTTGAACTTGCGGGAACACGACATATTTCTGTAAAATTTGTAAATACAAAGTAGCCTTTTTGTTGTCGGATAAATCTTTCTTTATTAGGATTTCATTCATTTGCCTATCGAGCTCCGACAAATGAATGGTCGTTTGCAAGCGCTCCTCCGGTATAAGTAATAGTTTCTTAGCGTGTTCCATGGAGAATTGAACTCACTACACAAAGCGCAGCAGCTAAAAGAAAGGTTAAAAACCCGTCACCACGTTGAATAAGAATTCGTCTCTTTTTATACAATGGTATTTTTTTATCTGCAAGATTTCGCAAGTTCTTCTTGTGGGAATATAATTCATTTTTTTGTACTTTCGTAAGTGGTACGTTTCCCCCGAGTACACATTCACATACAAATTTAATTGTCTGTTTGGAATTTTTTTTGATAAGATGAGATTTAATTTTACTTTTAGCAATTCGTCGCAGCTCCTCCAAGTCTTGTTGTGTACACTTCGGCATTCTGTTTGGAAATGAAAACCTTTTTGTAAAAAAATAAGTATTTATAAAACAGTTTTCAAAAATAAACCATACAAAATAGCTTTTCGAAGAGCGCAATGTTTAGAATGCTTTTCGTAAACATATGGACACTGTGACTTTAAATGTGGTTCGTCCGATATTTTGGGACATTCGAAATCATTTATGTCAACATTTTTTTCTCCCAGGCATGCGTTCTAGAATTTCTTTTTCTTCTAAACCTTTCACATAAATACGAGAGTGCATTTGAAATAAATTCCTTAAAATTGGATACAACATATAATAAGCTAAATCTCCATAATCCCATTTCATTCCGTGCACATTTCGCGTTATCCACGAAAAGGCACGTTGTTTTTTCTTACATAAGAATTCAAAACGATAAGGAGATTGAAACGACCAACGGCCTAACAATTCTCTTTCTCGCATCTCGTAAAACGCCAATTCTTTAACAATAAATTGACCGGACGAAAGCTGAAAGCCTTCAAACTCTAAGACTATGGAAGTCATGTCTGATGCGATAGAGGGTGCTTAATGAAATAGCTATCGTGGTTGGTAAACGTATATTTTATCGCTAGGGAAACATCCCGTGCGTATCCTAAGATCTTCATTTGTGTTGGCTTTTAAATCAATTAAAAGGTAACTATACGGTTTTTTGGTTGCATCCTCAACCGCTTCCTGAAAAAATTTTGATATTTGTGGGTATAATTGTTTTCCAAGGTGCATTATTTGCGGTCGATCTCTGGGATTTTTAAAAGCAATTATGTAGTGGGAATTTAGCGAAATTTCACGACCTTTATGAAATATATTTTGTACTATAAATATGACACTTATTTTTTTATGATGGCTTTTTCTTGTAAAGTAACTGGATAATTTAGAGTTAGAACTAAGTTCTTGCATTTGATCATCGCACACGCGTAATGAATCATAGTCTACATCGGATCGGATCCCCTCTTGAAAATTAACATTCTTCATTTTTGTATACGGGTCATTCCATGTCAAATCAACACAAGAAATTGCATTTTTTTTCATCACCATCTTTGATTTTTATGAAATTTGGTGAACTTGTTATACCTACTAAGAATGTAAAAAATGCAAAATTTTAACCTCCTCGGCCTATTAGTTTTTTAGTTATTGGTATTTCAAAATGGCTAAAAACGTAAATCTGCCCTCCGATGGCTGCATTTAAATTACCATAACTACTGTTCTAATTAACATATATAAATAGAATTGGTATAGTTTTAAAGCTCTTCAAATGACTTTTAAAATGATATGAAACACGTGAAGGTTTGGTGAAAAAAAATTCAAGGTCATATTATTTGACCTTTGACCTTGAATTCCCAAAAAACGAATTTCTTAATTTTTACTGAATACTACAACATTTGAACTACATGTATACCAATTTTCAGAGTGGGACAACAATGGGATCATATAAAAAAAAATTAGAAACAAAAATATGCACTATATTAGGGTCCATTCCATGTCAAATCAAAAAAAGTGTAGGAAAAAAATGCACAAGAAAATGCCTTTTTTTTCCGCAACATCTTCGATTTTTATGAAATTTGGTGAACTTGGTATACCTACTAATATAAAAAATACAAAATTTTAACCTCCTTGGCCTATTAGTTTTTTAGTTATATGCATTTCAAAATGGCTAATTTTTGAAATTTTTAGTGTACGATCCCATTGTCGTCCCACTCTGAAAATTGGTATACATGTAGTTCAAATGTTGTAGTATTCAGGGAAAAAATATAGTGAAAATTAAGAAATTCGTTTTTTGGAAATTCAAGGTCAAATAATATGATCTTGAAATGTTTTTCACCAAACCTGCATATGTTTCATATCATTTTAAAAGTCATTTAAAGAGCTTTAAAAATATACCAATTTTATTTCTGTATGTTAATTAGAACAGGAGTTATGGTAATTTAAATGCAGCCATTGGAGGGCAGATTTACGTTTTTAGCCATTTTGAAATGCAAATAACTAAAAAACTAATAGGCCGAGTAGATTAAAATTTTGCCTTTTTTACATTCTTAGTAAGTATAACAAGTTCACCAAATTTCATAAAAATCGGAGATGGTGAGGAAAATGACTGTGTAGATTTGACATGGAAATGACCCATACGAGTCTTGAAATTCACTATAACACCAAGTAATTGATTTCGGAAAAGGTCTAATAACTTTATGATCGATTATTTTTTTCACGAATTGAGTTTTCCCAGCTTGGCTCGGTCCGCTCACAACCATACACAAGGGATGTTGAAACTTTGGAAGCTCGATTTTAAATGATATACTAACCACACCAACATACACTTATAAATAATAATAAAATTAAAAAAAAAACATTTCTAATAAAATAAAAATGGAGGGAGCTTGCAAACAAAATCGCCAAAATTGGAATTTAACGGTTTTAGAAGGTAAATGCTGAATTTCTTTTTAAAAAAAAGTTAAGTATGAGTACAATAAAAGATATTTATCTTAGTTGAATTTACACTTGTGTAAGTATTGCTTCATTTTGTTTGCAAACTCCTTTACGATTCCGTTTCCACGCCACCCTAGAGGTAGGAATCCCGACGCGTTATTTTCTTTTCAAGGAGGTTTCGCGTTCACTTTTTCTCTTGATCAGAAAAAAAGCAAAGCCCTATATCCCCCGTTCGATGTAAAAAAAAAATCCATTAAAATTTTTGTAATGTCCTATCGCAAGTGTACTCAATTTGTCTTCCATCACAAAACGCTTCTAATCGTGTGGAGATAAAAACAATTTGTTGATAGAAATCGAAAATAGTTCATGATTTCTTGATCTAATTGAGTTTATTTTTGCCATTAGTTCCTTATTCTCAAATAATCAAGTTTTACAATCCTCAAAAACGATATGTTTTTTAATGGTACATTTTCTGATACCTATTAATTTTTTCACTTCCTCTTTTCCTTGCACTTTATACGCATAAACTTTGGAACGAAGTCCTGCGAATTCTGTGATGATTTTTCCCATTGCCTCATCTTTCATTTTTCCCAAAACATTTTTGCTGACGAGCGGCATTTCGTAGATGTTGTCGGATGAATAATCAGAAGTATCAAAATGGGCAATGTTGCCTTTCATGTCACTGTACACATCTTCAGTCTTTATTTCGTACATGAAGCTGTCTGTATCCATATACATTAGTTTGAGGTTTTTTTTATATTGCGGCTTCATTACTTTGTAATGAAAATCATACATTACAATTTTTGACAAGTCCAAAATACACATGCCAGCGGCGAGAGGCTTATTGAAAGTGGTACCTTTTTTTTAAAAGTGAAATGCAGCTAGGTTTTCGCAGCGTTGATGTCATCAAAATCTGATTCTATGATTCCCCAGATAAAGTGTCAATGGAAAGCATACAAGCCAGTATCGACCTCCATCTTTGCTGTGGCCATGACAAGTTCTTTAAGGACAAGTTCCTATCCAAGCTTATTCTCAAGAAGAAGGACCTCTTCGTCTGTCTAAAGCTCATATCTTCTTTGAGAAAAGTGCAAAACATTACGAAAGACTGGCGAGTCGTCATCCGCAGTCTGAAGAAGTCGGAGATGTTGGAAATGAACGAGGAAGGTAACAAAGTGAGACGCGTGGTTCCAATGTATGCCGGAACCGTGATGGTCTTCAAAATACCGGCCGAAGCCCAGACATCGGATGGGGTTATTGTACTCTTGAAACCCTTCGGCCGTGTCTCACACGCAGCGTTGATGTCATCAAAATCTGATTCTATGATTCCACAGATAATGTGTCAATGGAAAGCATACAAGCCAGTATCGACCTCCATCTTTGCTGTGGCCAAATTTCTGCATGTAGAAGATTCTGTAACAGCTGCTAATCGTCTGCATAATATATTGAAGGGAATCGCACTCGTACCTTTATTTTACAAAGAGGATTTCAAAAGGTCGCCAAGCCCTTGACCAACCGTGGACTCGAGCTACTCAACTACGCCTGCGAGAGAAGAATGTGTTCAGTTGATTAAAGAGGGCGAACCAATACCAGAAGAGGGGTGTTGTGCAACAGTAGAAATCCCATATTATCTTTCTATTTTGATGGCTATTATTCATGTTTTGTCCCGTTTGGGGTCTATTCACGATTGGGAAACCGAATAAATCGAAGACTGTGACCACAAAAGACATTTGTCCTTATAAAAAACACTGGAGAATCGTCGCCCAATGTCTGAAGAAGTCGGAGAAGCTGGAACTGAACGAAGAAAGAACTAAAGTGCGACGCGTCGTTCCAATGTATACAGGAACAGCCATGGTCTTCAAAACACCGGTCGAAGTCCAGAAGATGGATGGCGTAATATATCTTTTGAAACGATTCGACGGAGTCTCACATGCAACGTAGATATCCTCAAAGTCTGTTTCGATGATTCCCCAGATAAAGCGTCAATTGAAAGCATACAAGCCCGTATTTGCCACCATCTTTGCTGTGGCCATGACAAGTTCTTTAAGGACAAGTTCCTATCCAAGCTTATTCTCAAGAAGAAGGACTTCTTCGTCTGTCTAAAGCTCATATCTTCTTTGAGAAAAGTGCAAAACATTACGAAAGACTGGCGAGTCGTCATCCGCAGTCTGAAGAAGTCGGAGATGTTGGAAATGAACGAGGAAGGTAACAAAGTGAGACGCGTGGTTCCAATGTATGCCGGAACCGTGATGGTCTTCAAAATACCGGCCGAAGTCCAGAAGTCGGATGGGGTTATTGTACTCTTGAAACCCTTCGGCCGTGTCTCACACGCAGCGTTGATGTCATCAAAATCTGATTCTATGATTCCACAGATAAAGTGTCGATGGAAAGCATACAAGCCCGTATTTACCAACATCTTTGCTGTGGCCAAGACAAGTTTTTTAAGGACAAGTTCCTATTCAAGCTTATTCTCAAGAAGAAGGACCTCTTCGTCTGTCTAAAGCTCATATCTTCTTTGAGAAAAGTGCAAAACATTACGAAAGACTGGCGAGTCGTCACCCACAGTCTGAAGAAGTCGAGGATGTAGGAAATGAACGAGGAAGGTAACAAACTGAGACGCGTGGTTCCAATGTATGCAGGAACCGTGATGGTCTTCAAACTCCCGGCCTAAATATTACATTTAACCATCTGACAAGCCCCTGATATAATTACTACTCGTGGAGGATTTCGGCATGTGAATAAATAGTTATATTAAAAATTTATACAGAACACTGATTTTCATGAGTTCGGGAAAGACCTGATGGAACTGTCAATGTCAACGAATGTTTTGTAAATGTCGTCAACTCATCTTTTAAAAGGGGAAGTTTTGGAAATACCAGACCTTGAAATGGAGAGGAAAATTTCACTTCAGGTCGAACATTTCTTCTACGATGATGTACTATTTCAAGATAAGTTCCTAACAAAGCTTATTCTCCGAAACAAAGATCGCTACGTCTGTCTCAAGCTTGTATCATCTCTGAAGAAAGTACAAAAGATAACAAAAGACTGGAGAGTCGTCTAAAGAAGTCGGAAAAGCTGGAACTGAATGAGCAATGCGACGAGTGATTCCCATGTATTTTAGCACCGTTATAGTAACAGGGGCTATTTAAACTTATAGTCTTTAAAATTCCCGCAGAAGTGCAGTCATCGGACGATGTCATGGACCTGCTGGAACTCTCGTGAATTATTACCCGTGGAGGATTTCGGCACGTGAATAAATAATAATAATTATATTTAAATTTATACAGAAAACACTGATTCGGCATATACCTGACGGAACTGTCGATTTCTTATAAACGCTTTGTAATGGAGACTACAAATGTTATAGGAACAGCACCTAGAGAAGCAGCCCTACGTGAAAGGAAGAGGCAGATCGTGATGCAGGTGGAACAGTATTTTGCTGACGAGAATCTCATAAAGGACAATTTTTTGACGAAACAGATTCTCCGGAAGAAGGACCGCTACGTGTGCATCAAGCTGGTCTCTTCACTGAGAAGAGTTAAACGCATTTCAAGTGACTGGCGAGTCGTCGCCGAAAGCATAAAGCAGTCCACGACGTTAGAACTTAACGGGGAGGGAAATAAGGTGAGACGTTCTGTTCCCATGTACATGGGAACGGTGATCGTCTTCAACCTCCCGGCCGAAGTGCGCACATCGGAGGATGTGATTGAGGTGTTGAAACCCATTGGCCCAGTGTCGCACGCCAAGCTGATGTCGTCGAAGTGCGACTCGATGATTCCTCGTGGAGGATTTCGGCACGTGAATAAATAGTTATATTAAAAATTTATACAGAACACTGATTTTCATGAGTTCGGGAAAGACCTGACGGAAGTATCGATTACAACGAACGCTTTGTAATGACGTCAATACATCTTTTAACAGGTGAATATATAGAAACAGCCAAACTTGAAATGGAGAAGAAAATTTTAAAGCAGGTCGAACAATATTTTTCTGATGACATACTCTTTAAGGATAAGTTCCTCTCCAAGCTCATTCTGAAGAAGAAAGACAGATTCGACTGTCTGAAGCTCGTCTCTTCTTTGAGAAAAGTAAAACTCATAACGAAAGACTGGCGAGTTGTCGCGGAAAGTCTGAAGCAGTCTGAGATGTTGGAACTGAACGGGGAAGGCGAGAAAGTGAGACACGTCATGCCAATGTATGCAGGAACTGTGATAGTTTTCAAACTTCCGGTCAAGGTCCAAACATCGGATGACCTGATTGAACTCTTGAAACCTCTGGGTTCAGTGTCACACGCAACTTTACTGTCCTCGAATTTCCGATTCGCTGATTCCCCAAATAAAGCGCCAACTGTAAGCTTACAAGAACATATCGACCACCCACCTTCGCTGTTGCCAAATTTCTGCATGTGGAAGATTCTGTGAAAGCTCTTGAGTGTTTTAAAAATCTTGCCAAGGGAATCACAATAGTGCCAGACATCGGATAGCGTTATTGGACTCTTGAAACCATTCATCCGTGTCTCACATGCAGCGTTGATATCATCAGAATCTGATTTGACGATTCCCCAGAAAAAGCGTCAATTGAAAGCATACAAGCCCGTATTTGCCACCATCTTTGCTGTGGCCATGACAAGTTCTTTAAGGACAAGTTCCTATCCAAGCTTATTCTCAAGAAGAAGGACCTCTTCGTCTGTCTAAAGCTCATATCTTCTTTGAGAAAAGTGCAAAACATTACGAAAGACTGGCGAGTCGTCATCCGCAGTCTGAAGAAGTCGGAGATGTTGGAAATGAACGAGGAAGGTAACAAAGTGAGACGCGTGGTTCCAATGTATGCCGGAACCGTGATGGTCTTCAAAATACCGGCCGAAGCCCAGACATCGGATGGGGTTATTGTACTCTTGAAACCCTTCGGCCGTGTCTCACACGCAGCGTTGATGTCATCAAAATCTGATTCTATGATTCCACAGATAAAGTGTCAATGGAAAGCATACAAGCCCGTATTTACCAACATCTTTGCTGTGGCCAAGACAAGTTTTTTAAGGACAAGTTCCTATCCAAGCTTATTCTCAAGAAGAAGGACCTCTTCGTCTGTCTAAAGATCATATCTTCTTTGAGAAAAGTGCAAAACATTACGAAAGACTGGCGAGTCGTCACCCACAGTCTGAAGAAGTCGAGGATGTAGGAAATGAACGAGGAAGGTAACAAACTGAGACGCGTGGTTCCAATGTATGCAGGAACCGTGATGGTCTTCAAACTCCCGGCCTAAATATTACATTTAACCATCTGACAAGCCCCTGATATAATTACTACTCGTGGAGGATTTCGGCATGTGAATAAATAGTTATATTAAAAATTTATACAGAACACTGATTTTCATGAGTTCGGGAAAGACCTGATGGAACTGTCAATGTCAACGAATGTTTTGTAAATGTCGTCAACTCATCTTTTAAAAGGGGAAGTTTTGGAAATACCAGACCTTGAAATGGAGAGGAAAATTTTACTTCAGGTCGAACATTTCTTCTCCGATGATGTACTATTTCAAGATAAGTTCCTAACAAAGCTTATTCTCCGAAACAAAGATCGCTACGTCTGTCTCAAGCTTGTATCATCTCTGAAGAAAGTACAAAAGATAACAAAAGACTGGAGAGTCGTCTAAAGAAGTCGGAAAAGCTGGAACTGAATGAGCAATGCGACGAGTGATTCCCATGTATTTTAGCACCGTTATAGTAACAGGGGCTATTTAAACTTATAGTCTTTAAAATTCCCGCAGAAGTGCAGTCATCGGACGATGTCATGGACCTGCTGGAACTCTCGGGAATTATTACCCGTGGAGGATTTCGGCACGTGAATAAATAATAATAATTATATTTAAATTTATACAGAAAACACTGATTCGGCATATACCTGACGGAACTGTCGATTTCTTATAAACGCTTTGTAATGGAGACTACAAATGTTATAGGAACAGCACCTAGAGAAGCAGCCCTACGTGAAAGGAAGAGGCAGATCGTGATGCAGGTGGAATAGTATTTTGCTGACGAGAATCTCATAAAGGACAATTTTTTGACGAAACAGATTCTCCGGAAGAAGGACCGCTACGTGTGCATCAAGCTGGTCTCTTCACTGAGAAAAGTTAAACGCATTTCAAGTGACTGGCGAGTCGTCGCCGAAAGCATAAAGCAGTCCACGACGTTAGAACTTAACGGGGAGGGAAATAAGGTGAGACGTTCTGTTCCCATGTACATGGGAACGGTGATCGTCTTCAACCTCCCGGCCGAAGTGCGCACATCGGAGGATGTGATTGAGGTGTTGAAACCCATTGGCCCAGTGTCGCACGCCAAGCTGATGTCGTCGAAGTGCGACTCGATGATTCCTCGTGGAGGATTTCGGCACGTGAATAAATAGTTATATTAAAAATTTATACAGAACACTGATTTTCATGAGTTCGGGAAAGACCTGACGGAAGTATCGATTACAACGAACGCTTTGTAATGACGTCAATACATCTTTTAACAGGTGAATATATAGAAACAGCCAAACTTGAAATGGAGAAGAAAATTTTAAAGCAGGTCGAACAATATTTTTCTGATGACATACTCTTTAAGGATAAGTTCCTCTCCAAGCTCATTCTGAAGAAAAAAGACAGATTCGACTGTCTGAAGCTCGTCTCTTCTTTGAGAAAAGTAAAACTCATAACGAAAGACTGGCTAGTTGTCGCGGAAAGTCTGAAGCAGTCTGAGATGTTGGAACTGAACGGGGAAGGCGAGAAAGTGAGACACGTCATGCCAATGTATGCAGGAACTGTGATAGTTTTCAAACTTCCGGTCAAGGTCCAAACATCGGATGACCTGATTGAACTCTTGAAACCTCTGGGTTCAGTGTCACACGCAACTTTACTGTCCTCGAATTTCCGATTCGCTGATTCCCCAAATAAAGCGCCAACTGTAAGCTTACAAGAACATATCGACCACCCACCTTCGCTGTTGCCAAATTTCTGCATGTGGAAGATTCTGTGAAAGCTCTTGAGTGTTTTAAAAATCTTGCCAAGGGAATCACAATAGTGCCAGACATCGGATAGCGTTATTGGACTCTTGAAACCATTCATCCGTGTCTCACATGCAGCGTTGATATCATCAGAATCTGATTTGACGATTCCCCAGAAAAAGCGTCAATTGAAAGCATACAAGCCCGTATTTGCCACCATCTTTGCTGTGGCCATGACAAGTTCTTTAAGGACAAGTTCCTATCCAAGCTTATTCTCAAGAAGAAGGACCTCTTCGTCTGTCTAAAGCTCATATCTTCTTTGAGAAAAGTGCAAAACATTACGAAAGACTGGCGAGTCGTCATCCGCAGTCTGAAGAAGTCGGAGATGTTGGAAATGAACGAGGAAGGTAACAAAGTGAGACGCGTGGTTCCAATGTATGCCGGAACCGTGATGGTCTTCAAAATACCGGCCGAAGCCCAGACATCGGATGGGGTTATTGTACTCTTGAAACCCTTCGGCCGTGTCTCACACGCAGCGTTGATGTCATCAAAATCTGATTCTATGATTCCACAGATAAAGTGTCAATGGAAAGCATACAAGCCAGTATCGACCTCCATCTTTGCTGTGGCCAAATTTCTGCATGTAGAAGATTCTGTAACAGCTGCTAATCGTCTGCATAATATATTGAAGGGAATCGCACTCGTACCTTTATTTTACAAAGAGGATTTCAAAAGGTCGCCAAGCCCTTGACCAACCGTGGACTCGAGCTACTCAACTACGCCTGCGAGAGAAGAATGTGTTCAGTTGATTAAAGAGGGCGAACCAATACCAGAAGAGGGGTGTTGTGCAACAGTAGAAATCCCATATTATCTTTCTATTTTGATGGCTATTATTCATGTTTTGTCCCGTTTGGGGTCTATTCACGATTGGGAAACCGAATAAATCGAAGACTGTGACCACAAAAGACATTTGTCCTTATAAAAAACACTGGAGAATCGTCGCCCAATGTCTGAAGAAGTCGGAGAAGCTGGAACTGAACGAAGAAAGAACTAAAGTGCGACGCGTCGTTCCAATGTATACAGGAACAGCCATGGTCTTCAAAACACCGGTCGAAGTCCAGAAGTCGGATGGCGTAATATATCTTTTGAAACGATTCGACGGAGTCTCACATGCAACGTAGATATCCTCAAAGTCTGTTTCGATGATTCCCCAGATAAAGCGTCAATTGAAAGCATACAAGCCCGTATTTGCCACCATCTTTGCTGTGGCCATGACAAGTTCTTTAAGGACAAGTTCCTATCCAAGCTTATTCTCAAGAAGAAGGACCTCTTCGTCTGTCTAAAGCTCATATCTTCTTTGAGAAAAGTGCAAAACATTACGAAAGACTGGCGAGTCGTCATCCGCAGTCTGAAGAAGTCGGAGATGTTGGAAATGAACGAGGAAGGTAACAAAGTGAGACGCGTGGTTCCAATGTATGCCGGAACCGTGATGGTCTTCAAAATACCGGCCGAAGCCCAGACATCGGATGGGGTTATTGTACTCTTGAAACCCTTCGGCCGTGTCTCACACGCAGCGTTGATGTCATCAAAATCTGATTCTATGATTCCACAGATAAAGTGTCAATGGAAAGCATACAAGCCCGTATTTACCAACATCTTTGCTGTGGCCAAGACAAGTTTTTTAAGGACAAGTTCCTATCCAAGCTTATTCTCAAGAAGAAGGACCTCTTCGTCTGTCTAAAGATCATATCTTCTTTGAGAAAAGTGCAAAACATTACGAAAGACTGGCGAGTCGTCACCCACAGTCTGAAGAAGTCGAGGATGTAGGAAATGAACGAGGAAGGTAACAAACTGAGACGCGTGGTTCCAATGTATGCAGGAACCGTGATGGTCTTCAAACTCCCGGCCTAAATATTACATTTAACCATCTGACAAGCCCCTGATATAATTACTACTCGTGGAGGATTTCGGCATGTGAATAAATAGTTATATTAAAAATTTATACAGAACACTGATTTTCATGAGTTCGGGAAAGACCTGATGGAACTGTCAATGTCAACGAATGTTTTGTAAATGTCGTCAACTCATCTTTTAAAAGGGGAAGTTTTGGAAATACCAGACCTTGAAATGGAGAGGAAAATTTCACTTCAGGTCGAACATTTCTTCTACGATGATGTACTATTTCAAGATAAGTTCCTAACAAAGCTTATTCTCCGAAACAAAGATCGCTACGTCTGTCTCAAGCTTGTATCATCTCTGAAGAAAGTACAAAAGATAACAAAAGACTGGAGAGTCGTCTAAAGAAGTCGGAAAAGCTGGAACTGAATGAGCAATGCGACGAGTGATTCCCATGTATTTTAGCACCGTTATAGTAACAGGGGCTATTTAAACTTATAGTCTTTAAAATTCCCGCAGAAGTGCAGTCATCGGACGATGTCATGGACCTGCTGGAACTCTCGTGAATTATTACCCGTGGAGGATTTCGGCACGTGAATAAATAATAATAATTATATTTAAATTTATACAGAAAACACTGATTCGGCATATACCTGACGGAACTGTCGATTTCTTATAAACGCTTTGTAATGGAGACTACAAATGTTATAGGAACAGCACCTAGAGAAGCAGCCCTACGTGAAAGGAAGAGGCAGATCGTGATGCAGGTGGAACAGTATTTTGCTGACGAGAATCTCATAAAGGACAATTTTTTGACGAAACAGATTCTCCGGAAGAAGGACCGCTACGTGTGCATCAAGCTGGTCTCTTCACTGAGAAGAGTTAAACGCATTTCAAGTGACTGGCGAGTCGTCGCCGAAAGCATAAAGCAGTCCACGACGTTAGAACTTAACGGGGAGGGAAATAAGGTGAGACGTTCTGTTCCCATGTACATGGGAACGGTGATCGTCTTCAACCTCCCGGCCGAAGTGCGCACATCGGAGGATGTGATTGAGGTGTTGAAACCCATTGGCCCAGTGTCGCACGCCAAGCTGATGTCGTCGAAGTGCGACTCGATGATTCCTCGTGGAGGATTTCGGCACGTGAATAAATAGTTATATTAAAAATTTATACAGAACACTGATTTTCATGAGTTCGGGAAAGACCTGACGGAAGTATCGATTACAACGAACGCTTTGTAATGACGTCAATACATCTTTTAACAGGTGAATATATAGAAACAGCCAAACTTGAAATGGAGAAGAAAATTTTAAAGCAGGTCGAACAATATTTTTCTGATGACATACTCTTTAAGGATAAGTTCCTCTCCAAGCTCATTCTGAAGAAGAAAGACAGATTCGACTGTCTGAAGCTCGTCTCTTCTTTGAGAAAAGTAAAACTCATAACGAAAGACTGGCGAGTTGTCGCGGAAAGTCTGAAGCAGTCTGAGATGTTGGAACTGAACGGGGAAGGCGAGAAAGTGAGACACGTCATGCCAATGTATGCAGGAACTGTGATAGTTTTCAAACTTCCGGTCAAGGTCCAAACATCGGATGACCTGATTGAACTCTTGAAACCTCTGGGTTCAGTGTCACACGCAACTTTACTGTCCTCGAATTTCCGATTCGCTGATTCCCCAAATAAAGCGCCAACTGTAAGCTTACAAGAACATATCGACCACCCACCTTCGCTGTTGCCAAATTTCTGCATGTGGAAGATTCTGTGAAAGCTCTTGAGTGTTTTAAAAATCTTGCCAAGGGAATCACAATAGTGCCAGACATCGGATAGCGTTATTGGACTCTTGAAACCATTCATCCGTGTCTCACATGCAGCGTTGATATCATCAGAATCTGATTTGACGATTCCCCAGAAAAAGCGTCAATTGAAAGCATACAAGCCCGTATTTGCCACCATCTTTGCTGTGGCCATGACAAGTTCTTTAAGGACAAGTTCCTATCCAAGCTTATTCTCAAGAAGAAGGACCTCTTCGTCTGTCTAAAGCTCATATCTTCTTTGAGAAAAGTGCAAAACATTACGAAAGACTGGCGAGTCGTCATCCGCAGTCTGAAGAAGTCGGAGATGTTGGAAATGAACGAGGAAGGTAACAAAGTGAGACGCGTGGTTCCAATGTATGCCGGAACCGTGATGGTCTTCAAAATACCGGCCGAAGCCCAGACATCGGATGGGGTTATTGTACTCTTGAAACCCTTCGGCCGTGTCTCACACGCAGCGTTGATGTCATCAAAATCTGATTCTATGATTCCACAGATAAAGTGTCAATGGAAAGCATACAAGCCAGTATCGACCTCCATCTTTGCTGTGGCCAAATTTCTGCATGTAGAAGATTCTGTAACAGCTGCTAATCGTCTGCATAATATATTGAAGGGAATCGCACTCGTACCTTTATTTTACAAAGAGGATTTCAAAAGGTCGCCAAGCCCTTGACCAACCGTGGACTCGAGCTACTCAACTACGCCTGCGAGAGAAGAATGTGTTCAGTTGATTAAAGAGGGCGAACCAATACCAGAAGAGGGGTGTTGTGCAACAGTAGAAATCCCATATTATCTTTCTATTTTGATGGCTATTATTCATGTTTTGTCCCGTTTGGGGTCTATTCACGATTGGGAAACCGAATAAATCGAAGACTGTGACCACAAAAGACATTTGTCCTTATAAAAAACACTGGAGAATCGTCGCCCAATGTCTGAAGAAGTCGGAGAAGCTGGAACTGAACGAAGAAAGAACTAAAGTGCGACGCGTCGTTCCAATGTATACAGGAACAGCCATGGTCTTCAAAACACCGGTCGAAGTCCAGAAGTCGGATGGCGTAATATATCTTTTGAAACGATTCGACGGAGTCTCACATGCAACGTAGATATCCTCAAAGTCTGTTTCGATGATTCCCCAGATAAAGCGTCAATTGAAAGCATACAAGCCCGTATTTGCCACCATCTTTGCTGTGGCCATGACAAGTTCTTTAAGGACAAGTTCCTATCCAAGCTTATTCTCAAGAAGAAGGACCTCTTCGTCTGTCTAAAGCTCATATCTTCTTTGAGAAAAGTGCAAAACATTACGAAAGACTGGCGAGTCGTCATCCGCAGTCTGAAGAAGTCGGAGATGTTGGAAATGAACGAGGAAGGTAACAAAGTGAGACGCGTGGTTCCAATGTATGCCGGAACCGTGATGGTCTTCAAAATACCGGCCGAAGCCCAGACGTCGGATGGGGTTATTGTACTCTTGAAACCCTTCGGCCGTGTCTCACACGCAGCGTTGATGTCATCAAAATCTGATTCTATGATTCCACAGATAAAGTGTCAATGGAAAGCATACAAGCCCGTATTTACCAACATCTTTGCTGTGGCCAAGACAAGTTTTTTAAGGACAAGTTCCTATCCAAGCTTATTCTCAAGAAGAAGGACCTCTTCGTCTGTCTAAAGATCATATCTTCTTTGAGAAAAGTGCAAAACATTACGAAAGACTGGCGAGTCGTCACCCACAGTCTGAAGAAGTCGAGGATGTAGGAAATGAACGAGGAAGGTAACAAACTGAGACGCGTGGTTCCAATGTATGCAGGAACCGTGATGGTCTTCAAACTCCCGGCCTAAATATTACATTTAACCATCTGACAAGCCCCTGATATAATTACTACTCGTGGAGGATTTCGGCATGTGAATAAATAGTTATATTAAAAATTTATACAGAACACTGATTTTCATGAGTTCGGGAAAGACCTGATGGAACTGTCAATGTCAACGAATGTTTTGTAAATGTCGTCAACTCATCTTTTAAAAGGGGAAGTTTTGGAAATACCAGACCTTGAAATGGAGAGGAAAATTTTACTTCAGGTCGAACATTTCTTCTCCGATGATGTACTATTTCAAGATAAGTTCCTAACAAAGCTTATTCTCCGAAACAAAGATCGCTACGTCTGTCTCAAGCTTGTATCATCTCTGAAGAAAGTACAAAAGATAACAAAAGACTGGAGAGTCGTCTAAAGAAGTCGGAAAAGCTGGAACTGAATGAGCAATGCGACGAGTGATTCCCATGTATTTTAGCACCGTTATAGTAACAGGGGCTATTTAAACTTATAGTCTTTAAAATTCCCGCAGAAGTGCAGTCATCGGACGATGTCATGGACCTGCTGGAACTCTCGGGAATTATTACCCGTGGAGGATTTCGGCACGTGAATAAATAATAATAATTATATTTAAATTTATACAGAAAACACTGATTCGGCATATACCTGACGGAACTGTCGATTTCTTATAAACGCTTTGTAATGGAGACTACAAATGTTATAGGAACAGCACCTAGAGAAGCAGCCCTACGTGAAAGGAAGAGGCAGATCGTGATGCAGGTGGAATAGTATTTTGCTGACGAGAATCTCATAAAGGACAATTTTTTGACGAAACAGATTCTCCGGAAGAAGGACCGCTACGTGTGCATCAAGCTGGTCTCTTCACTGAGAAAAGTTAAACGCATTTCAAGTGACTGGCGAGTCGTCGCCGAAAGCATAAAGCAGTCCACGACGTTAGAACTTAACGGGGAGGGAAATAAGGTGAGACGTTCTGTTCCCATGTACATGGGAACGGTGATCGTCTTCAACCTCCCGGCCGAAGTGCGCACATCGGAGGATGTGATTGAGGTGTTGAAACCCATTGGCCCAGTGTCGCACGCCAAGCTGATGTCGTCGAAGTGCGACTCGATGATTCCTCGTGGAGGATTTCGGCACGTGAATAAATAGTTATATTAAAAATTTATACAGAACACTGATTTTCATGAGTTCGGGAAAGACCTGACGGAAGTATCGATTACAACGAACGCTTTGTAATGACGTCAATACATCTTTTAACAGGTGAATATATAGAAACAGCCAAACTTGAAATGGAGAAGAAAATTTTAAAGCAGGTCGAACAATATTTTTCTGATGACATACTCTTTAAGGATAAGTTCCTCTCCAAGCTCATTCTGAAGAAAAAAGACAGATTCGACTGTCTGAAGCTCGTCTCTTCTTTGAGAAAAGTAAAACTCATAACGAAAGACTGGCTAGTTGTCGCGGAAAGTCTGAAGCAGTCTGAGATGTTGGAACTGAACGGGGAAGGCGAGAAAGTGAGACACGTCATGCCAATGTATGCAGGAACTGTGATAGTTTTCAAACTTCCGGTCAAGGTCCAAACATCGGATGACCTGATTGAACTCTTGAAACCTCTGGGTTCAGTGTCACACGCAACTTTACTGTCCTCGAATTTCCGATTCGCTGATTCCCCAAATAAAGCGCCAACTGTAAGCTTACAAGAACATATCGACCACCCACCTTCGCTGTTGCCAAATTTCTGCATGTGGAAGATTCTGTGAAAGCTCTTGAGTGTTTTAAAAATCTTGCCAAGGGAATCACAATAGTGCCAGACATCGGATAGCGTTATTGGACTCTTGAAACCATTCATCCGTGTCTCACATGCAGCGTTGATATCATCAGAATCTGATTTGACGATTCCCCAGAAAAAGCGTCAATTGAAAGCATACAAGCCCGTATTTGCCACCATCTTTGCTGTGGCCATGACAAGTTCTTTAAGGACAAGTTCCTATCCAAGCTTATTCTCAAGAAGAAGGACCTCTTCGTCTGTCTAAAGCTCATATCTTCTTTGAGAAAAGTGCAAAACATTACGAAAGACTGGCGAGTCGTCATCCGCAGTCTGAAGAAGTCGGAGATGTTGGAAATGAACGAGGAAGGTAACAAAGTGAGACGCGTGGTTCCAATGTATGCCGGAACCGTGATGGTCTTCAAAATACCGGCCGAAGCCCAGACATCGGATGGGGTTATTGTACTCTTGAAACCCTTCGGCCGTGTCTCACACGCAGCGTTGATGTCATCAAAATCTGATTCTATGATTCCACAGATAAAGTGTCAATGGAAAGCATACAAGCCAGTATCGACCTCCATCTTTGCTGTGGCCAAATTTCTGCATGTAGAAGATTCTGTAACAGCTGCTAATCGTCTGCATAATATATTGAAGGGAATCGCACTCGTACCTTTATTTTACAAAGAGGATTTCAAAAGGTCGCCAAGCCCTTGACCAACCGTGGACTCGAGCTACTCAACTACGCCTGCGAGAGAAGAATGTGTTCAGTTGATTAAAGAGGGCGAACCAATACCAGAAGAGGGGTGTTGTGCAACAGTAGAAATCCCATATTATCTTTCTATTTTGATGGCTATTATTCATGTTTTGTCCCGTTTGGGGTCTATTCACGATTGGGAAACCGAATAAATCGAAGACTGTGACCACAAAAGACATTTGTCCTTATAAAAAACACTGGAGAATCGTCGCCCAATGTCTGAAGAAGTCGGAGAAGCTGGAACTGAACGAAGAAAGAACTAAAGTGCGACGCGTCGTTCCAATGTATACAGGAACAGCCATGGTCTTCAAAACACCGGTCGAAGTCCAGAAGTCGGATGGCGTAATATATCTTTTGAAACGATTCGACGGAGTCTCACATGCAACGTAGATATCCTCAAAGTCTGTTTCGATGATTCCCCAGATAAAGCGTCAATTGAAAGCATACAAGCCCGTATTTGCCACCATCTTTGCTGTGGCCATGACAAGTTCTTTAAGGACAAGTTCCTATCCAAGCTTATTCTCAAGAAGAAGGACCTCTTCGTCTGTCTAAAGCTCATATCTTCTTTGAGAAAAGTGCAAAACATTACGAAAGACTGGCGAGTCGTCATCCGCAGTCTGAAGAAGTCGGAGATGTTGGAAATGAACGAGGAAGGTAACAAAGTGAGACGCGTGGTTCCAATGTATGCCGGAACCGTGATGGTCTTCAAAATACCGGCCGAAGCCCAGACATCGGATGGGGTTATTGTACTCTTGAAACCCTTCGGCCGTGTCTCACACGCAGCGTTGATGTCATCAAAATCTGATTCTATGATTCCACAGATAAAGTGTCAATGGAAAGCATACAAGCCCGTATTTACCAACATCTTTGCTGTGGCCAAGACAAGTTTTTTAAGGACAAGTTCCTATCCAAGCTTATTCTCAAGAAGAAGGACCTCTTCGTCTGTCTAAAGATCATATCTTCTTTGAGAAAAGTGCAAAACATTACGAAAGACTGGCGAGTCGTCACCCACAGTCTGAAGAAGTCGAGGATGTAGGAAATGAACGAGGAAGGTAACAAACTGAGACGCGTGGTTCCAATGTATGCAGGAACCGTGATGGTCTTCAAACTCCCGGCCTAAATATTACATTTAACCATCTGACAAGCCCCTGATATAATTACTACTCGTGGAGGATTTCGGCATGTGAATAAATAGTTATATTAAAAATTTATACAGAACACTGATTTTCATGAGTTCGGGAAAGACCTGATGGAACTGTCAATGTCAACGAATGTTTTGTAAATGTCGTCAACTCATCTTTTAAAAGGGGAAGTTTTGGAAATACCAGACCTTGAAATGGAGAGGAAAATTTTACTTCAGGTCGAACATTTCTTCTCCGATGATGTACTATTTCAAGATAAGTTCCTAACAAAGCTTATTCTCCGAAACAAAGATCGCTACGTCTGTCTCAAGCTTGTATCATCTCTGAAGAAAGTACAAAAGATAACAAAAGACTGGAGAGTCGTCTAAAGAAGTCGGAAAAGCTGGAACTGAATGAGCAATGCGACGAGTGATTCCCATGTATTTTAGCACCGTTATAGTAACAGGGGCTATTTAAACTTATAGTCTTTAAAATTCCCGCAGAAGTGCAGTCATCGGACGATGTCATGGACCTGCTGGAACTCTCGGGAATTATTACCCGTGGAGGATTTCGGCACGTGAATAAATAATAATAATTATATTTAAATTTATACAGAAAACACTGATTCGGCATATACCTGACGGAACTGTCGATTTCTTATAAACGCTTTGTAATGGAGACTACAAATGTTATAGGAACAGCACCTAGAGAAGCAGCCCTACGTGAAAGGAAGAGGCAGATCGTGATGCAGGTGGAACAGTATTTTGCTGACGAGAATCTCATAAAGGACAATTTTTTGACGAAACAGATTCTCCGGAAGAAGGACCGCTACGTGTGCATCAAGCTGGTCTCTTCACTGAGAAAAGTTAAACGCATTTCAAGTGACTGGCGAGTCGTCGCCGAAAGCATAAAGCAGTCCACGACGTTAGAACTTAACGGGGAGGGAAATAAGGTGAGACGTTCTGTTCCCATGTACATGGGAACGGTGATCGTCTTCAACCTCCCGGCCGAAGTGCGCACATCGGAGGATGTGATTGAGGTGTTGAAACCCATTGGCCCAGTGTCGCACGCCAAGCTGATGTCGTCGAAGTGCGACTCGATGATTCCTCGTGGAGGATTTCGGCACGTGAATAAATAGTTATATTAAAAATTTATACAGAACACTGATTTTCATGAGTTCGGGAAAGACCTGACGGAAGTATCGATTACAACGAACGCTTTGTAATGACGTCAATACATCTTTTAACAGGTGAATATATAGAAACAGCCAAACTTGAAATGGAGAAGAAAATTTTAAAGCAGGTCGAACAATATTTTTCTGATGACATACTCTTTAAGGATAAGTTCCTCTCCAAGCTCATTCTGAAGAAGAAAGACAGATTCGACTGTCTGAAGCTCGTCTCTTCTTTGAGAAAAGTAAAACTCATAACGAAAGACTGGCTAGTTGTCGCGGAAAGTCTGAAGCAGTCTGAGATGTTGGAACTGAACGGGGAAGGCGAGAAAGTGAGACACGTCATGCCAATGTATGCAGGAACTGTGATAGTTTTCAAACTTCCGGTCAAGGTCCAAACATCGGATGACCTGATTGAACTCTTGAAACCTCTGGGTTCAGTGTCACACGCAACTTTACTGTCCTCGAATTTCCGATTCGCTGATTCCCCAAATAAAGCGCCAACTGTAAGCTTACAAGAACATATCGACCACCCACCTTCGCTGTTGCCAAATTTCTGCATGTGGAAGATTCTGTGAAAGCTCTTGAGTGTTTTAAAAATCTTGCCAAGGGAATCACAATAGTGCCAGACATCGGATAGCGTTATTGGACTCTTGAAACCATTCATCCGTGTCTCACATGCAGCGTTGATATCATCAGAATCTGATTTGATGATTCCCCAGAAAAAGCGTCAATTGAAAGCATACAAGCCCGTATTTGCCACCATCTTTGCTGTGGCCATGACAAGTTCTTTAAGGACAAGTTCCTATCCAAGCTTATTCTCAAGACTCTTCGTCTGTCTAAAGCTCATATCTTCTTTGAGAAAAGTGCAAAACATTACGAAAGACTGGCGAGTCGTCATCCGCAGTCTGAAGAAGTCGGAGATGTTGGAAATGAACGAGGAAGGTAACAAAGTGAGACGCGTGGTTCCAATGTATGCCGGAACCGTGATGGTCTTCAAAATACCGGCCGAAGCCCAGACATCGGATGGGGTTATTGTACTCTTGAAACCCTTCGGCCGTGTCTCACACGCAGCGTTGATGTCATCAAAATCTGATTCTATGATTCCACAGATAAAGTGTCAATGGAAAGCATACAAGCCAGTATCGACCTCCATCTTTGCTGTGGCCAAATTTCTGCATGTAGAAGATTCTGTAACAGCTGCTAATCGTCTGCATAATATATTGAAGGGAATCGCACTCGTACCTTTATTTTACAAAGAGGATTTCAAAAGGTCGCCAAGCCCTTGACCAACCGTGGACTCGAGCTACTCAACTACGCCTGCGAGAGAAGAATGTGTTCAGTTGATTAAAGAGGGCGAACCAATACCAGAAGAGGGGTGTTGTGCAACAGTAGAAATCCCATATTATCTTTCTATTTTGATGGCTATTATTCATGTTTTGTCCCGTTTGGGGTCTATTCACGATTGGGAAACCGAATAAATCGAAGACTGTGACCACAAAAGACATTTGTCCTTATAAAAAACACTGGAGAATCGTCGCCCAATGTCTGAAGAAGTCGGAGAAGCTGGAACTGAACGAAGAAAGAACTAAAGTGCGACGCGTCGTTCCAATGTATACAGGAACAGCCATGGTCTTCAAAACACCGGTCGAAGTCCAGAAGTCGGATGGCGTAATATATCTTTTGAAACGATTCGACGGAGTCTCACATGCAACGTAGATATCCTCAAAGTCTGTTTCGATGATTCCCCAGATAAAGCGTCAATTGAAAGCATACAAGCCCGTATTTGCCACCATCTTTGCTGTGGCCATGACAAGTTCTTTAAGGACAAGTTCCTATCCAAGCTTATTCTCAAGAAGAAGGACCTCTTCGTCTGTCTAAAGCTCATATCTTCTTTGAGAAAAGTGCAAAACATTACGAAAGACTGGCGAGTCGTCATCCGCAGTCTGAAGAAGTCGGAGATGTTGGAAATGAACGAGGAAGGTAACAAAGTGAGACGCGTGGTTCCAATGTATGCCGGAACCGTGATGGTCTTCAAAATACCGGCCGAAGCCCAGACATCGGATGGGGTTATTGTACTCTTGAAACCCTTCGGCCGTGTCTCACACGCAGCGTTGATGTCATCAAAATCTGATTCTATGATTCCACAGATAAAGTGTCAATGGAAAGCATACAAGCCCGTATTTACCAACATCTTTGCTGTGGCCAAGACAAGTTTTTTAAGGACAAGTTCCTATCCAAGCTTATTCTCAAGAAGAAGGACCTCTTCGTCTGTCTAAAGATCATATCTTCTTTGAGAAAAGTGCAAAACATTACGAAAGACTGGCGAGTCGTCACCCACAGTCTGAAGAAGTCGAGGATGTAGGAAATGAACGAGGAAGGTAACAAACTGAGACGCGTGGTTCCAATGTATGCAGGAACCGTGATGGTCTTCAAACTCCCGGCCTAAATATTACATTTAACCATCTGACAAGCCCCTGATATAATTACTACTCGTGGAGGATTTCGGCATGTGAATAAATAGTTATATTAAAAATTTATACAGAACACTGATTTTCATGAGTTCGGGAAAGACCTGATGGAACTGTCAATGTCAACGAATGTTTTGTAAATGTCGTCAACTCATCTTTTAAAAGGGGAAGTTTTGGAAATACCAGACCTTGAAATGGAGAGGAAAATTTTACTTCAGGTCGAACATTTCTTCTCCGATGATGTACTATTTCAAGATAAGTTCCTAACAAAGCTTATTCTCCGAAACAAAGATCGCTACGTCTGTCTCAAGCTTGTATCATCTCTGAAGAAAGTACAAAAGATAACAAAAGACTGGAGAGTCGTCTAAAGAAGTCGGAAAAGCTGGAACTGAATGAGCAATGCGACGAGTGATTCCCATGTATTTTAGCACCGTTATAGTAACAGGGGCTATTTAAACTTATAGTCTTTAAAATTCCCGCAGAAGTGCAGTCATCGGACGATGTCATGGACCTGCTGGAACTCTCGGGAATTATTACCCGTGGAGGATTTCGGCACGTGAATAAATAATAATAATTATATTTAAATTTATACAGAAAACACTGATTCGGCATATACCTGACGGAACTGTCGATTTCTTATAAACGCTTTGCAATGGAGACTACAAATGTTATAGGAACAGCACCTAGAGAAGCAGCCCTACGTGAAAGGAAGAGGCAGATCGTGATGCAGGTGGAACAGTATTTTGCTGACGAGAATCTCATAAAGGACAATTTTTTGACGAAACAGATTCTCCGGAAGAAGGACCGCTACGTGTGCATCAAGCTGGTCTCTTCACTGAGAAAAGTTAAACGCATTTCAAGTGACTGGCGAGTCGTCGCCGAAAGCATAAAGCAGTCCACGACGTTAGAACTTAACGGGGAGGGAAATAAGGTGAGACGTTCTGTTCCCATGTACATGGGAACGGTGATCGTCTTCAACCTCCCGGCCGAAGTGCGCACATCGGAGGATGTGATTGAGGTGTTGAAACCCATTGGCCCAGTGTCGCACGCCAAGCTGATGTCGTCGAAGTGCGACTCGATGATTCCTCGTGGAGGATTTCGGCACGTGAATAAATAGTTATATTAAAAATTTATACAGAACACTGATTTTCATGAGTTCGGGAAAGACCTGACGGAAGTATCGATTACAACGAACGCTTTGTAATGACGTCAATACATCTTTTAACAGGTGAATATATAGAAACAGCCAAACTTGAAATGGAGAAGAAAATTTTAAAGCAGGTCGAACAATATTTTTCTGATGACATACTCTTTAAGGATAAGTTCCTCTCCAAGCTCATTCTGAAGAAGAAAGACAGATTCGACTGTCTGAAGCTCGTCTCTTCTTTGAGAAAAGTAAAACTCATAACGAAAGACTGGCTAGTTGTCGCGGAAAGTCTGAAGCAGTCTGAGATGTTGGAACTGAACGGGGAAGGCGAGAAAGTGAGACACGTCATGCCAATGTATGCAGGAACTGTGATAGTTTTCAAACTTCCGGTCAAGGTCCAAACATCGGATGACCTGATTGAACTCTTGAAACCTCTGGGTTCAGTGTCACACGCAACTTTACTGTCCTCGAATTTCCGATTCGCTGATTCCCCAAATAAAGCGCCAACTGTAAGCTTACAAGAACATATCGACCACCCACCTTCGCTGTTGCCAAATTTCTGCATGTGGAAGATTCTGTGAAAGCTCTTGAGTGTTTTAAAAATCTTGCCAAGGGAATCACAATAGTGCCAGACATCGGATAGCGTTATTGGACTCTTGAAACCATTCATCCGTGTCTCACATGCAGCGTTGATATCATCAGAATCTGATTTGATGATTCCCCAGAAAAAGCGTCAATTGAAAGCATACAAGCCCGTATTTGCCACCATCTTTGCTGTGGCCATGACAAGTTCTTTAAGGACAAGTTCCTATCCAAGCTTATTCTCAAGACTCTTCGTCTGTCTAAAGCTCATATCTTCTTTGAGAAAAGTGCAAAACATTACGAAAGACTGGCGAGTCGTCATCCGCAGTCTGAAGAAGTCGGAGATGTTGGAAATGAACGAGGAAGGTAACAAAGTGAGACGCGTGGTTCCAATGTATGCCGGAACCGTGATGGTCTTCAAAATACCGGCCGAAGCCCAGACATCGGATGGGGTTATTGTACTCTTGAAACCCTTCGGCCGTGTCTCACACGCAGCGTTGATGTCATCAAAATCTGATTCTATGATTCCACAGATAAAGTGTCAATGGAAAGCATACAAGCCAGTATCGACCTCCATCTTTGCTGTGGCCAAATTTCTGCATGTAGAAGATTCTGTAACAGCTGCTAATCGTCTGCATAATATATTGAAGGGAATCGCACTCGTACCTTTATTTTACAAAGAGGATTTCAAAAGGTCGCCAAGCCCTTGACCAACCGTGGACTCGAGCTACTCAACTACGCCTGCGAGAGAAGAATGTGTTCAGTTGATTAAAGAGGGCGAACCAATACCAGAAGAGGGGTGTTGTGCAACAGTAGAAATCCCATATTATCTTTCTATTTTGATGGCTATTATTCATGTTTTGTCCCGTTTGGGGTCTATTCACGATTGGGAAACCGAATAAATCGAAGACTGTGACCACAAAAGACATTTGTCCTTATAAAAAACACTGGAGAATCGTCGCCCAATGTCTGAAGAAGTCGGAGAAGCTGGAACTGAACGAAGAAAGAACTAAAGTGCGACGCGTCGTTCCAATGTATACAGGAACAGCCATGGTCTTCAAAACACCGGTCGAAGTCCAGAAGTCGGATGGCGTAATATATGTTTTGAAACGATTCGACGGAGTCCCACATGCAACGTAGATATCCTCAAAGTCTGTTTCGATGATTCCCCAGATAAAGCGTCAATTGAAAGCATACAAGCCCGTATTTGCCACCATCTTTGCTGTGGCCATGACAAGTTCTTTAAGGACAAGTTCCTATCCAAGCTTATTCTCAAGAAGAAGGACCTCTTCGTCTGTCTAAAGCTCATATCTTCTTTGAGAAAAGTGCAAAACATTACGAAAGACTGGCGAGTCGTCATCCGCAGTCTGAAGAAGTCGGAGATGTTGGAAATGAACGAGGAAGGTAACAAAGTGAGACGCGTGGTTCCAATGTATGCCGGAACCGTGATGGTCTTCAAAATACCGGCCGAAGTCCAGAAGTCGGATGGGGTTATTGTACTCTTGAAACCCTTCGGCCGTGTCTCACACGCAGCGTTGATGTCATCAAAATCTGATTCTATGATTCCACAGATAAAGTGTCAATGGAAAGCATACAAGCCCGTATTTACCAACATCTTTGCTGTGGCCAAGACAAGTTTTTTAAGGACAAGTTCCTATCCAAGCTTATTCTCAAGAAGAAGGACCTCTTCGTCTGTCTAAAGATCATATCTTCTTTGAGAAAAGTGCAAAACATTACGAAAGACTGGCGAGTCGTCACCCACAGTCTGAAGAAGTCGAGGATGTAGGAAATGAACGAGGAAGGTAACAAACTGAGACGCGTGGTTCCAATGTATGCAGGAACCGTGATGGTCTTCAAACTCCCGGCCTAAATATTACATTTAACCATCTGACAAGCCCCTGATATAATTACTACTCGTGGAGGATTTCGGCATGTGAATAAATAGTTATATTAAAAATTTATAACAGAACACTGATTTTCATGAGTTCGGGAAAGACCTGATGGAACTGTCAATGTCAACGAATGTTTTGTAAATGTCGTCAACTCATCTTTTAAAAGGGGAAGTTTTGGAAATACCAGACCTTGAAATGGAGAGGAAAATTTTACTTCAGGTCGAACATTTCTTCTCCGATGATGTACTATTTCAAGATAAGTTCCTAACAAAGCTTATTCTCCGAAACAAAGATCGCTACGTCTGTCTCAAGCTTGTATCATCTCTGAAGAAAGTACAAAAGATAACAAAAGACTGGAGAGTCGTCTAAAGAAGTCGGAAAAGCTGGAACTGAATGAGCAATGCGACGAGTGATTCCCATGTATTTTAGCACCGTTATAGTAACAGGGGCTATTTAAACTTGTGTCGCACGCCAAGCTGATGTCGTCGAAGTGCGACTCGATGATTCCTCGTGGAGGATTTCGGCACGTGAATAAATAGTTATATTAAAAATTTATACAGAACACTGATTTTCATGAGTTCGGGAAAGACCTGACGGAAGTATCGATTACAACGAAAGCTTTGTAATGACGTCAATACATCTTTTAACAGGTGAATATATAGAAACAGCCAAACTTGAAATGGAGAAGAAAATTTTAAAGCAGGTCGAACAATATTTTTCTGATGACATACTCTTTAAGGATAAGTTCCTCTCCAAGCTCATTCTGAAGAAGAAAGACAGATTCGACTGTCTGAAGCTCGTCTCTTCTTTGAGAAAAGTAAAACTCATAACGAAAGACTGGCTAGTTGTCGCGGAAAGTCTGAAGCAGTCTGAGATGTTGGAACTGAACGGGGAAGGCGAGAAAGTGAGACACGTCATGCCAATGTATGCAGGAACTGTGATAGTTTTCAAACTTCCGGTCAAGGTCCAAACATCGGATGACCTGATTGAACTCTTGAAACCTCTGGGTTCAGTGTCACACGCAACTTTACTGTCCTCGAATTTCCGATTCGCTGATTCCCCAAATAAAGCGCCAACTGTAAGCTTACAAGAACATATCGACCACCCACCTTCGCTGTTGCCAAATTTCTGCATGTGGAAGATTCTGTGAAAGCTCTTGAGTGTTTTAAAAATCTTGCCAAGGGAATCACAATAGTGCCAGACATCGGATAGCGTTATTGGACTCTTGAAACCATTCATCCGTGTCTCACATGCAGCGTTGATATCATCAGAATCTGATTTGATGATTCCCCAGAAAAAGCGTCAATTGAAAGCATACAAGCCCGTATTTGCCACCATCTTTGCTGTGGCCATGACAAGTTCTTTAAGGACAAGTTCCTATCCAAGCTTATTCTCAAGACTCTTCGTCTGTCTAAAGCTCATATCTTCTTTGAGAAAAGTGCAAAACATTACGAAAGACTGGCGAGTCGTCATCCGCAGTCTGAAGAAGTCGGAGATGTTGGAAATGAACGAGGAAGGTAACAAAGTGAGACGCGTGGTTCCAATGTATGCCGGAACCGTGATGGTCTTCAAAATACCGGCCGAAGCCCAGACATCGGATGGGGTTATTGTACTCTTGAAACCCTTCGGCCGTGTCTCACACGCAGCGTTGATGTCATCAAAATCTGATTCTATGATTCCACAGATAAAGTGTCAATGGAAAGCATACAAGCCAGTATCGACCTCCATCTTTGCTGTGGCCAAATTTCTGCATGTAGAAGATTCTGTAACAGCTGCTAATCGTCTGCATAATATATTGAAGGGAATCGCACTCGTACCTTTATTTTACAAAGAGGATTTCAAAAGGTCGCCAAGCCCTTGACCAACCGTGGACTCGAGCTACTCAACTACGCCTGCGAGAGAAGAATGTGTTCAGTTGATTAAAGTGGGCGAACCAATACCAGAAGAGGGGTGTTGTGCAACAGTAGAAATCCCATATTATCTTTCTATTTTGATGGCTATTATTCATGTTTTGTCCCGTTTGGGGTCTATTCACGATTGGGAAACCGAATAAATCGAAGACTGTGACCACAAAAGACATTTGTCCTTATAAAAAACACTGGAGAATCGTCGCCCAATGTCTGAAGAAGTCGGAGAAGCTGGAACTGAACGAAGAAAGAACTAAAGTGCGACGCGTCGTTCCAATGTATACAGGAACAGCCATGGTCTTCAAAACACCGGTCGAAGTCCAGAAGTCGGATGGCGTAATATATCTTTTGAAACGATTCGACGGAGTCTCACATGCAACGTAGATATCCTCAAAGTGTTTTTCGATGATTCCCCAGATAAAGCGTCAATTGAAAGCATACAAGCCCGTATTTGCCACCATCTTTGCTGTGGCCATGACAAGTTCTTTAAGGACAAGTTCCTATCCAAGCTTATTCTCAAGACTCTTCGTCTGTCTAAAGCTCATATCTTCTTTGAGAAAAGTGCAAAACATTACGAAAGACTGGCGAGTCGTCATCCGCAGTCTGAAGAAGTCGGAGATGTTGGAAATGAACGAGGAAGGTAACAAAGTGAGACGCGTGGTTCCAATGTATGCCGGAACCGTGATGGTCTTCAAAATACCGGCCGAAGCCCAGACATCGGATGGGGTTATTGTACTCTTGAAACCCTTCGGCCGTGTCTCACACGCAGCGTTGATGTCATCAAAATCTGATTCTATGATTCCACAGATAAAGTGTCAATGGAAAGCATACAAGCCAGTATCGACCTCCATCTTTGCTGTGGCCAAATTTCTGCATGTAGAAGATTCTGTAACAGCTGCTAATCGTCTGCATAATATATTGAAGGGAATCGCACTCGTACCTTTATTTTACAAAGAGGATTTCAAAAGGTCGCCAAGCCCTTGACCAACCGTGGACTCGAGCTACTCAACTACGCCTGCGAGAGAAGAATGTGTTCAGTTGATTAAAGAGGGCGAACCAATACCAGAAGAGGGGTGTTGTGCAACAGTAGAAATCCCATATTATCTTTCTATTTTGATGGCTATTATTCATGTTTTGTCCCGTTTGGGGTCTATTCACGATTGGGAAACCGAATAAATCGAAGACTGTGACCACAAAAGACATTTGTCCTTATAAAAAACACTGGAGAATCGTCGCCCAATGTCTGAAGAAGTCGGAGAAGCTGGAACTGAACGAAGAAAGAACTAAAGTGCGACGCGTCGTTCCAATGTATACAGGAACAGCCATGGTCTTCAAAACACCGGTCGAAGTCCAGAAGTCGGATGGCGTAATATATCTTTTGAAACGATTCGACGGAGTCTCACATGCAACGTAGATATCCTCAAAGTCTGTTTCGATGATTCCCCAGATAAAGCGTCAATTGAAAGCATACAAGCCCGTATTTGCCACCATCTTTGCTGTGGCCATGACAAGTTCTTTAAGGACAAGTTCCTATCCAAGCTTATTCTCAAGAAGAAGGACCTCTTCGTCTGTCTAAAGCTCATATCTTCTTTGAGAAAAGTGCAAAACATTACGAAAGACTGGCGAGTCGTCATCCGCAGTCTGAAGAAGTCGGAGATGTTGGAAATGAACGAGGAAGGTAACAAAGTGAGACGCGTGGTTCCAATGTATGCCGGAACCGTGATGGTCTTCAAAATACCGGCCGAAGCCCAGACATCGGATGGGGTTATTGTACTCTTGAAACCCTTCGGCCGTGTCTCACACGCAGCGTTGATGTCATCAAAATCTGATTCTATGATTCCACAGATAAAGTGTCAATGGAAAGCATACAAGCCCGTATTTACCAACATCTTTGCTGTGGCCAAGACAAGTTTTTTAAGGACAAGTTCCTATCCAAGCTTATTCTCAAGAAGAAGGACCTCTTCGTCTGTCTAAAGATCATATCTTCTTTGAGAAAAGTGCAAAACATTACGAAAGACTGGCGAGTCGTCACCCACAGTCTGAAGAAGTCGAGGATGTAGGAAATGAACGAGGAAGGTAACAAACTGAGACGCGTGGTTCCAATGTATGCAGGAACCGTGATGGTCTTCAAACTCCCGGCCTAAATATTACATTTAACCATCTGACAAGCCCCTGATATAATTACTACTCGTGGAGGATTTCGGCATGTGAATAAATAGTTATATTAAAAATTTATACAGAACACTGATTTTCATGAGTTCGGGAAAGACCTGATGGAACTGTCAATGTCAACGAATGTTTTGTAAATGTCGTCAACTCATCTTTTAAAAGGGGAAGTTTTGGAAATACCAGACCTTGAAATGGAGAGGAAAATTTTACTTCAGGTCGAACATTTCTTCTCCGATGATGTACTATTTCAAGATAAGTTCCTAACAAAGCTTATTCTCCGAAACAAAGATCGCTACGTCTGTCTCAAGCTTGTATCATCTCTGAAGAAAGTACAAAAGATAACAAAAGACTGGAGAGTCGTCTAAAGAAGTCGGAAAAGCTGGAACTGAATGAGCAATGCGACGAGTGATTCCCATGTATTTTAGCACCGTTATAGTAACAGGGGCTATTTAAACTTATAGTCTTTAAAATTCCCGCAGAAGTGCAGTCATCGGACGATGTCATGGACCTGCTGGAACTCTCGGGAATTATTACCCGTGGAGGATTTCGGCACGTGAATAAATAATAATAATTATATTTAAATTTATACAGAAAACACTGATTCGGCATATACCTGACGGAACTGTCGATTTCTTATAAACGCTTTGTAATGGAGACTACAAATGTTATAGGAACAGCACCTAGAGAAGCAGCCCTACGTGAAAGGAAGAGGCAGATCGTGATGCAGGTGGAACAGTATTTTGCTGACGAGAATCTCATAAAGGACAATTTTTTGACGAAACAGATTCTCCGGAAGAAGGACCGCTACGTGTGCATCAAGCTGGTCTCTTCACTGAGAAAAGTTAAACGCATTTCAAGTGACTGGCGAGTCGTCGCCGAAAGCATAAAGCAGTCCACGACGTTAGAACTTAACGGGGAGGGAAATAAGGTGAGACGTTCTGTTCCCATGTACATGGGAACGGTGATCGTCTTCAACCTCCCGGCCGAAGTGCGCACATCGGAGGATGTGATTGAGGTGTTGAAACCCATTGGCCCAGTGTCGCACGCCAAGCTGATGTCGTCGAAGTGCGACTCGATGATTCCTCGTGGAGGATTTCGGCACGTGAATAAATAGTTATATTAAAAATTTATACAGAACACTGATTTTCATGAGTTCGGGAAAGACCTGACGGAAGTATCGATTACAACGAACGCTTTGTAATGACGTCAATACATCTTTTAACAGGTGAATATATAGAAACAGCCAAACTTGAAATGGAGAAGAAAATTTTAAAGCAGGTCGAACAATATTTTTCTGATGACATACTCTTTAAGGATAAGTTCCTCTCCAAGCTCATTCTGAAGAAGAAAGACAGATTCGACTGTCTGAAGCTCGTCTCTTCTTTGAGAAAAGTAAAACTCATAACGAAAGACTGGCTAGTTGTCGCGGAAAGTCTGAAGCAGTCTGAGATGTTGGAACTGAACGGGGAAGGCGAGAAAGTGAGACACGTCATGCCAATGTATGCAGGAACTGTGATAGTTTTCAAACTTCCGGTCAAGGTCCAAACATCGGATGACCTGATTGAACTCTTGAAACCTCTGGGTTCAGTGTCACACGCAACTTTACTGTCCTCGAATTTCCGATTCGCTGATTCCCCAAATAAAGCGCCAACTGTAAGCTTACAAGAACATATCGACCACCCACCTTCGCTGTTGCCAAATTTCTGCATGTGGAAGATTCTGTGAAAGCTCTTGAGTGTTTTAAAAATCTTGCCAAGGGAATCACAATAGTGCCAGACATCGGATAGCGTTATTGGACTCTTGAAACCATTCATCCGTGTCTCACATGCAGCGTTGATATCATCAGAATCTGATTTGACGATTCCCCAGAAAAAGCGTCAATTGAAAGCATACAAGCCCGTATTTGCCACCATCTTTGCTGTGGCCATGACAAGTTCTTTAAGGACAAGTTCCTATCCAAGCTTATTCTCAAGAAGAAGGACCTCTTCGTCTGTCTAAAGCTCATATCTTCTTTGAGAAAAGTGCAAAACATTACGAAAGACTGGCGAGTCGTCATCCGCAGTCTGAAGAAGTCGGAGATGTTGGAAATGAACGAGGAAGGTAACAAAGTGAGACGCGTGGTTCCAATGTATGCCGGAACCGTGATGGTCTTCAAAATACCGGCCGAAGCCCAGACATCGGATGGGGTTATTGTACTCTTGAAACCCTTCGGCCGTGTCTCACACGCAGCGTTGATGTCATCAAAATCTGATTCTATGATTCCACAGATAAAGTGTCAATGGAAAGCATACAAGCCAGTATCGACCTCCATCTTTGCTGTGGCCAAATTTCTGCATGTAGAAGATTCTGTAACAGCTGCTAATCGTCTGCATAATATATTGAAGGGAATCGCACTCGTACCTTTATTTTACAAAGAGGATTTCAAAAGGTCGCCAAGCCCTTGACCAACCGTGGACTCGAGCTACTCAACTACGCCTGCGAGAGAAGAATGTGTTCAGTTGATTAAAGAGGGCGAACCAATACCAGAAGAGGGGTGTTGTGCAACAGTAGAAATCCCATATTATCTTTCTATTTTGATGGCTATTATTCATGTTTTGTCCCGTTTGGGGTCTATTCACGATTGGGAAACCGAATAAATCGAAGACTGTGACCACAAAAGACATTTGTCCTTATAAAAAACACTGGAGAATCGTCGCCCAATGTCTGAAGAAGTCGGAGAAGCTGGAACTGAACGAAGAAAGAACTAAAGTGCGACGCGTCGTTCCAATGTATACAGGAACAGCCATGGTCTTCAAAACACCGGTCGAAGTCCAGAAGTCGGATGGCGTAATATATGTTTTGAAACGATTCGACGGAGTCCCACATGCAACGTAGATATCCTCAAAGTCTGTTTCGATGATTCCCCAGATAAAGCGTCAATTGAAAGCATACAAGCCCGTATTTGCCACCATCTTTGCTGTGGCCATGACAAGTTCTTTAAGGACAAGTTCCTATCCAAGCTTATTCTCAAGAAGAAGGACCTCTTCGTCTGTCTAAAGCTCATATCTTCTTTGCGAAAAGTGCAAAACATTACGAAAGACTGGCGAGTCGTCATCCGCAGTCTGAAGAAGTCGGAGATGTTGGAAATGAACGAGGAAGGTAACAAGGTGAGACGCGTGGTTCCAATGTATGCCGGAACCGTGATGGTCTTCAAACTCCCGGCCTAAATATTACATTTAACCATCTGACAAGCCCCTGATATAATTACTACTCGTGGAGGATTTTGGCATGTGAATAAATAGTTATATTAAAAATTTATACAGAACACTGATTTTCATGAGTTCGGGAAAGACCTGATGGAACTGTCAATGTCAACGAATGTTTTGTAAATGTCGTCAACTCATCTTTTAAAAGGGGAAGTTTTGGAAATACCAGACCTTGAAATGGAGAGGAAAATTTTACTTCAGGTCGAACATTTCTTCTCCGATGATGTACTATTTCAAGATAAGTTCCTAACAAAGCTTATTCTCCGAAACAAAGATCGCTACGTCTGTCTCAAGCTTGTATCATCTCTGAAGAAAGTACAAAAGATAACAAAAGACTGGAGAGTCGTCTAAAGAAGTCGGAAAAGCTGGAACTGAATGAGCAATGCGACGAGTGATTCCCATGTATTTTAGCACCGTTATAGTAACAGGGGCTATTTAAACTTGTGTCGCACGCCAAGCTGATGTCGTCGAAGTGCGACTCGATGATTCCTCGTGGAGGATTTCGGCACGTGAATAAATAGTTATATTAAAAATTTATACAGAACACTGATTTTCATGAGTTCGGGAAAGACCTGACGGAAGTATCGATTACAACGAACGCTTTGTAATGACGTCAATACATCTTTTAACAGGCGAATATATAGAAACAGCCAAACTTGAAATGGAGAAGAAAATTTTAAAGCAGGTCGAACAATATTTTTCTGATGACATACTCTTTAAGGATAAGTTCCTCTCCAAGCTCATTCTGAAGAAGAAAGACAGATTCGACTGTCTGAAGCTCGTCTCTTCTTTGAGAAAAGTAAAACTCATAACGAAAGACTGGCTAGTTGTCGCGGAAAGTCTGAAGCAGTCTGAGATGTTGGAACTGAACGGGGAAGGCGAGAAAGTGAGACACGTCATGCCAATGTATGCAGGAACTGTGATAGTTTTCAAACTTCCGGTCAAGGTCCAAACATCGGATGACCTGATTGAACTCTTGAAACCTCTGGGTTCAGTGTCACACGCAACTTTACTGTCCTCGAATTTCCGATTCGCTGATTCCCCAAATAAAGCGCCAACTGTAAGCTTACAAGAACATATCGACCACCCACCTTCGCTGTTGCCAAATTTCTGCATGTGGAAGATTCTGTGAAAGCTCTTGAGTGTTTTAAAAATCTTGCCAAGGGAATCACAATAGTGCCAGACATCGGATAGCGTTATTGGACTCTTGAAACCATTCATCCGTGTCTCACATGCAGCGTTGATATCATCAGAATCTGATTTGATGATTCCCCAGAAAAAGCGTCAATTGAAAGCATACAAGCCCGTATTTGCCACCATCTTTGCTGTGGCCATGACAAGTTCTTTAAGGACAAGTTCCTATCCAAGCTTATTCTCAAGACTCTTCGTCTGTCTAAAGCTCATATCTTCTTTGAGAAAAGTGCAAAACATTACGAAAGACTGGCGAGTCGTCATCCGCAGTCTGAAGAAGTCGGAGATGTTGGAAATGAACGAGGAAGGTAACAAAGTGAGACGCGTGGTTCCAATGTATGCCGGAACCGTGATGGTCTTCAAAATACCGGCCGAAGCCCAGACGTCGGATGGGGTTATTGTACTCTTGAAACCCTTCGGCCGTGTCTCACACGCAGCGTTGATGTCATCAAAATCTGATTCTATGATTCCACAGATAAAGTGTCAATGGAAAGCATACAAGCCCGTATTTACCAACATCTTTGCTGTGGCCAAGACAAGTTTTTTAAGGACAAGTTCCTATCCAAGCTTATTCTCAAGAAGAAGGACCTCTTCGTCTGTCTAAAGATCATATCTTCTTTGAGAAAAGTGCAAAACATTACGAAAGACTGGCGAGTCGTCACCCACAGTCTGAAGAAGTCGAGGATGTAGGAAATGAACGAGGAAGGTAACAAACTGAGACGCGTGGTTCCAATGTATGCAGGAACCGTGATGGTCTTCAAACTCCCGGCCTAAATATTACATTTAACCATCTGACAAGCCCCTGATATAATTACTACTCGTGGAGGATTTCGGCATGTGAATAAATAGTTATATTAAAAATTTATACAGAACACTGATTTTCATGAGTTCGGGAAAGACCTGATGGAACTGTCAATGTCAACGAATGTTTTGTAAATGTCGTCAACTCATCTTTTAAAAGGGGAAGTTTTGGAAATACCAGACCTTGAAATGGAGAGGAAAATTTTACTTCAGGTCGAACATTTCTTCTCCGATGATGTACTATTTCAAGATAAGTTCCTAACAAAGCTTATTCTCCGAAACAAAGATCGCTACGTCTGTCTCAAGCTTGTATCATCTCTGAAGAAAGTACAAAAGATAACAAAAGACTGGAGAGTCGTCTAAAGAAGTCGGAAAAGCTGGAACTGAATGAGCAATGCGACGAGTGATTCCCATGTATTTTAGCACCGTTATAGTAACAGGGGCTATTTAAACTTATAGTCTTTAAAATTCCCGCAGAAGTGCAGTCATCGGACGATGTCATGGACCTGCTGGAACTCTCGGGAATTATTACCCGTGGAGGATTTCGGCACGTGAATAAATAATAATAATTATATTTAAATTTATACAGAAAACACTGATTCGGCATATACCTGACGGAACTGTCGATTTCTTATAAACGCTTTGTAATGGAGACTACAAATGTTATAGGAACAGCACCTAGAGAAGCAGCCCTACGTGAAAGGAAGAGGCAGATCGTGATGCAGGTGGAATAGTATTTTGCTGACGAGAATCTCATAAAGGACAATTTTTTGACGAAACAGATTCTCCGGAAGAAGGACCGCTACGTGTGCATCAAGCTGGTCTCTTCACTGAGAAAAGTTAAACGCATTTCAAGTGACTGGCGAGTCGTCGCCGAAAGCATAAAGCAGTCCACGACGTTAGAACTTAACGGGGAGGGAAATAAGGTGAGACGTTCTGTTCCCATGTACATGGGAACGGTGATCGTCTTCAACCTCCCGGCCGAAGTGCGCACATCGGAGGATGTGATTGAGGTGTTGAAACCCATTGGCCCAGTGTCGCACGCCAAGCTGATGTCGTCGAAGTGCGACTCGATGATTCCTCGTGGAGGATTTCGGCACGTGAATAAATAGTTATATTAAAAATTTATACAGAACACTGATTTTCATGAGTTCGGGAAAGACCTGACGGAAGTATCGATTACAACGAACGCTTTGTAATGACGTCAATACATCTTTTAACAGGTGAATATATAGAAACAGCCAAACTTGAAATGGAGAAGAAAATTTTAAAGCAGGTCGAACAATATTTTTCTGATGACATACTCTTTAAGGATAAGTTCCTCTCCAAGCTCATTCTGAAGAAAAAAGACAGATTCGACTGTCTGAAGCTCGTCTCTTCTTTGAGAAAAGTAAAACTCATAACGAAAGACTGGCTAGTTGTCGCGGAAAGTCTGAAGCAGTCTGAGATGTTGGAACTGAACGGGGAAGGCGAGAAAGTGAGACACGTCATGCCAATGTATGCAGGAACTGTGATAGTTTTCAAACTTCCGGTCAAGGTCCAAACATCGGATGACCTGATTGAACTCTTGAAACCTCTGGGTTCAGTGTCACACGCAACTTTACTGTCCTCGAATTTCCGATTCGCTGATTCCCCAAATAAAGCGCCAACTGTAAGCTTACAAGAACATATCGACCACCCACCTTCGCTGTTGCCAAATTTCTGCATGTGGAAGATTCTGTGAAAGCTCTTGAGTGTTTTAAAAATCTTGCCAAGGGAATCACAATAGTGCCAGACATCGGATAGCGTTATTGGACTCTTGAAACCATTCATCCGTGTCTCACATGCAGCGTTGATATCATCAGAATCTGATTTGACGATTCCCCAGAAAAAGCGTCAATTGAAAGCATACAAGCCCGTATTTGCCACCATCTTTGCTGTGGCCATGACAAGTTCTTTAAGGACAAGTTCCTATCCAAGCTTATTCTCAAGAAGAAGGACCTCTTCGTCTGTCTAAAGCTCATATCTTCTTTGAGAAAAGTGCAAAACATTACGAAAGACTGGCGAGTCGTCATCCGCAGTCTGAAGAAGTCGGAGATGTTGGAAATGAACGAGGAAGGTAACAAAGTGAGACGCGTGGTTCCAATGTATGCCGGAACCGTGATGGTCTTCAAAATACCGGCCGAAGCCCAGACATCGGATGGGGTTATTGTACTCTTGAAACCCTTCGGCCGTGTCTCACACGCAGCGTTGATGTCATCAAAATCTGATTCTATGATTCCACAGATAAAGTGTCAATGGAAAGCATACAAGCCAGTATCGACCTCCATCTTTGCTGTGGCCAAATTTCTGCATGTAGAAGATTCTGTAACAGCTGCTAATCGTCTGCATAATATATTGAAGGGAATCGCACTCGTACCTTTATTTTACAAAGAGGATTTCAAAAGGTCGCCAAGCCCTTGACCAACCGTGGACTCGAGCTACTCAACTACGCCTGCGAGAGAAGAATGTGTTCAGTTGATTAAAGAGGGCGAACCAATACCAGAAGAGGGGTGTTGTGCAACAGTAGAAATCCCATATTATCTTTCTATTTTGATGGCTATTATTCATGTTTTGTCCCGTTTGGGGTCTATTCACGATTGGGAAACCGAATAAATCGAAGACTGTGACCACAAAAGACATTTGTCCTTATAAAAAACACTGGAGAATCGTCGCCCAATGTCTGAAGAAGTCGGAGAAGCTGGAACTGAACGAAGAAAGAACTAAAGTGCGACGCGTCGTTCCAATGTATACAGGAACAGCCATGGTCTTCAAAACACCGGTCGAAGTCCAGAAGTCGGATGGCGTAATATATCTTTTGAAACGATTCGACGGAGTCTCACATGCAACGTAGATATCCTCAAAGTCTGTTTCGATGATTCCCCAGATAAAGCGTCAATTGAAAGCATACAAGCCCGTATTTGCCACCATCTTTGCTGTGGCCATGACAAGTTCTTTAAGGACAAGTTCCTATCCAAGCTTATTCTCAAGAAGAAGGACCTCTTCGTCTGTCTAAAGCTCATATCTTCTTTGAGAAAAGTGCAAAACATTACGAAAGACTGGCGAGTCGTCATCCGCAGTCTGAAGAAGTCGGAGATGTTGGAAATGAACGAGGAAGGTAACAAAGTGAGACGCGTGGTTCCAATGTATGCCGGAACCGTGATGGTCTTCAAAATACCGGCCGAAGCCCAGACATCGGATGGGGTTATTGTACTCTTGAAACCCTTCGGCCGTGTCTCACACGCAGCGTTGATGTCATCAAAATCTGATTCTATGATTCCACAGATAAAGTGTCAATGGAAAGCATACAAGCCCGTATTTACCAACATCTTTGCTGTGGCCAAGACAAGTTTTTTAAGGACAAGTTCCTATCCAAGCTTATTCTCAAGAAGAAGGACCTCTTCGTCTGTCTAAAGATCATATCTTCTTTGAGAAAAGTGCAAAACATTACGAAAGACTGGCGAGTCGTCACCCACAGTCTGAAGAAGTCGAGGATGTAGGAAATGAACGAGGAAGGTAACAAACTGAGACGCGTGGTTCCAATGTATGCAGGAACCGTGATGGTCTTCAAACTCCCGGCCTAAATATTACATTTAACCATCTGACAAGCCCCTGATATAATTACTACTCGTGGAGGATTTCGGCATGTGAATAAATAGTTATATTAAAAATTTATACAGAACACTGATTTTCATGAGTTCGGGAAAGACCTGATGGAACTGTCAATGTCAACGAATGTTTTGTAAATGTCGTCAACTCATCTTTTAAAAGGGGAAGTTTTGGAAATACCAGACCTTGAAATGGAGAGGAAAATTTTACTTCAGGTCGAACATTTCTTCTCCGATGATGTACTATTTCAAGATAAGTTCCTAACAAAGCTTATTCTCCGAAACAAAGATCGCTACGTCTGTCTCAAGCTTGTATCATCTCTGAAGAAAGTACAAAAGATAACAAAAGACTGGAGAGTCGTCTAAAGAAGTCGGAAAAGCTGGAACTGAATGAGCAATGCGACGAGTGATTCCCATGTATTTTAGCACCGTTATAGTAACAGGGGCTATTTAAACTTATAGTCTTTAAAATTCCCGCAGAAGTGCAGTCATCGGACGATGTCATGGACCTGCTGGAACTCTCGGGAATTATTACCCGTGGAGGATTTCGGCACGTGAATAAATAATAATAATTATATTTAAATTTATACAGAAAACACTGATTCGGCATATACCTGACGGAACTGTCGATTTCTTATAAACGCTTTGTAATGGAGACTACAAATGTTATAGGAACAGCACCTAGAGAAGCAGCCCTACGTGAAAGGAAGAGGCAGATCGTGATGCAGGTGGAACAGTATTTTGCTGACGAGAATCTCATAAAGGACAATTTTTTGACGAAACAGATTCTCCGGAAGAAGGACCGCTACGTGTGCATCAAGCTGGTCTCTTCACTGAGAAAAGTTAAACGCATTTCAAGTGACTGGCGAGTCGTCGCCGAAAGCATAAAGCAGTCCACGACGTTAGAACTTAACGGGGAGGGAAATAAGGTGAGACGTTCTGTTCCCATGTACATGGGAACGGTGATCGTCTTCAACCTCCCGGCCGAAGTGCGCACATCGGAGGATGTGATTGAGGTGTTGAAACCCATTGGCCCAGTGTCGCACGCCAAGCTGATGTCGTCGAAGTGCGACTCGATGATTCCTCGTGGAGGATTTCGGCACGTGAATAAATAGTTATATTAAAAATTTATACAGAACACTGATTTTCATGAGTTCGGGAAAGACCTGACGGAAGTATCGATTACAACGAACGCTTTGTAATGACGTCAATACATCTTTTAACAGGTGAATATATAGAAACAGCCAAACTTGAAATGGAGAAGAAAATTTTAAAGCAGGTCGAACAATATTTTTCTGATGACATACTCTTTAAGGATAAGTTCCTCTCCAAGCTCATTCTGAAGAAGAAAGACAGATTCGACTGTCTGAAGCTCGTCTCTTCTTTGAGAAAAGTAAAACTCATAACGAAAGACTGGCTAGTTGTCGCGGAAAGTCTGAAGCAGTCTGAGATGTTGGAACTGAACGGGGAAGGCGAGAAAGTGAGACACGTCATGCCAATGTATGCAGGAACTGTGATAGTTTTCAAACTTCCGGTCAAGGTCCAAACATCGGATGACCTGATTGAACTCTTGAAACCTCTGGGTTCAGTGTCACACGCAACTTTACTGTCCTCGAATTTCCGATTCGCTGATTCCCCAAATAAAGCGCCAACTGTAAGCTTACAAGAACATATCGACCACCCACCTTCGCTGTTGCCAAATTTCTGCATGTGGAAGATTCTGTGAAAGCTCTTGAGTGTTTTAAAAATCTTGCCAAGGGAATCACAATAGTGCCAGACATCGGATAGCGTTATTGGACTCTTGAAACCATTCATCCGTGTCTCACATGCAGCGTTGATATCATCAGAATCTGATTTGATGATTCCCCAGAAAAAGCGTCAATTGAAAGCATACAAGCCCGTATTTGCCACCATCTTTGCTGTGGCCATGACAAGTTCTTTAAGGACAAGTTCCTATCCAAGCTTATTCTCAAGAAGAAGGACCTCTTCGTCTGTCTAAAGCTCATATCTTCTTTGAGAAAAGTGCAAAACATTACGAAAGACTGGCGAGTCGTCATCCGCAGTCTGAAGAAGTCGGAGATGTTGGAAATGAACGAGGAAGGTAACAAAGTGAGACGCGTGGTTCCAATGTATGCCGGAACCGTGATGGTCTTCAAAATACCGGCCGAAGCCCAGACATCGGATGGGGTTATTGTACTCTTGAAACCCTTCGGCCGTGTCTCACACGCAGCGTTGATGTCATCAAAATCTGATTCTATGATTCCACAGATAAAGTGTCAATGGAAAGCATACAAGCCAGTATCGACCTCCATCTTTGCTGTGGCCAAATTTCTGCATGTAGAAGATTCTGTAACAGCTGCTAATCGTCTGCATAATATATTGAAGGGAATCGCACTCGTACCTTTATTTTACAAAGAGGATTTCAAAAGGTCGCCAAGCCCTTGACCAACCGTGGACTCGAGCTACTCAACTACGCCTGCGAGAGAAGAATGTGTTCAGTTGATTAAAGAGGGCGAACCAATACCAGAAGAGGGGTGTTGTGCAACAGTAGAAATCCCATATTATCTTTCTATTTTGATGGCTATTATTCATGTTTTGTCCCGTTTGGGGTCTATTCACGATTGGGAAACCGAATAAATCGAAGACTGTGACCACAAAAGACATTTGTCCTTATAAAAAACACTGGAGAATCGTCGCCCAATGTCTGAAGAAGTCGGAGAAGCTGGAACTGAACGAAGAAAGAACTAAAGTGCGACGCGTCGTTCCAATGTATACAGGAACAGCCATGGTCTTCAAAACACCGGTCGAAGTCCAGAAGTCGGATGGCGTAATATATGTTTTGAAACGATTCGACGGAGTCCCACATGCAACGTAGATATCCTCAAAGTCTGTTTCGATGATTCCCCAGATAAAGCGTCAATTGAAAGCATACAAGCCCGTATTTGCCACCATCTTTGCTGTGGCCATGACAAGTTCTTTAAGGACAAGTTCCTATCCAAGCTTATTCTCAAGAAGAAGGACCTCTTCGTCTGTCTAAAGCTCATATCTTCTTTGAGAAAAGTGCAAAACATTACGAAAGACTGGCGAGTCGTCATCCGCAGTCTGAAGAAGTCGGAGATGTTGGAAATGAACGAGGAAGGTAACAAAGTGAGACGCGTGGTTCCAATGTATGCCGGAACCGTGATGGTCTTCAAAATACCGGCCGAAGTCCAGAAGTCGGATGGGGTTATTGTACTCTTGAAACCCTTCGGCCGTGTCTCACACGCAGCGTTGATGTCATCAAAATCTGATTCTATGATTCCACAGATAAAGTGTCAATGGAAAGCATACAAGCCCGTATTTACCAACATCTTTGCTGTGGCCAAGACAAGTTTTTTAAGGACAAGTTCCTATCCAAGCTTATTCTCAAGAAGAAGGACCTCTTCGTCTGTCTAAAGATCATATCTTCTTTGAGAAAAGTGCAAAACATTACGAAAGACTGGCGAGTCGTCACCCACAGTCTGAAGAAGTCGAGGATGTAGGAAATGAACGAGGAAGGTAACAAACTGAGACGCGTGGTTCCAATGTATGCAGGAACCGTGATGGTCTTCAAACTCCCGGCCTAAATATTACATTTAACCATCTGACAAGCCCCTGATATAATTACTACTCGTGGAGGATTTCGGCATGTGAATAAATAGTTATATTAAAAATTTATAACAGAACACTGATTTTCATGAGTTCGGGAAAGACCTGATGGAACTGTCAATGTCAACGAATGTTTTGTAAATGTCGTCAACTCATCTTTTAAAAGGGGAAGTTTTGGAAATACCAGACCTTGAAATGGAGAGGAAAATTTTACTTCAGGTCGAACATTTCTTCTCCGATGATGTACTATTTCAAGATAAGTTCCTAACAAAGCTTATTCTCCGAAACAAAGATCGCTACGTCTGTCTCAAGCTTGTATCATCTCTGAAGAAAGTACAAAAGATAACAAAAGACTGGAGAGTCGTCTAAAGAAGTCGGAAAAGCTGGAACTGAATGAGCAATGCGACGAGTGATTCCCATGTATTTTAGCACCGTTATAGTAACAGGGGCTATTTAAACTTGTGTCGCACGCCAAGCTGATGTCGTCGAAGTGCGACTCGATGATTCCTTGTGGAGGATTTCGGCACGTGAATAAATAGTTATATTAAAAATTTATACAGAACACTGATTTTCATGAGTTCGGGAAAGACCTGACGGAAGTATCGATTACAACGAAAGCTTTGTAATGACGTCAATACATCTTTTAACAGGTGAATATATAGAAACAGCCAAACTTGAAATGGAGAAGAAAATTTTAAAGCAGGTCGAACAATATTTTTCTGATGACATACTCTTTAAGGATAAGTTCCTCTCCAAGCTCATTCTGAAGAAGAAAGACAGATTCGACTGTCTGAAGCTCGTCTCTTCTTTGAGAAAAGTAAAACTCATAACGAAAGACTGGCTAGTTGTCGCGGAAAGTCTGAAGCAGTCTGAGATGTTGGAACTGAACGGGGAAGGCGAGAAAGTGAGACACGTCATGCCAATGTATGCAGGAACTGTGATAGTTTTCAAACTTCCGGTCAAGGTCCAAACATCGGATGACCTGATTGAACTCTTGAAACCTCTGGGTTCAGTGTCACACGCAACTTTACTGTCCTCGAATTTCCGATTCGCTGATTCCCCAAATAAAGCGCCAACTGTAAGCTTACAAGAACATATCGACCACCCACCTTCGCTGTTGCCAAATTTCTGCATGTGGAAGATTCTGTGAAAGCTCTTGAGTGTTTTAAAAATCTTGCCAAGGGAATCACAATAGTGCCAGACATCGGATAGCGTTATTGGACTCTTGAAACCATTCATCCGTGTCTCACATGCAGCGTTGATATCATCAGAATCTGATTTGATGATTCCCCAGAAAAAGCGTCAATTGAAAGCATACAAGCCCGTATTTGCCACCATCTTTGCTGTGGCCATGACAAGTTCTTTAAGGACAAGTTCCTATCCAAGCTTATTCTCAAGACTCTTCGTCTGTCTAAAGCTCATATCTTCTTTGAGAAAAGTGCAAAACATTACGAAAGACTGGCGAGTCGTCATCCGCAGTCTGAAGAAGTCGGAGATGTTGGAAATGAACGAGGAAGGTAACAAAGTGAGACGCGTGGTTCCAATGTATGCCGGAACCGTGATGGTCTTCAAAATACCGGCCGAAGCCCAGACATCGGATGGGGTTATTGTACTCTTGAAACCCTTCGGCCGTGTCTCACACGCAGCGTTGATGTCATCAAAATCTGATTCTATGATTCCACAGATAAAGTGTCAATGGAAAGCATACAAGCCAGTATCGACCTCCATCTTTGCTGTGGCCAAATTTCTGCATGTAGAAGATTCTGTAACAGCTGCTAATCGTCTGCATAATATATTGAAGGGAATCGCACTCGTACCTTTATTTTACAAAGAGGATTTCAAAAGGTCGCCAAGCCCTTGACCAACCGTGGACTCGAGCTACTCAACTACGCCTGCGAGAGAAGAATGTGTTCAGTTGATTAAAGTGGGCGAACCAATACCAGAAGAGGGGTGTTGTGCAACAGTAGAAATCCCATATTATCTTTCTATTTTGATGGCTATTATTCATGTTTTGTCCCGTTTGGGGTCTATTCACGATTGGGAAACCGAATAAATCGAAGACTGTGACCACAAAAGACATTTGTCCTTATAAAAAACACTGGAGAATCGTCGCCCAATGTCTGAAGAAGTCGGAGAAGCTGGAACTGAACGAAGAAAGAACTAAAGTGCGACGCGTCGTTCCAATGTATACAGGAACAGCCATGGTCTTCAAAACACCGGTCGAAGTCCAGAAGTCGGATGGCGTAATATATCTTTTGAAACGATTCGACGGAGTCTCACATGCAACGTAGATATCCTCAAAGTGTTTTTCGATGATTCCCCAGATAAAGCGTCAATTGAAAGCATACAAGCCCGTATTTGCCACCATCTTTGCTGTGGCCATGACAAGTTCTTTAAGGACAAGTTCCTATCCAAGCTTATTCTCAAGACTCTTCGTCTGTCTAAAGCTCATATCTTCTTTGAGAAAAGTGCAAAACATTACGAAAGACTGGCGAGTCGTCATCCGCAGTCTGAAGAAGTCGGAGATGTTGGAAATGAACGAGGAAGGTAACAAAGTGAGACGCGTGGTTCCAATGTATGCCGGAACCGTGATGGTCTTCAAAATACCGGCCGAAGCCCAGACATCGGATGGGGTTATTGTACTCTTGAAACCCTTCGGCCGTGTCTCACACGCAGCGTTGATGTCATCAAAATCTGATTCTATGATTCCACAGATAAAGTGTCAATGGAAAGCATACAAGCCAGTATCGACCTCCATCTTTGCTGTGGCCAAATTTCTGCATGTAGAAGATTCTGTAACAGCTGCTAATCGTCTGCATAATATATTGAAGGGAATCGCACTCGTACCTTTATTTTACAAAGAGGATTTCAAAAGGTCGCCAAGCCCTTGACCAACCGTGGACTCGAGCTACTCAACTACGCCTGCGAGAGAAGAATGTGTTCAGTTGATTAAAGTGGGCGAACCAATACCAGAAGAGGGGTGTTGTGCAACAGTAGAAATCCCATATTATCTTTCTATTTTGATGGCTATTATTCATGTTTTGTCCCGTTTGGGGTCTATTCACGATTGGGAAACCGAATAAATCGAAGACTGTGACCACAAAAGACATTTGTCCTTATAAAAAACACTGGAGAATCGTCGCCCAATGTCTGAAGAAGTCGGAGAAGCTGGAACTGAACGAAGAAAGAACTAAAGTGCGACGCGTCGTTCCAATGTATACAGGAACAGCCATGGTCTTCAAAACACCGGTCGAAGTCCAGAAGTCGGATGGCGTAATATATCTTTTGAAACGATTCGACGGAGTCTCACATGCAACGTAGATATCCTCAAAGTGTTTTTCGATGATTCCCCAGATAAAGCGTCAATTGAAAGCATACAAGCCCGTATTTGCCACCATCTTTGCTGTGGCCATGACAAGTTCTTTAAGGACAAGTTCCTATCCAAGCTTATTCTCAAGAAGAAGGACCTCTTCGTCTGTCTAAAGCTCATATCTTCTTTGAGAAAAGTGCAAAACATTACGAAAGACTGGCGAGTCGTCATCCGCAGTCTGAAGAAGTCGGAGATGTTGGAAATGAACGAGGAAGGTAACAAAGTGAGACGCGTGGTTCCAATGTATGCCGGAACCGTGATGGTCTTCAAAATACCGGCCGAAGTCCAGAAGTCGGATGGGGTTATTGTACTCTTGAAACCCTTCGGCCGTGTCTCACACGCAGCGTTGATGTCATCAAAATCTGATTCTATGATTCCACAGATAAAGTGTCAATGGAAAGCATACAAGCCCGTATTTACCAACATCTTTGCTGTGGCCAAGACAAGTTTTTTAAGGACAAGTTCCTATCCAAGCTTATTCTCAAGAAGAAGGACCTCTTCGTCTGTCTAAAGATCATATCTTCTTTGAGAAAAGTGCAAAACATTACGAAAGACTGGCGAGTCGTCACCCACAGTCTGAAGAAGTCGAGGATGTAGGAAATGAACGAGGAAGGTAACAAACTGAGACGCGTGGTTCCAATGTATGCAGGAACCGTGATGGTCTTCAAACTCCCGGCCTAAATATTACATTTAACCATCTGACAAGCCCCTGATATAATTACTACTCGTGGAGGATTTCGGCATGTGAATAAATAGTTATATTAAAAATTTATAACAGAACACTGATTTTCATGAGTTCGGGAAAGACCTGATGGAACTGTCAATGTCAACGAATGTTTTGTAAATGTCGTCAACTCATCTTTTAAAAGGGGAAGTTTTGGAAATACCAGACCTTGAAATGGAGAGGAAAATTTTACTTCAGGTCGAACATTTCTTCTCCGATGATGTACTATTTCAAGATAAGTTCCTAACAAAGCTTATTCTCCGAAACAAAGATCGCTACGTCTGTCTCAAGCTTGTATCATCTCTGAAGAAAGTACAAAAGATAACAAAAGACTGGAGAGTCGTCTAAAGAAGTCGGAAAAGCTGGAACTGAATGAGCAATGCGACGAGTGATTCCCATGTATTTTAGCACCGTTATAGTAACAGGGGCTATTTAAACTTGTGTCGCACGCCAAGCTGATGTCGTCGAAGTGCGACTCGATGATTCCTCGTGGAGGATTTCGGCACGTGAATAAATAGTTATATTAAAAATTTATACAGAACACTGATTTTCATGAGTTCGGGAAAGACCTGACGGAAGTATCGATTACAACGAAAGCTTTGTAATGACGTCAATACATCTTTTAACAGGTGAATATATAGAAACAGCCAAACTTGAAATGGAGAAGAAAATTTTAAAGCAGGTCGAACAATATTTTTCTGATGACATACTCTTTAAGGATAAGTTCCTCTCCAAGCTCATTCTGAAGAAGAAAGACAGATTCGACTGTCTGAAGCTCGTCTCTTCTTTGAGAAAAGTAAAACTCATAACGAAAGACTGGCTAGTTGTCGCGGAAAGTCTGAAGCAGTCTGAGATGTTGGAACTGAACGGGGAAGGCGAGAAAGTGAGACACGTCATGCCAATGTATGCAGGAACTGTGATAGTTTTCAAACTTCCGGTCAAGGTCCAAACATCGGATGACCTGATTGAACTCTTGAAACCTCTGGGTTCAGTGTCACACGCAACTTTACTGTCCTCGAATTTCCGATTCGCTGATTCCCCAAATAAAGCGCCAACTGTAAGCTTACAAGAACATATCGACCACCCACCTTCGCTGTTGCCAAATTTCTGCATGTGGAAGATTCTGTGAAAGCTCTTGAGTGTTTTAAAAATCTTGCCAAGGGAATCACAATAGTGCCAGACATCGGATAGCGTTATTGGACTCTTGAAACCATTCATCCGTGTCTCACATGCAGCGTTGATATCATCAGAATCTGATTTGATGATTCCCCAGAAAAAGCGTCAATTGAAAGCATACAAGCCCGTATTTGCCACCATCTTTGCTGTGGCCATGACAAGTTCTTTAAGGACAAGTTCCTATCCAAGCTTATTCTCAAGACTCTTCGTCTGTCTAAAGCTCATATCTTCTTTGAGAAAAGTGCAAAACATTACGAAAGACTGGCGAGTCGTCATCCGCAGTCTGAAGAAGTCGGAGATGTTGGAAATGAACGAGGAAGGTAACAAAGTGAGACGCGTGGTTCCAATGTATGCCGGAACCGTGATGGTCTTCAAAATACCGGCCGAAGCCCAGACATCGGATGGGGTTATTGTACTCTTGAAACCCTTCGGCCGTGTCTCACACGCAGCGTTGATGTCATCAAAATCTGATTCTATGATTCCACAGATAAAGTGTCAATGGAAAGCATACAAGCCAGTATCGACCTCCATCTTTGCTGTGGCCAAATTTCTGCATGTAGAAGATTCTGTAACAGCTGCTAATCGTCTGCATAATATATTGAAGGGAATCGCACTCGTACCTTTATTTTACAAAGAGGATTTCAAAAGGTCGCCAAGCCCTTGACCAACCGTGGACTCGAGCTACTCAACTACGCCTGCGAGAGAAGAATGTGTTCAGTTGATTAAAGAGGGCGAACCAATACCAGAAGAGGGGTGTTGTGCAACAGTAGAAATCCCATATTATCTTTCTATTTTGATGGCTATTATTCATGTTTTGTCCCGTTTGGGGTCTATTCACGATTGGGAAACCGAATAAATCGAAGACTGTGACCACAAAAGACATTTGTCCTTATAAAAAACACTGGAGAATCGTCGCCCAATGTCTGAAGAAGTCGGAGAAGCTGGAACTGAACGAAGAAAGAACTAAAGTGCGACGCGTCGTTCCAATGTATACAGGAACAGCCATGGTCTTCAAAACACCGGTCGAAGTCCAGAAGATGGATGGCGTAATATATCTTTTGAAACGATTCGACGGAGTCTCACATGCAACGTAGATATCCTCAAAGTCTGTTTCGATGATTCCCCAGATAAAGCGTCAATTGAAAGCATACAAGCCCGTATTTGCCACCATCTTTGCTGTGGCCATGACAAGTTCTTTAAGGACAAGTTCCTATCCAAGCTTATTCTCAAGAAGAAGGACTTCTTCGTCTGTCTAAAGCTCATATCTTCTTTGAGAAAAGTGCAAAACATTACGAAAGACTGGCGAGTCGTCATCCGCAGTCTGAAGAAGTCGGAGATGTTGGAAATGAACGAGGAAGGTAACAAAGTGAGACGCGTGGTTCCAATGTATGCCGGAACCGTGATGGTCTTCAAAATACCGGCCGAAGCCCAGACATCGGATGGGGTTATTGTACTCTTGAAACCCTTCGGCCGTGTCTCACACGCAGCGTTGATGTCATCAAAATCTGATTCTATGATTCCACAGATAAAGTGTCAATGGAAAGCATACAAGCCAGTATCGACCTCCATCTTTGCTGTGGCCAAATTTCTGCATGTAGAAGATTCTGTAACAGCTGCTAATCGTCTGCATAATATATTGAAGGGAATCGCACTCGTACCTTTATTTTACAAAGAGGATTTCAAAAGGTCGCCAAGCCCTTGACCAACCGTGGACTCGAGCTACTCAACTACGCCTGCGAGAGAAGAATGTGTTCAGTTGATTAAAGTGGGCGAACCAATACCAGAAGAGGGGTGTTGTGCAACAGTAGAAATCCCATATTATCTTTCTATTTTGATGGCTATTATTCATGTTTTGTCCCGTTTGGGGTCTATTCACGATTGGGAAACCGAATAAATCGAAGACTGTGACCACAAAAGACATTTGTCCTTATAAAAAACACTGGAGAATCGTCGCCCAATGTCTGAAGAAGTCGGAGAAGCTGGAACTGAACGAAGAAAGAACTAAAGTGCGACGCGTCGTTCCAATGTATACAGGAACAGCCATGGTCTTCAAAACACCGGTCGAAGTCCAGAAGTCGGATGGCGTAATATATCTTTTGAAACGATTCGACGGAGTCTCACATGCAACGTAGATATCCTCAAAGTGTTTTTCGATGATTCCCCAGATAAAGCGTCAATTGAAAGCATACAAGCCCGTATTTGCCACCATCTTTGCTGTGGCCATGACAAGTTCTTTAAGGACAAGTTCCTATCCAAGCTTATTCTCAAGACTCTTCGTCTGTCTAAAGCTCATATCTTCTTTGAGAAAAGTGCAAAACATTACGAAAGACTGGCGAGTCGTCATCCGCAGTCTGAAGAAGTCGGAGATGTTGGAAATGAACGAGGAAGGTAACAAAGTGAGACGCGTGGTTCCAATGTATGCCGGAACCGTGATGGTCTTCAAAATACCGGCCGAAGCCCAGACATCGGATGGGGTTATTGTACTCTTGAAACCCTTCGGCCGTGTCTCACACGCAGCGTTGATGTCATCAAAATCTGATTCTATGATTCCACAGATAAAGTGTCAATGGAAAGCATACAAGCCAGTATCGACCTCCATCTTTGCTGTGGCCAAATTTCTGCATGTAGAAGATTCTGTAACAGCTGCTAATCGTCTGCATAATATATTGAAGGGAATCGCACTCGTACCTTTATTTTACAAAGAGGATTTCAAAAGGTCGCCAAGCCCTTGACCAACCGTGGACTCGAGCTACTCAACTACGCCTGCGAGAGAAGAATGTGTTCAGTTGATTAAAGTGGGCGAACCAATACCAGAAGAGGGGTGTTGTGCAACAGTAGAAATCCCATATTATCTTTCTATTTTGATGGCTATTATTCATGTTTTGTCCCGTTTGGGGTCTATTCACGATTGGGAAACCGAATAAATCGAAGACTGTGACCACAAAAGACATTTGTCCTTATAAAAAACACTGGAGAATCGTCGCCCAATGTCTGAAGAAGTCGGAGAAGCTGGAACTGAACGAAGAAAGAACTAAAGTGCGACGCGTCGTTCCAATGTATACAGGAACAGCCATGGTCTTCAAAACACCGGTCGAAGTCCAGAAGATGGATGGCGTAATATATCTTTTGAAACGATTCGACGGAGTCTCACATGCAACGTAGATATCCTCAAAGTCTGTTTCGATGATTCCCCAGATAAAGCGTCAATTGAAAGCATACAAGCCCGTATTTGCCACCATCTTTGCTGTGGCCATGACAAGTTCTTTAAGGACAAGTTCCTATCCAAGCTTATTCTCAAGAAGAAGGACTTCTTCGTCTGTCTAAAGCTCATATCTTCTTTGAGAAAAGTGCAAAACATTACGAAAGACTGGCGAGTCGTCATCCGCAGTCTGAAGAAGTCGGAGATGTTGGAAATGAACGAGGAAGGTAACAAAGTGAGACGCGTGGTTCCAATGTATGCCGGAACCGTGATGGTCTTCAAAATACCGGCCGAAGCCCAGACATCGGATGGGGTTATTGTACTCTTGAAACCCTTCGGCCGTGTCTCACACGCAGCGTTGATGTCATCAAAATCTGATTCTATGATTCCACAGATAAAGTGTCAATGGAAAGCATACAAGCCAGTATCGACCTCCATCTTTGCTGTGGCCAAATTTCTGCATGTAGAAGATTCTGTAACAGCTGCTAATCGTCTGCATAATATATTGAAGGGAATCGCACTCGTACCTTTATTTTACAAAGAGGATTTCAAAAGGTCGCCAAGCCCTTGACCAACCGTGGACTCGAGCTACTCAACTACGCCTGCGAGAGAAGAATGTGTTCAGTTGATTAAAGTGGGCGAACCAATACCAGAAGAGGGGTGTTGTGCAACAGTAGAAATCCCATATTATCTTTCTATTTTGATGGCTATTATTCATGTTTTGTCCCGTTTGGGGTCTATTCACGATTGGGAAACCGAATAAATCGAAGACTGTGACCACAAAAGACATTTGTCCTTATAAAAAACACTGGAGAATCGTCGCCCAATGTCTGAAGAAGTCGGAGAAGCTGGAACTGAACGAAGAAAGAACTAAAGTGCGACGCGTCGTTCCAATGTATACAGGAACAGCCATGGTCTTCAAAACACCGGTCGAAGTCCAGAAGTCGGATGGCGTAATATATCTTTTGAAACGATTCGACGGAGTCTCACATGCAACGTAGATATCCTCAAAGTGTTTTTCGATGATTCCCCAGATAAAGCGTCAATTGAAAGCATACAAGCCCGTATTTGCCACCATCTTTGCTGTGGCCATGACAAGTTCTTTAAGGACAAGTTCCTATCCAAGCTTATTCTCAAGACTCTTCGTCTGTCTAAAGCTCATATCTTCTTTGAGAAAAGTGCAAAACATTACGAAAGACTGGCGAGTCGTCATCCGCAGTCTGAAGAAGTCGGAGATGTTGGAAATGAACGAGGAAGGTAACAAAGTGAGACGCGTGGTTCCAATGTATGCCGGAACCGTGATGGTCTTCAAAATACCGGCCGAAGCCCAGACATCGGATGGGGTTATTGTACTCTTGAAACCCTTCGGCCGTGTCTCACACGCAGCGTTGATGTCATCAAAATCTGATTCTATGATTCCACAGATAAAGTGTCAATGGAAAGCATACAAGCCAGTATCGACCTCCATCTTTGCTGTGGCCAAATTTCTGCATGTAGAAGATTCTGTAACAGCTGCTAATCGTCTGCATAATATATTGAAGGGAATCGCACTCGTACCTTTATTTTACAAAGAGGATTTCAAAAGGTCGCCAAGCCCTTGACCAACCGTGGACTCGAGCTACTCAACTACGCCTGCGAGAGAAGAATGTGTTCAGTTGATTAAAGTGGGCGAACCAATACCAGAAGAGGGGTGTTGTGCAACAGTAGAAATCCCATATTATCTTTCTATTTTGATGGCTATTATTCATGTTTTGTCCCGTTTGGGGTCTATTCACGATTGGGAAACCGAATAAATCGAAGACTGTGACCACAAAAGACATTTGTCCTTATAAAAAACACTGGAGAATCGTCGCCCAATGTCTGAAGAAGTCGGAGAAGCTGGAACTGAACGAAGAAAGAACTAAAGTGCGACGCGTCGTTCCAATGTATACAGGAACAGCCATGGTCTTCAAAACACCGGTCGAAGTCCAGAAGTCGGATGGCGTAATATATCTTTTGAAACGATTCGACGGAGTCTCACATGCAACGTAGATATCCTCAAAGTGTTTTTCGATGATTCCCCAGATAAAGCGTCAATTGAAAGCATACAAGCCCGTATTTGCCACCATCTTTGCTGTGGCCATGACAAGTTCTTTAAGGACAAGTTCCTATCCAAGCTTATTCTCAAGAAGAAGGACCTCTTCGTCTGTCTAAAGCTCATATCTTCTTTGAGAAAAGTGCAAAACATTACGAAAGACTGGCGAGTCGTCATCCGCAGTCTGAAGAAGTCGGAGATGTTGGAAATGAACGAGGAAGGTAACAAAGTGAGACGCGTGGTTCCAATGTATGCCGGAACCGTGATGGTCTTCAAAATACCGGCCGAAGTCCAGAAGTCGGATGGGGTTATTGTACTCTTGAAACCCTTCGGCCGTGTCTCACACGCAGCGTTGATGTCATCAAAATCTGATTCTATGATTCCACAGATAAAGTGTCAATGGAAAGCATACAAGCCCGTATTTACCAACATCTTTGCTGTGGCCAAGACAAGTTTTTTAAGGACAAGTTCCTATCCAAGCTTATTCTCAAGAAGAAGGACCTCTTCGTCTGTCTAAAGATCATATCTTCTTTGAGAAAAGTGCAAAACATTACGAAAGACTGGCGAGTCGTCACCCACAGTCTGAAGAAGTCGAGGATGTAGGAAATGAACGAGGAAGGTAACAAACTGAGACGCGTGGTTCCAATGTATGCAGGAACCGTGATGGTCTTCAAACTCCCGGCCTAAATATTACATTTAACCATCTGACAAGCCCCTGATATAATTACTACTCGTGGAGGATTTCGGCATGTGAATAAATAGTTATATTAAAAATTTATAACAGAACACTGATTTTCATGAGTTCGGGAAAGACCTGATGGAACTGTCAATGTCAACGAATGTTTTGTAAATGTCGTCAACTCATCTTTTAAAAGGGGAAGTTTTGGAAATACCAGACCTTGAAATGGAGAGGAAAATTTTACTTCAGGTCGAACATTTCTTCTCCGATGATGTACTATTTCAAGATAAGTTCCTAACAAAGCTTATTCTCCGAAACAAAGATCGCTACGTCTGTCTCAAGCTTGTATCATCTCTGAAGAAAGTACAAAAGATAACAAAAGACTGGAGAGTCGTCTAAAGAAGTCGGAAAAGCTGGAACTGAATGAGCAATGCGACGAGTGATTCCCATGTATTTTAGCACCGTTATAGTAACAGGGGCTATTTAAACTTGTGTCGCACGCCAAGCTGATGTCGTCGAAGTGCGACTCGATGATTCCTCGTGGAGGATTTCGGCACGTGAATAAATAGTTATATTAAAAATTTATACAGAACACTGATTTTCATGAGTTCGGGAAAGACCTGACGGAAGTATCGATTACAACGAAAGCTTTGTAATGACGTCAATACATCTTTTAACAGGTGAATATATAGAAACAGCCAAACTTGAAATGGAGAAGAAAATTTTAAAGCAGGTCGAACAATATTTTTCTGATGACATACTCTTTAAGGATAAGTTCCTCTCCAAGCTCATTCTGAAGAAGAAAGACAGATTCGACTGTCTGAAGCTCGTCTCTTCTTTGAGAAAAGTAAAACTCATAACGAAAGACTGGCTAGTTGTCGCGGAAAGTCTGAAGCAGTCTGAGATGTTGGAACTGAACGGGGAAGGCGAGAAAGTGAGACACGTCATGCCAATGTATGCAGGAACTGTGATAGTTTTCAAACTTCCGGTCAAGGTCCAAACATCGGATGACCTGATTGAACTCTTGAAACCTCTGGGTTCAGTGTCACACGCAACTTTACTGTCCTCGAATTTCCGATTCGCTGATTCCCCAAATAAAGCGCCAACTGTAAGCTTACAAGAACATATCGACCACCCACCTTCGCTGTTGCCAAATTTCTGCATGTGGAAGATTCTGTGAAAGCTCTTGAGTGTTTTAAAAATCTTGCCAAGGGAATCACAATAGTGCCAGACATCGGATAGCGTTATTGGACTCTTGAAACCATTCATCCGTGTCTCACATGCAGCGTTGATATCATCAGAATCTGATTTGATGATTCCCCAGAAAAAGCGTCAATTGAAAGCATACAAGCCCGTATTTGCCACCATCTTTGCTGTGGCCATGACAAGTTCTTTAAGGACAAGTTCCTATCCAAGCTTATTCTCAAGACTCTTCGTCTGTCTAAAGCTCATATCTTCTTTGAGAAAAGTGCAAAACATTACGAAAGACTGGCGAGTCGTCATCCGCAGTCTGAAGAAGTCGGAGATGTTGGAAATGAACGAGGAAGGTAACAAAGTGAGACGCGTGGTTCCAATGTATGCCGGAACCGTGATGGTCTTCAAAATACCGGCCGAAGCCCAGACATCGGATGGGGTTATTGTACTCTTGAAACCCTTCGGCCGTGTCTCACACGCAGCGTTGATGTCATCAAAATCTGATTCTATGATTCCACAGATAAAGTGTCAATGGAAAGCATACAAGCCAGTATCGACCTCCATCTTTGCTGTGGCCAAATTTCTGCATGTAGAAGATTCTGTAACAGCTGCTAATCGTCTGCATAATATATTGAAGGGAATCGCACTCGTACCTTTATTTTACAAAGAGGATTTCAAAAGGTCGCCAAGCCCTTGACCAACCGTGGACTCGAGCTACTCAACTACGCCTGCGAGAGAAGAATGTGTTCAGTTGATTAAAGTGGGCGAACCAATACCAGAAGAGGGGTGTTGTGCAACAGTAGAAATCCCATATTATCTTTCTATTTTGATGGCTATTATTCATGTTTTGTCCCGTTTGGGGTCTATTCACGATTGGGAAACCGAATAAATCGAAGACTGTGACCACAAAAGACATTTGTCCTTATAAAAAACACTGGAGAATCGTCGCCCAATGTCTGAAGAAGTCGGAGAAGCTGGAACTGAACGAAGAAAGAACTAAAGTGCGACGCGTCGTTCCAATGTATACAGGAACAGCCATGGTCTTCAAAACACCGGTCGAAGTCCAGAAGTCGGATGGCGTAATATATCTTTTGAAACGATTCGACGGAGTCTCACATGCAACGTAGATATCCTCAAAGTGTTTTTCGATGATTCCCCAGATAAAGCGTCAATTGAAAGCATACAAGCCCGTATTTGCCACCATCTTTGCTGTGGCCATGACAAGTTCTTTAAGGACAAGTTCCTATCCAAGCTTATTCTCAAGAAGAAGGACCTCTTCGTCTGTCTAAAGCTCATATCTTCTTTGAGAAAAGTGCAAAACATTACGAAAGACTGGCGAGTCGTCATCCGCAGTCTGAAGAAGTCGGAGATGTTGGAAATGAACGAGGAAGGTAACAAAGTGAGACGCGTGGTTCCAATGTATGCCGGAACCGTGATGGTCTTCAAAATACCGGCCGAAGTCCAGAAGTCGGATGGGGTTATTGTACTCTTGAAACCCTTCGGCCGTGTCTCACACGCAGCGTTGATGTCATCAAAATCTGATTCTATGATTCCACAGATAAAGTGTCAATGGAAAGCATACAAGCCCGTATTTACCAACATCTTTGCTGTGGCCAAGACAAGTTTTTTAAGGACAAGTTCCTATCCAAGCTTATTCTCAAGAAGAAGGACCTCTTCGTCTGTCTAAAGATCATATCTTCTTTGAGAAAAGTGCAAAACATTACGAAAGACTGGCGAGTCGTCACCCACAGTCTGAAGAAGTCGAGGATGTAGGAAATGAACGAGGAAGGTAACAAACTGAGACGCGTGGTTCCAATGTATGCAGGAACCGTGATGGTCTTCAAACTCCCGGCCTAAATATTACATTTAACCATCTGACAAGCCCCTGATATAATTACTACTCGTGGAGGATTTCGGCATGTGAATAAATAGTTATATTAAAAATTTATACAGAACACTGATTTTCATGAGTTCGGGAAAGACCTGATGGAACTGTCAATGTCAACGAATGTTTTGTAAATGTCGTCAACTCATCTTTTAAAAGGGGAAGTTTTGGAAATACCAGACCTTGAAATGGAGAGGAAAATTTTACTTCAGGTCGAACATTTCTTCTCCGATGATGTACTATTTCAAGATAAGTTCCTAACAAAGCTTATTCTCCGAAACAAAGATCGCTACGTCTGTCTCAAGCTTGTATCATCTCTGAAGAAAGTACAAAAGATAACAAAAGACTGGAGAGTCGTCTAAAGAAGTCGGAAAAGCTGGAACTGAATGAGCAATGCGACGAGTGATTCCCATGTATTTTAGCACCGTTATAGTAACAGGGGCTATTTAAACTTATAGTCTTTAAAATTCCCGCAGAAGTGCAGTCATCGGACGATGTCATGGACCTGCTGGAACTCTCGGGAATTATTACCCGTGGAGGATTTCGGCACGTGAATAAATAATAATAATTATATTTAAATTTATACAGAAAACACTGATTCGGCATATACCTGACGGAACTGTCGATTTTTTATAAACGCTTTGTAATGGAGACTACAAATGTTATAGGAACAGCACCTAGAGAAGCAGCCCTACGTGAAAGGAAGAGGCAGATCGTGATGCAGGTGGAACAGTATTTTGCTGACGAGAATCTCATAAAGGACAATTTTTTGACGAAACAGATTCTCCGGAAGAAGGACCGCTACGTGTGCATCAAGCTGGTCTCTTCACTGAGAAAAGTTAAACGCATTTCAAGTGACTGGCGAGTCGTCGCCGAAAGCATAAAGCAGTCCACGACGTTAGAACTTAACGGGGAGGGAAATAAGGTGAGACGTTCTGTTCCCATGTACATGGGAACGGTGATCGTCTTCAACCTCCCGGCCGAAGTGCGCACATCGGAGGATGTGATTGAGGTGTTGAAACCCATTGGCCCAGTGTCGCACGCCAAGCTGATGTCGTCGAAGTGCGACTCGATGATTCCTCGTGGAGGATTTCGGCACGTGAATAAATAGTTATATTAAAAATTTATACAGAACACTGATTTTCATGAGTTCGGGAAAGACCTGACGGAAGTATCGATTACAACGAACGCTTTGTAATGACGTCAATACATCTTTTAACAGGTGAATATATAGAAACAGCCAAACTTGAAATGGAGAAGAAAATTTTAAAGCAGGTCGAACAATATTTTTCTGATGACATACTCTTTAAGGATAAGTTCCTCTCCAAGCTCATTCTGAAGAAAAAAGACAGATTCGACTGTCTGAAGCTCGTCTCTTCTTTGAGAAAAGTAAAACTCATAACGAAAGACTGGCTAGTTGTCGCGGAAAGTCTGAAGCAGTCTGAGATGTTGGAACTGAACGGGGAAGGCGAGAAAGTGAGACACGTCATGCCAATGTATGCAGGAACTGTGATAGTTTTCAAACTTCCGGTCAAGGTCCAAACATCGGATGACCTGATTGAACTCTTGAAACCTCTGGGTTCAGTGTCACACGCAACTTTACTGTCCTCGAATTTCCGATTCGCTGATTCCCCAAATAAAGCGCCAACTGTAAGCTTACAAGAACATATCGACCACCCACCTTCGCTGTTGCCAAATTTCTGCATGTGGAAGATTCTGTGAAAGCTCTTGAGTGTTTTAAAAATCTTGCCAAGGGAATCACAATAGTGCCAGACATCGGATAGCGTTATTGGACTCTTGAAACCATTCATCCGTGTCTCACATGCAGCGTTGATATCATCAGAATCTGATTTGACGATTCCCCAGAAAAAGCGTCAATTGAAAGCATACAAGCCCGTATTTGCCACCATCTTTGCTGTGGCCATGACAAGTTCTTTAAGGACAAGTTCCTATCCAAGCTTATTCTCAAGAAGAAGGACCTCTTCGTCTGTCTAAAGCTCATATCTTCTTTGAGAAAAGTGCAAAACATTACGAAAGACTGGCGAGTCGTCATCCGCAGTCTGAAGAAGTCGGAGATGTTGGAAATGAACGAGGAAGGTAACAAAGTGAGACGCGTGGTTCCAATGTATGCCGGAACCGTGATGGTCTTCAAAATACCGGCCGAAGCCCAGACATCGGATGGGGTTATTGTACTCTTGAAACCCTTCGGCCGTGTCTCACACGCAGCGTTGATGTCATCAAAATCTGATTCTATGATTCCACAGATAAAGTGTCAATGGAAAGCATACAAGCCAGTATCGACCTCCATCTTTGCTGTGGCCAAATTTCTGCATGTAGAAGATTCTGTAACAGCTGCTAATCGTCTGCATAATATATTGAAGGGAATCGCACTCGTACCTTTATTTTACAAAGAGGATTTCAAAAGGTCGCCAAGCCCTTGACCAACCGTGGACTCGAGCTACTCAACTACGCCTGCGAGAGAAGAATGTGTTCAGTTGATTAAAGTGGGCGAACCAATACCAGAAGAGGGGTGTTGTGCAACAGTAGAAATCCCATATTATCTTTCTATTTTGATGGCTATTATTCATGTTTTGTCCCGTTTGGGGTCTATTCACGATTGGGAAACCGAATAAATCGAAGACTGTGACCACAAAAGACATTTGTCCTTATAAAAAACACTGGAGAATCGTCGCCCAATGTCTGAAGAAGTCGGAGAAGCTGGAACTGAACGAAGAAAGAACTAAAGTGCGACGCGTCGTTCCAATGTATACAGGAACAGCCATGGTCTTCAAAACACCGGTCGAAGTCCAGAAGTCGGATGGCGTAATATATCTTTTGAAACGATTCGACGGAGTCTCACATGCAACGTAGATATCCTCAAAGTGTTTTTCGATGATTCCCCAGATAAAGCGTCAATTGAAAGCATACAAGCCCGTATTTGCCACCATCTTTGCTGTGGCCATGACAAGTTCTTTAAGGACAAGTTCCTATCCAAGCTTATTCTCAAGAAGAAGGACCTCTTCGTCTGTCTAAAGCTCATATCTTCTTTGAGAAAAGTGCAAAACATTACGAAAGACTGGCGAGTCGTCATCCGCAGTCTGAAGAAGTCGGAGATGTTGGAAATGAACGAGGAAGGTAACAAAGTGAGACGCGTGGTTCCAATGTATGCCGGAACCGTGATGGTCTTCAAAATACCGGCCGAAGTCCAGAAGTCGGATGGGGTTATTGTACTCTTGAAACCCTTCGGCCGTGTCTCACACGCAGCGTTGATGTCATCAAAATCTGATTCTATGATTCCACAGATAAAGTGTCAATGGAAAGCATACAAGCCCGTATTTACCAACATCTTTGCTGTGGCCAAGACAAGTTTTTTAAGGACAAGTTCCTATCCAAGCTTATTCTCAAGAAGAAGGACCTCTTCGTCTGTCTAAAGATCATATCTTCTTTGAGAAAAGTGCAAAACATTACGAAAGACTGGCGAGTCGTCACCCACAGTCTGAAGAAGTCGAGGATGTAGGAAATGAACGAGGAAGGTAACAAACTGAGACGCGTGGTTCCAATGTATGCAGGAACCGTGATGGTCTTCAAACTCCCGGCCTAAATATTACATTTAACCATCTGACAAGCCCCTGATATAATTACTACTCGTGGAGGATTTCGGCATGTGAATAAATAGTTATATTAAAAATTTATAACAGAACACTGATTTTCATGAGTTCGGGAAAGACCTGATGGAACTGTCAATGTCAACGAATGTTTTGTAAATGTCGTCAACTCATCTTTTAAAAGGGGAAGTTTTGGAAATACCAGACCTTGAAATGGAGAGGAAAATTTTACTTCAGGTCGAACATTTCTTCTCCGATGATGTACTATTTCAAGATAAGTTCCTAACAAAGCTTATTCTCCGAAACAAAGATCGCTACGTCTGTCTCAAGCTTGTATCATCTCTGAAGAAAGTACAAAAGATAACAAAAGACTGGAGAGTCGTCTAAAGAAGTCGGAAAAGCTGGAACTGAATGAGCAATGCGACGAGTGATTCCCATGTATTTTAGCACCGTTATAGTAACAGGGGCTATTTAAACTTGTGTCGCACGCCAAGCTGATGTCGTCGAAGTGCGACTCGATGATTCCTCGTGGAGGATTTCGGCACGTGAATAAATAGTTATATTAAAAATTTATACAGAACACTGATTTTCATGAGTTCGGGAAAGACCTGACGGAAGTATCGATTACAACGAAAGCTTTGTAATGGTTGGTTGGTTGGTTGGTTGGTGTTTAATGGCGCAAGAGCCAGTCATGGCTAAGCTGCGCCAGAAAGCTTTGTAATGACGTCAATACATCTTTTAACAGGTGAATATATAGAAACAGCCAAACTTGAAATGGAGAAGAAAATTTTAAAGCAGGTCGAACAATATTTTTCTGATGACATACTCTTTAAGGATAAGTTCCTCTCCAAGCTCATTCTGAAGAAGAAAGACAGATTCGACTGTCTGAAGCTCGTCTCTTCTTTGAGAAAAGTAAAACTCATAACGAAAGACTGGCTAGTTGTCGCGGAAAGTCTGAAGCAGTCTGAGATGTTGGAACTGAACGGGGAAGGCGAGAAAGTGAGACACGTCATGCCAATGTATGCAGGAACTGTGATAGTTTTCAAACTTCCGGTCAAGGTCCAAACATCGGATGACCTGATTGAACTCTTGAAACCTCTGGGTTCAGTGTCACACGCAACTTTACTGTCCTCGAATTTCCGATTCGCTGATTCCCCAAATAAAGCGCCAACTGTAAGCTTACAAGAACATATCGACCACCCACCTTCGCTGTTGCCAAATTTCTGCATGTGGAAGATTCTGTGAAAGCTCTTGAGTGTTTTAAAAATCTTGCCAAGGGAATCACAATAGTGCCAGACATCGGATAGCGTTATTGGACTCTTGAAACCATTCATCCGTGTCTCACATGCAGCGTTGATATCATCAGAATCTGATTTGATGATTCCCCAGAAAAAGCGTCAATTGAAAGCATACAAGCCCGTATTTGCCACCATCTTTGCTGTGGCCATGACAAGTTCTTTAAGGACAAGTTCCTATCCAAGCTTATTCTCAAGACTCTTCGTCTGTCTAAAGCTCATATCTTCTTTGAGAAAAGTGCAAAACATTACGAAAGACTGGCGAGTCGTCATCCGCAGTCTGAAGAAGTCGGAGATGTTGGAAATGAACGAGGAAGGTAACAAAGTGAGACGCGTGGTTCCAATGTATGCCGGAACCGTGATGGTCTTCAAAATACCGGCCGAAGCCCAGACATCGGATGGGGTTATTGTACTCTTGAAACCCTTCGGCCGTGTCTCACACGCAGCGTTGATGTCATCAAAATCTGATTCTATGATTCCACAGATAAAGTGTCAATGGAAAGCATACAAGCCAGTATCGACCTCCATCTTTGCTGTGGCCAAATTTCTGCATGTAGAAGATTCTGTAACAGCTGCTAATCGTCTGCATAATATATTGAAGGGAATCGCACTCGTACCTTTATTTTACAAAGAGGATTTCAAAAGGTCGCCAAGCCCTTGACCAACCGTGGACTCGAGCTACTCAACTACGCCTGCGAGAGAAGAATGTGTTCAGTTGATTAAAGTGGGCGAACCAATACCAGAAGAGGGGTGTTGTGCAACAGTAGAAATCCCATATTATCTTTCTATTTTGATGGCTATTATTCATGTTTTGTCCCGTTTGGGGTCTATTCACGATTGGGAAACCGAATAAATCGAAGACTGTGACCACAAAAGACATTTGTCCTTATAAAAAACACTGGAGAATCGTCGCCCAATGTCTGAAGAAGTCGGAGAAGCTGGAACTGAACGAAGAAAGAACTAAAGTGCGACGCGTCGTTCCAATGTATACAGGAACAGCCATGGTCTTCAAAACACCGGTCGAAGTCCAGAAGTCGGATGGCGTAATATATCTTTTGAAACGATTCGACGGAGTCTCACATGCAACGTAGATATCCTCAAAGTGTTTTTCGATGATTCCCCAGATAAAGCGTCAATTGAAAGCATACAAGCCCGTATTTGCCACCATCTTTGCTGTGGCCATGACAAGTTCTTTAAGGACAAGTTCCTATCCAAGCTTATTCTCAAGACTCTTCGTCTGTCTAAAGCTCATATCTTCTTTGAGAAAAGTGCAAAACATTACGAAAGACTGGCGAGTCGTCATCCGCAGTCTGAAGAAGTCGGAGATGTTGGAAATGAACGAGGAAGGTAACAAAGTGAGACGCGTGGTTCCAATGTATGCCGGAACCGTGATGGTCTTCAAAATACCGGCCGAAGCCCAGACATCGGATGGGGTTATTGTACTCTTGAAACCCTTCGGCCGTGTCTCACACGCAGCGTTGATGTCATCAAAATCTGATTCTATGATTCCACAGATAAAGTGTCAATGGAAAGCATACAAGCCAGTATCGACCTCCATCTTTGCTGTGGCCAAATTTCTGCATGTAGAAGATTCTGTAACAGCTGCTAATCGTCTGCATAATATATTGAAGGGAATCGCACTCGTACCTTTATTTTACAAAGAGGATTTCAAAAGGTCGCCAAGCCCTTGACCAACCGTGGACTCGAGCTACTCAACTACGCCTGCGAGAGAAGAATGTGTTCAGTTGATTAAAGTGGGCGAACCAATACCAGAAGAGGGGTGTTGTGCAACAGTAGAAATCCCATATTATCTTTCTATTTTGATGGCTATTATTCATGTTTTGTCCCGTTTGGGGTCTATTCACGATTGGGAAACCGAATAAATCGAAGACTGTGACCACAAAAGACATTTGTCCTTATAAAAAACACTGGAGAATCGTCGCCCAATGTCTGAAGAAGTCGGAGAAGCTGGAACTGAACGAAGAAAGAACTAAAGTGCGACGCGTCGTTCCAATGTATACAGGAACAGCCATGGTCTTCAAAACACCGGTCGAAGTCCAGAAGTCGGATGGCGTAATATATCTTTTGAAACGATTCGACGGAGTCTCACATGCAACGTAGATATCCTCAAAGTGTTTTTCGATGATTCCCCAGATAAAGCGTCAATTGAAAGCATACAAGCCCGTATTTGCCACCATCTTTGCTGTGGCCATGACAAGTTCTTTAAGGACAAGTTCCTATCCAAGCTTATTCTCAAGAAGAAGGACCTCTTCGTCTGTCTAAAGCTCATATCTTCTTTGAGAAAAGTGCAAAACATTACGAAAGACTGGCGAGTCGTCATCCGCAGTCTGAAGAAGTCGGAGATGTTGGAAATGAACGAGGAAGGTAACAAAGTGAGACGCGTGGTTCCAATGTATGCCGGAACCGTGATGGTCTTCAAAATACCGGCCGAAGTCCAGAAGTCGGATGGGGTTATTGTACTCTTGAAACCCTTCGGCCGTGTCTCACACGCAGCGTTGATGTCATCAAAATCTGATTCTATGATTCCACAGATAAAGTGTCAATGGAAAGCATACAAGCCCGTATTTACCAACATCTTTGCTGTGGCCAAGACAAGTTTTTTAAGGACAAGTTCCTATCCAAGCTTATTCTCAAGAAGAAGGACCTCTTCGTCTGTCTAAAGATCATATCTTCTTTGAGAAAAGTGCAAAACATTACGAAAGACTGGCGAGTCGTCACCCACAGTCTGAAGAAGTCGAGGATGTAGGAAATGAACGAGGAAGGTAACAAACTGAGACGCGTGGTTCCAATGTATGCAGGAACCGTGATGGTCTTCAAACTCCCGGCCTAAATATTACATTTAACCATCTGACAAGCCCCTGATATAATTACTACTCGTGGAGGATTTCGGCATGTGAATAAATAGTTATATTAAAAATTTATACAGAACACTGATTTTCATGAGTTCGGGAAAGACCTGATGGAACTGTCAATGTCAACGAATGTTTTGTAAATGTCGTCAACTCATCTTTTAAAAGGGGAAGTTTTGGAAATACCAGACCTTGAAATGGAGAGGAAAATTTTACTTCAGGTCGAACATTTCTTCTCCGATGATGTACTATTTCAAGATAAGTTCCTAACAAAGCTTATTCTCCGAAACAAAGATCGCTACGTCTGTCTCAAGCTTGTATCATCTCTGAAGAAAGTACAAAAGATAACAAAAGACTGGAGAGTCGTCTAAAGAAGTCGGAAAAGCTGGAACTGAATGAGCAATGCGACGAGTGATTCCCATGTATTTTAGCACCGTTATAGTAACAGGGGCTATTTAAACTTATAGTCTTTAAAATTCCCGCAGAAGTGCAGTCATCGGACGATGTCATGGACCTGCTGGAACTCTCGGGAATTATTACCCGTGGAGGATTTCGGCACGTGAATAAATAATAATAATTATATTTAAATTTATACAGAAAACACTGATTCGGCATATACCTGACGGAACTGTCGATTTTTTATAAACGCTTTGTAATGGAGACTACAAATGTTATAGGAACAGCACCTAGAGAAGCAGCCCTACGTGAAAGGAAGAGGCAGATCGTGATGCAGGTGGAACAGTATTTTGCTGACGAGAATCTCATAAAGGACAATTTTTTGACGAAACAGATTCTCCGGAAGAAGGACCGCTACGTGTGCATCAAGCTGGTCTCTTCACTGAGAAAAGTTAAACGCATTTCAAGTGACTGGCGAGTCGTCGCCGAAAGCATAAAGCAGTCCACGACGTTAGAACTTAACGGGGAGGGAAATAAGGTGAGACGTTCTGTTCCCATGTACATGGGAACGGTGATCGTCTTCAACCTCCCGGCCGAAGTGCGCACATCGGAGGATGTGATTGAGGTGTTGAAACCCATTGGCCCAGTGTCGCACGCCAAGCTGATGTCGTCGAAGTGCGACTCGATGATTCCTCGTGGAGGATTTCGGCACGTGAATAAATAGTTATATTAAAAATTTATACAGAACACTGATTTTCATGAGTTCGGGAAAGACCTGACGGAAGTATCGATTACAACGAACGCTTTGTAATGACGTCAATACATCTTTTAACAGGTGAATATATAGAAACAGCCAAACTTGAAATGGAGAAGAAAATTTTAAAGCAGGTCGAACAATATTTTTCTGATGACATACTCTTTAAGGATAAGTTCCTCTCCAAGCTCATTCTGAAGAAAAAAGACAGATTCGACTGTCTGAAGCTCGTCTCTTCTTTGAGAAAAGTAAAACTCATAACGAAAGACTGGCTAGTTGTCGCGGAAAGTCTGAAGCAGTCTGAGATGTTGGAACTGAACGGGGAAGGCGAGAAAGTGAGACACGTCATGCCAATGTATGCAGGAACTGTGATAGTTTTCAAACTTCCGGTCAAGGTCCAAACATCGGATGACCTGATTGAACTCTTGAAACCTCTGGGTTCAGTGTCACACGCAACTTTACTGTCCTCGAATTTCCGATTCGCTGATTCCCCAAATAAAGCGCCAACTGTAAGCTTACAAGAACATATCGACCACCCACCTTCGCTGTTGCCAAATTTCTGCATGTGGAAGATTCTGTGAAAGCTCTTGAGTGTTTTAAAAATCTTGCCAAGGGAATCACAATAGTGCCAGACATCGGATAGCGTTATTGGACTCTTGAAACCATTCATCCGTGTCTCACATGCAGCGTTGATATCATCAGAATCTGATTTGACGATTCCCCAGAAAAAGCGTCAATTGAAAGCATACAAGCCCGTATTTGCCACCATCTTTGCTGTGGCCATGACAAGTTCTTTAAGGACAAGTTCCTATCCAAGCTTATTCTCAAGAAGAAGGACCTCTTCGTCTGTCTAAAGCTCATATCTTCTTTGAGAAAAGTGCAAAACATTACGAAAGACTGGCGAGTCGTCATCCGCAGTCTGAAGAAGTCGGAGATGTTGGAAATGAACGAGGAAGGTAACAAAGTGAGACGCGTGGTTCCAATGTATGCCGGAACCGTGATGGTCTTCAAAATACCGGCCGAAGCCCAGACATCGGATGGGGTTATTGTACTCTTGAAACCCTTCGGCCGTGTCTCACACGCAGCGTTGATGTCATCAAAATCTGATTCTATGATTCCACAGATAAAGTGTCAATGGAAAGCATACAAGCCAGTATCGACCTCCATCTTTGCTGTGGCCAAATTTCTGCATGTAGAAGATTCTGTAACAGCTGCTAATCGTCTGCATAATATATTGAAGGGAATCGCACTCGTACCTTTATTTTACAAAGAGGATTTCAAAAGGTCGCCAAGCCCTTGACCAACCGTGGACTCGAGCTACTCAACTACGCCTGCGAGAGAAGAATGTGTTCAGTTGATTAAAGTGGGCGAACCAATACCAGAAGAGGGGTGTTGTGCAACAGTAGAAATCCCATATTATCTTTCTATTTTGATGGCTATTATTCATGTTTTGTCCCGTTTGGGGTCTATTCACGATTGGGAAACCGAATAAATCGAAGACTGTGACCACAAAAGACATTTGTCCTTATAAAAAACACTGGAGAATCGTCGCCCAATGTCTGAAGAAGTCGGAGAAGCTGGAACTGAACGAAGAAAGAACTAAAGTGCGACGCGTCGTTCCAATGTATACAGGAACAGCCATGGTCTTCAAAACACCGGTCGAAGTCCAGAAGTCGGATGGCGTAATATATCTTTTGAAACGATTCGACGGAGTCTCACATGCAACGTAGATATCCTCAAAGTGTTTTTCGATGATTCCCCAGATAAAGCGTCAATTGAAAGCATACAAGCCCGTATTTGCCACCATCTTTGCTGTGGCCATGACAAGTTCTTTAAGGACAAGTTCCTATCCAAGCTTATTCTCAAGAAGAAGGACCTCTTCGTCTGTCTAAAGCTCATATCTTCTTTGAGAAAAGTGCAAAACATTACGAAAGACTGGCGAGTCGTCATCCGCAGTCTGAAGAAGTCGGAGATGTTGGAAATGAACGAGGAAGGTAACAAAGTGAGACGCGTGGTTCCAATGTATGCCGGAACCGTGATGGTCTTCAAAATACCGGCCGAAGTCCAGAAGTCGGATGGGGTTATTGTACTCTTGAAACCCTTCGGCCGTGTCTCACACGCAGCGTTGATGTCATCAAAATCTGATTCTATGATTCCACAGATAAAGTGTCAATGGAAAGCATACAAGCCCGTATTTACCAACATCTTTGCTGTGGCCAAGACAAGTTTTTTAAGGACAAGTTCCTATCCAAGCTTATTCTCAAGAAGAAGGACCTCTTCGTCTGTCTAAAGATCATATCTTCTTTGAGAAAAGTGCAAAACATTACGAAAGACTGGCGAGTCGTCACCCACAGTCTGAAGAAGTCGAGGATGTAGGAAATGAACGAGGAAGGTAACAAACTGAGACGCGTGGTTCCAATGTATGCAGGAACCGTGATGGTCTTCAAACTCCCGGCCTAAATATTACATTTAACCATCTGACAAGCCCCTGATATAATTACTACTCGTGGAGGATTTCGGCATGTGAATAAATAGTTATATTAAAAATTTATACAGAACACTGATTTTCATGAGTTCGGGAAAGACCTGATGGAACTGTCAATGTCAACGAATGTTTTGTAAATGTCGTCAACTCATCTTTTAAAAGGGGAAGTTTTGGAAATACCAGACCTTGAAATGGAGAGGAAAATTTTACTTCAGGTCGAACATTTCTTCTCCGATGATGTACTATTTCAAGATAAGTTCCTAACAAAGCTTATTCTCCGAAACAAAGATCGCTACGTCTGTCTCAAGCTTGTATCATCTCTGAAGAAAGTACAAAAGATAACAAAAGACTGGAGAGTCGTCTAAAGAAGTCGGAAAAGCTGGAACTGAATGAGCAATGCGACGAGTGATTCCCATGTATTTTAGCACCGTTATAGTAACAGGGGCTATTTAAACTTATAGTCTTTAAAATTCCCGCAGAAGTGCAGTCATCGGACGATGTCATGGACCTGCTGGAACTCTCGGGAATTATTACCCGTGGAGGATTTCGGCACGTGAATAAATAATAATAATTATATTTAAATTTATACAGAAAACACTGATTCGGCATATACCTGACGGAACTGTCGATTTTTTATAAACGCTTTGTAATGGAGACTACAAATGTTATAGGAACAGCACCTAGAGAAGCAGCCCTACGTGAAAGGAAGAGGCAGATCGTGATGCAGGTGGAACAGTATTTTGCTGACGAGAATCTCATAAAGGACAATTTTTTGACGAAACAGATTCTCCGGAAGAAGGACCGCTACGTGTGCATCAAGCTGGTCTCTTCACTGAGAAAAGTTAAACGCATTTCAAGTGACTGGCGAGTCGTCGCCGAAAGCATAAAGCAGTCCACGACGTTAGAACTTAACGGGGAGGGAAATAAGGTGAGACGTTCTGTTCCCATGTACATGGGAACGGTGATCGTCTTCAACCTCCCGGCCGAAGTGCGCACATCGGAGGATGTGATTGAGGTGTTGAAACCCATTGGCCCAGTGTCGCACGCCAAGCTGATGTCGTCGAAGTGCGACTCGATGATTCCTCGTGGAGGATTTCGGCACGTGAATAAATAGTTATATTAAAAATTTATACAGAACACTGATTTTCATGAGTTCGGGAAAGACCTGACGGAAGTATCGATTACAACGAACGCTTTGTAATGACGTCAATACATCTTTTAACAGGTGAATATATAGAAACAGCCAAACTTGAAATGGAGAAGAAAATTTTAAAGCAGGTCGAACAATATTTTTCTGATGACATACTCTTTAAGGATAAGTTCCTCTCCAAGCTCATTCTGAAGAAAAAAGACAGATTCGACTGTCTGAAGCTCGTCTCTTCTTTGAGAAAAGTAAAACTCATAACGAAAGACTGGCTAGTTGTCGCGGAAAGTCTGAAGCAGTCTGAGATGTTGGAACTGAACGGGGAAGGCGAGAAAGTGAGACACGTCATGCCAATGTATGCAGGAACTGTGATAGTTTTCAAACTTCCGGTCAAGGTCCAAACATCGGATGACCTGATTGAACTCTTGAAACCTCTGGGTTCAGTGTCACACGCAACTTTACTGTCCTCGAATTTCCGATTCGCTGATTCCCCAAATAAAGCGCCAACTGTAAGCTTACAAGAACATATCGACCACCCACCTTCGCTGTTGCCAAATTTCTGCATGTGGAAGATTCTGTGAAAGCTCTTGAGTGTTTTAAAAATCTTGCCAAGGGAATCACAATAGTGCCAGACATCGGATAGCGTTATTGGACTCTTGAAACCATTCATCCGTGTCTCACATGCAGCGTTGATATCATCAGAATCTGATTTGACGATTCCCCAGAAAAAGCGTCAATTGAAAGCATACAAGCCCGTATTTGCCACCATCTTTGCTGTGGCCATGACAAGTTCTTTAAGGACAAGTTCCTATCCAAGCTTATTCTCAAGAAGAAGGACCTCTTCGTCTGTCTAAAGCTCATATCTTCTTTGAGAAAAGTGCAAAACATTACGAAAGACTGGCGAGTCGTCATCCGCAGTCTGAAGAAGTCGGAGATGTTGGAAATGAACGAGGAAGGTAACAAAGTGAGACGCGTGGTTCCAATGTATGCCGGAACCGTGATGGTCTTCAAAATACCGGCCGAAGCCCAGACATCGGATGGGGTTATTGTACTCTTGAAACCCTTCGGCCGTGTCTCACACGCAGCGTTGATGTCATCAAAATCTGATTCTATGATTCCACAGATAAAGTGTCAATGGAAAGCATACAAGCCAGTATCGACCTCCATCTTTGCTGTGGCCAAATTTCTGCATGTAGAAGATTCTGTAACAGCTGCTAATCGTCTGCATAATATATTGAAGGGAATCGCACTCGTACCTTTATTTTACAAAGAGGATTTCAAAAGGTCGCCAAGCCCTTGACCAACCGTGGACTCGAGCTACTCAACTACGCCTGCGAGAGAAGAATGTGTTCAGTTGATTAAAGTGGGCGAACCAATACCAGAAGAGGGGTGTTGTGCAACAGTAGAAATCCCATATTATCTTTCTATTTTGATGGCTATTATTCATGTTTTGTCCCGTTTGGGGTCTATTCACGATTGGGAAACCGAATAAATCGAAGACTGTGACCACAAAAGACATTTGTCCTTATAAAAAACACTGGAGAATCGTCGCCCAATGTCTGAAGAAGTCGGAGAAGCTGGAACTGAACGAAGAAAGAACTAAAGTGCGACGCGTCGTTCCAATGTATACAGGAACAGCCATGGTCTTCAAAACACCGGTCGAAGTCCAGAAGTCGGATGGCGTAATATATCTTTTGAAACGATTCGACGGAGTCTCACATGCAACGTAGATATCCTCAAAGTGTTTTTCGATGATTCCCCAGATAAAGCGTCAATTGAAAGCATACAAGCCCGTATTTGCCACCATCTTTGCTGTGGCCATGACAAGTTCTTTAAGGACAAGTTCCTATCCAAGCTTATTCTCAAGAAGAAGGACCTCTTCGTCTGTCTAAAGCTCATATCTTCTTTGAGAAAAGTGCAAAACATTACGAAAGACTGGCGAGTCGTCATCCGCAGTCTGAAGAAGTCGGAGATGTTGGAAATGAACGAGGAAGGTAACAAAGTGAGACGCGTGGTTCCAATGTATGCCGGAACCGTGATGGTCTTCAAAATACCGGCCGAAGTCCAGAAGTCGGATGGGGTTATTGTACTCTTGAAACCCTTCGGCCGTGTCTCACACGCAGCGTTGATGTCATCAAAATCTGATTCTATGATTCCACAGATAAAGTGTCAATGGAAAGCATACAAGCCCGTATTTACCAACATCTTTGCTGTGGCCAAGACAAGTTTTTTAAGGACAAGTTCCTATCCAAGCTTATTCTCAAGAAGAAGGACCTCTTCGTCTGTCTAAAGATCATATCTTCTTTGAGAAAAGTGCAAAACATTACGAAAGACTGGCGAGTCGTCACCCACAGTCTGAAGAAGTCGAGGATGTAGGAAATGAACGAGGAAGGTAACAAACTGAGACGCGTGGTTCCAATGTATGCAGGAACCGTGATGGTCTTCAAACTCCCGGCCTAAATATTACATTTAACCATCTGACAAGCCCCTGATATAATTACTACTCGTGGAGGATTTCGGCATGTGAATAAATAGTTATATTAAAAATTTATACAGAACACTGATTTTCATGAGTTCGGGAAAGACCTGATGGAACTGTCAATGTCAACGAATGTTTTGTAAATGTCGTCAACTCATCTTTTAAAAGGGGAAGTTTTGGAAATACCAGACCTTGAAATGGAGAGGAAAATTTTACTTCAGGTCGAACATTTCTTCTCCGATGATGTACTATTTCAAGATAAGTTCCTAACAAAGCTTATTCTCCGAAACAAAGATCGCTACGTCTGTCTCAAGCTTGTATCATCTCTGAAGAAAGTACAAAAGATAACAAAAGACTGGAGAGTCGTCTAAAGAAGTCGGAAAAGCTGGAACTGAATGAGCAATGCGACGAGTGATTCCCATGTATTTTAGCACCGTTATAGTAACAGGGGCTATTTAAACTTATAGTCTTTAAAATTCCCGCAGAAGTGCAGTCATCGGACGATGTCATGGACCTGCTGGAACTCTCGGGAATTATTACCCGTGGAGGATTTCGGCACGTGAATAAATAATAATAATTATATTTAAATTTATACAGAAAACACTGATTCGGCATATACCTGACGGAACTGTCGATTTTTTATAAACGCTTTGTAATGGAGACTACAAATGTTATAGGAACAGCACCTAGAGAAGCAGCCCTACGTGAAAGGAAGAGGCAGATCGTGATGCAGGTGGAACAGTATTTTGCTGACGAGAATCTCATAAAGGACAATTTTTTGACGAAACAGATTCTCCGGAAGAAGGACCGCTACGTGTGCATCAAGCTGGTCTCTTCACTGAGAAAAGTTAAACGCATTTCAAGTGACTGGCGAGTCGTCGCCGAAAGCATAAAGCAGTCCACGACGTTAGAACTTAACGGGGAGGGAAATAAGGTGAGACGTTCTGTTCCCATGTACATGGGAACGGTGATCGTCTTCAACCTCCCGGCCGAAGTGCGCACATCGGAGGATGTGATTGAGGTGTTGAAACCCATTGGCCCAGTGTCGCACGCCAAGCTGATGTCGTCGAAGTGCGACTCGATGATTCCTCGTGGAGGATTTCGGCACGTGAATAAATAGTTATATTAAAAATTTATACAGAACACTGATTTTCATGAGTTCGGGAAAGACCTGACGGAAGTATCGATTACAACGAACGCTTTGTAATGACGTCAATACATCTTTTAACAGGTGAATATATAGAAACAGCCAAACTTGAAATGGAGAAGAAAATTTTAAAGCAGGTCGAACAATATTTTTCTGATGACATACTCTTTAAGGATAAGTTCCTCTCCAAGCTCATTCTGAAGAAAAAAGACAGATTCGACTGTCTGAAGCTCGTCTCTTCTTTGAGAAAAGTAAAACTCATAACGAAAGACTGGCTAGTTGTCGCGGAAAGTCTGAAGCAGTCTGAGATGTTGGAACTGAACGGGGAAGGCGAGAAAGTGAGACACGTCATGCCAATGTATGCAGGAACTGTGATAGTTTTCAAACTTCCGGTCAAGGTCCAAACATCGGATGACCTGATTGAACTCTTGAAACCTCTGGGTTCAGTGTCACACGCAACTTTACTGTCCTCGAATTTCCGATTCGCTGATTCCCCAAATAAAGCGCCAACTGTAAGCTTACAAGAACATATCGACCACCCACCTTCGCTGTTGCCAAATTTCTGCATGTGGAAGATTCTGTGAAAGCTCTTGAGTGTTTTAAAAATCTTGCCAAGGGAATCACAATAGTGCCAGACATCGGATAGCGTTATTGGACTCTTGAAACCATTCATCCGTGACTCACATGCAGCGTTGATATCATCAGAATCTGATTTGATGATTCCCCAGAAAAAGCGTCAATTGAAAGCATACAAGCCCGTATTTGCCACCATCTTTGCTGTGGCCATGACAAGTTCTTTAAGGACAAGTTCCTATCCAAGCTTATTCTCAAGACTCTTCGTCTGTCTAAAGCTCATATCTTCTTTGAGAAAAGTGCAAAACATTACGAAAGACTGGCGAGTCGTCATCCGCAGTCTGAAGAAGTCGGAGATGTTGGAAATGAACGAGGAAGGTAACAAAGTGAGACGCGTGGTTCCAATGTATGCCGGAACCGTGATGGTCTTCAAAATACCGGCCGAAGCCCAGACATCGGATGGGGTTATTGTACTCTTGAAACCCTTCGGCCGTGTCTCACACGCAGCGTTGATGTCATCAAAATCTGATTCTATGATTCCACAGATAAAGTGTCAATGGAAAGCATACAAGCCAGTATCGACCTCCATCTTTGCTGTGGCCAAATTTCTGCATGTAGAAGATTCTGTAACAGCTGCTAATCGTCTGCATAATATATTGAAGGGAATCGCACTCGTACCTTTATTTTACAAAGAGGATTTCAAAAGGTCGCCAAGCCCTTGACCAACCGTGGACTCGAGCTACTCAACTACGCCTGCGAGAGAAGAATGTGTTCAGTTGATTAAAGAGGGCGAACCAATACCAGAAGAGGGGTGTTGTGCAACAGTAGAAATCCCATATTATCTTTCTATTTTGATGGCTATTATTCATGTTTTGTCCCGTTTGGGGTCTATTCACGATTGGGAAACCGAATAAATCGAAGACTGTGACCACAAAAGACATTTGTCCTTATAAAAAACACTGGAGAATCGTCGCCCAATGTCTGAAGAAGTCGGAGAAGCTGGAACTGAACGAAGAAAGAACTAAAGTGCGACGCGTCGTTCCAATGTATACAGGAACAGCCATGGTCTTCAAAACACCGGTCGAAGTCCAGAAGTCGGATGGCGTAATATATCTTTTGAAACGATTCGACGGAGTCTCACATGCAACGTAGATATCCTCAAAGTCTGTTTCGATGATTCCCCAGATAAAGCGTCAATTGAAAGCATACAAGCCCGTATTTGCCACCATCTTTGCTGTGGCCATGACAAGTTCTTTAAGGACAAGTTCCTATCCAAGCTTATTCTCAAGAAGAAGGACCTCTTCGTCTGTCTAAAGCTCATATCTTCTTTGAGAAAAGTGCAAAACATTACGAAAGACTGGCGAGTCGTCATCCGCAGTCTGAAGAAGTCGGAGATGTTGGAAATGAACGAGGAAGGTAACAAAGTGAGACGCGTGGTTCCAATGTATGCCGGAACCGTGATGGTCTTCAAAATACCGGCCGAAGCCCAGACATCGGATGGGGTTATTGTACTCTTGAAACCCTTCGGCCGTGTCTCACACGCAGCGTTGATGTCATCAAAATCTGATTCTATGATTCCACAGATAAAGTGTCAATGGAAAGCATACAAGCCAGTATCGACCTCCATCTTTGCTGTGGCCAAATTTCTGCATGTAGAAGATTCTGTAACAGCTGCTAATCGTCTGCATAATATATTGAAGGGAATCGCACTCGTACCTTTATTTTACAAAGAGGATTTCAAAAGGTCGCCAAGCCCTTGACCAACCGTGGACTCGAGCTACTCAACTACGCCTGCGAGAGAAGAATGTGTTCAGTTGATTAAAGAGGGCGAACCAATACCAGAAGAGGGGTGTTGTGCAACAGTAGAAATCCCATATTATCTTTCTATTTTGATGGCTATTATTCATGTTTTGTCCCGTTTGGGGTCTATTCACGATTGGGAAACCGAATAAATCGAAGACTGTGACCACAAAAGACATTTGTCCTTATAAAAAACACTGGAGAATCGTCGCCCAATGTCTGAAGAAGTCGGAGAAGCTGGAACTGAACGAAGAAAGAACTAAAGTGCGACGCGTCGTTCCAATGTATACAGGAACAGCCATGGTCTTCAAAACACCGGTCGAAGTCCAGAAGTCGGATGGCGTAATATATCTTTTGAAACGATTCGACGGAGTCTCACATGCAACGTAGATATCCTCAAAGTCTGTTTCGATGATTCCCCAGATAAAGCGTCAATTGAAAGCATACAAGCCCGTATTTGCCACCATCTTTGCTGTGGCCATGACAAGTTCTTTAAGGACAAGTTCCTATCCAAGCTTATTCTCAAGAAGAAGGACCTCTTCGTCTGTCTAAAGCTCATATCTTCTTTGAGAAAAGTGCAAAACATTACGAAAGACTGGCGAGTCGTCATCCGCAGTCTGAAGAAGTCGGAGATGTTGGAAATGAACGAGGAAGGTAACAAAGTGAGACGCGTGGTTCCAATGTATGCCGGAACCGTGATGGTCTTCAAAATACCGGCCGAAGCCCAGACGTCGGATGGGGTTATTGTACTCTTGAAACCCTTCGGCCGTGTCTCACACGCAGCGTTGATGTCATCAAAATCTGATTCTATGATTCCACAGATAAAGTGTCAATGGAAAGCATACAAGCCCGTATTTACCAACATCTTTGCTGTGGCCAAGACAAGTTTTTTAAGGACAAGTTCCTATCCAAGCTTATTCTCAAGAAGAAGGACCTCTTCGTCTGTCTAAAGATCATATCTTCTTTGAGAAAAGTGCAAAACATTACGAAAGACTGGCGAGTCGTCACCCACAGTCTGAAGAAGTCGAGGATGTAGGAAATGAACGAGGAAGGTAACAAACTGAGACGCGTGGTTCCAATGTATGCAGGAACCGTGATGGTCTTCAAACTCCCGGCCTAAATATTACATTTAACCATCTGACAAGCCCCTGATATAATTACTACTCGTGGAGGATTTCGGCATGTGAATAAATAGTTATATTAAAAATTTATACAGAACACTGATTTTCATGAGTTCGGGAAAGACCTGATGGAACTGTCAATGTCAACGAATGTTTTGTAAATGTCGTCAACTCATCTTTTAAAAGGGGAAGTTTTGGAAATACCAGACCTTGAAATGGAGAGGAAAATTTTACTTCAGGTCGAACATTTCTTCTCCGATGATGTACTATTTCAAGATAAGTTCCTAACAAAGCTTATTCTCCGAAACAAAGATCGCTACGTCTGTCTCAAGCTTGTATCATCTCTGAAGAAAGTACAAAAGATAACAAAAGACTGGAGAGTCGTCTAAAGAAGTCGGAAAAGCTGGAACTGAATGAGCAATGCGACGAGTGATTCCCATGTATTTTAGCACCGTTATAGTAACAGGGGCTATTTAAACTTATAGTCTTTAAAATTCCCGCAGAAGTGCAGTCATCGGACGATGTCATGGACCTGCTGGAACTCTCGGGAATTATTACCCGTGGAGGATTTCGGCACGTGAATAAATAATAATAATTATATTTAAATTTATACAGAAAACACTGATTCGGCATATACCTGACGGAACTGTCGATTTCTTATAAACGCTTTGTAATGGAGACTACAAATGTTATAGGAACAGCACCTAGAGAAGCAGCCCTACGTGAAAGGAAGAGGCAGATCGTGATGCAGGTGGAATAGTATTTTGCTGACGAGAATCTCATAAAGGACAATTTTTTGACGAAACAGATTCTCCGGAAGAAGGACCGCTACGTGTGCATCAAGCTGGTCTCTTCACTGAGAAAAGTTAAACGCATTTCAAGTGACTGGCGAGTCGTCGCCGAAAGCATAAAGCAGTCCACGACGTTAGAACTTAACGGGGAGGGAAATAAGGTGAGACGTTCTGTTCCCATGTACATGGGAACGGTGATCGTCTTCAACCTCCCGGCCGAAGTGCGCACATCGGAGGATGTGATTGAGGTGTTGAAACCCATTGGCCCAGTGTCGCACGCCAAGCTGATGTCGTCGAAGTGCGACTCGATGATTCCTCGTGGAGGATTTCGGCACGTGAATAAATAGTTATATTAAAAATTTATACAGAACACTGATTTTCATGAGTTCGGGAAAGACCTGACGGAAGTATCGATTACAACGAACGCTTTGTAATGACGTCAATACATCTTTTAACAGGTGAATATATAGAAACAGCCAAACTTGAAATGGAGAAGAAAATTTTAAAGCAGGTCGAACAATATTTTTCTGATGACATACTCTTTAAGGATAAGTTCCTCTCCAAGCTCATTCTGAAGAAAAAAGACAGATTCGACTGTCTGAAGCTCGTCTCTTCTTTGAGAAAAGTAAAACTCATAACGAAAGACTGGCTAGTTGTCGCGGAAAGTCTGAAGCAGTCTGAGATGTTGGAACTGAACGGGGAAGGCGAGAAAGTGAGACACGTCATGCCAATGTATGCAGGAACTGTGATAGTTTTCAAACTTCCGGTCAAGGTCCAAACATCGGATGACCTGATTGAACTCTTGAAACCTCTGGGTTCAGTGTCACACGCAACTTTACTGTCCTCGAATTTCCGATTCGCTGATTCCCCAAATAAAGCGCCAACTGTAAGCTTACAAGAACATATCGACCACCCACCTTCGCTGTTGCCAAATTTCTGCATGTGGAAGATTCTGTGAAAGCTCTTGAGTGTTTTAAAAATCTTGCCAAGGGAATCACAATAGTGCCAGACATCGGATAGCGTTATTGGACTCTTGAAACCATTCATCCGTGACTCACATGCAGCGTTGATATCATCAGAATCTGATTTGATGATTCCCCAGAAAAAGCGTCAATTGAAAGCATACAAGCCCGTATTTGCCACCATCTTTGCTGTGGCCATGACAAGTTCTTTAAGGACAAGTTCCTATCCAAGCTTATTCTCAAGACTCTTCGTCTGTCTAAAGCTCATATCTTCTTTGAGAAAAGTGCAAAACATTACGAAAGACTGGCGAGTCGTCATCCGCAGTCTGAAGAAGTCGGAGATGTTGGAAATGAACGAGGAAGGTAACAAAGTGAGACGCGTGGTTCCAATGTATGCCGGAACCGTGATGGTCTTCAAAATACCGGCCGAAGCCCAGACATCGGATGGGGTTATTGTACTCTTGAAACCCTTCGGCCGTGTCTCACACGCAGCGTTGATGTCATCAAAATCTGATTCTATGATTCCACAGATAAAGTGTCAATGGAAAGCATACAAGCCAGTATCGACCTCCATCTTTGCTGTGGCCAAATTTCTGCATGTAGAAGATTCTGTAACAGCTGCTAATCGTCTGCATAATATATTGAAGGGAATCGCACTCGTACCTTTATTTTACAAAGAGGATTTCAAAAGGTCGCCAAGCCCTTGACCAACCGTGGACTCGAGCTACTCAACTACGCCTGCGAGAGAAGAATGTGTTCAGTTGATTAAAGAGGGCGAACCAATACCAGAAGAGGGGTGTTGTGCAACAGTAGAAATCCCATATTATCTTTCTATTTTGATGGCTATTATTCATGTTTTGTCCCGTTTGGGGTCTATTCACGATTGGGAAACCGAATAAATCGAAGACTGTGACCACAAAAGACATTTGTCCTTATAAAAAACACTGGAGAATCGTCGCCCAATGTCTGAAGAAGTCGGAGAAGCTGGAACTGAACGAAGAAAGAACTAAAGTGCGACGCGTCGTTCCAATGTATACAGGAACAGCCATGGTCTTCAAAACACCGGTCGAAGTCCAGAAGTCGGATGGCGTAATATATCTTTTGAAACGATTCGACGGAGTCTCACATGCAACGTAGATATCCTCAAAGTCTGTTTCGATGATTCCCCAGATAAAGCGTCAATTGAAAGCATACAAGCCCGTATTTGCCACCATCTTTGCTGTGGCCATGACAAGTTCTTTAAGGACAAGTTCCTATCCAAGCTTATTCTCAAGAAGAAGGACCTCTTCGTCTGTCTAAAGCTCATATCTTCTTTGAGAAAAGTGCAAAACATTACGAAAGACTGGCGAGTCGTCATCCGCAGTCTGAAGAAGTCGGAGATGTTGGAAATGAACGAGGAAGGTAACAAAGTGAGACGCGTGGTTCCAATGTATGCCGGAACCGTGATGGTCTTCAAAATACCGGCCGAAGCCCAGACATCGGATGGGGTTATTGTACTCTTGAAACCCTTCGGCCGTGTCTCACACGCAGCGTTGATGTCATCAAAATCTGATTCTATGATTCCACAGATAAAGTGTCAATGGAAAGCATACAAGCCAGTATCGACCTCCATCTTTGCTGTGGCCAAATTTCTGCATGTAGAAGATTCTGTAACAGCTGCTAATCGTCTGCATAATATATTGAAGGGAATCGCACTCGTACCTTTATTTTACAAAGAGGATTTCAAAAGGTCGCCAAGCCCTTGACCAACCGTGGACTCGAGCTACTCAACTACGCCTGCGAGAGAAGAATGTGTTCAGTTGATTAAAGAGGGCGAACCAATACCAGAAGAGGGGTGTTGTGCAACAGTAGAAATCCCATATTATCTTTCTATTTTGATGGCTATTATTCATGTTTTGTCCCGTTTGGGGTCTATTCACGATTGGGAAACCGAATAAATCGAAGACTGTGACCACAAAAGACATTTGTCCTTATAAAAAACACTGGAGAATCGTCGCCCAATGTCTGAAGAAGTCGGAGAAGCTGGAATTGAACGAAGAAAGAACTAAAGTGCGACGCGTCGTTCCAATGTATACAGGAACAGCCATGGTCTTCAAAACACCGGTCGAAGTCCAGAAGTCGGATGGCGTAATATATCTTTTGAAACGATTCGACGGAGTCTCACATGCAACGTAGATATCCTCAAAGTGTTTTTCGATGATTCCCCAGATAAAGCGTCAATTGAAAGCATACAAGCCCGTATTTGCCACCATCTTTGCTGTGGCCATGACAAGTTCTTTAAGGACAAGTTCCTATCCAAGCTTATTCTCAAGAAGAAGGACCTCTTCGTCTGTCTAAAGCTCATATCTTCTTTGAGAAAAGTGCAAAACATTACGAAAGACTGGCGAGTCGTCATCCGCAGTCTGAAGAAGTCGGAGATGTTGGAAATGAACGAGGAAGGTAACAAAGTGAGACGCGTGGTTCCAATGTATGCCGGAACCGTGATGGTCTTCAAAATACCGGCCGAAGTCCAGAAGTCGGATGGGGTTATTGTACTCTTGAAACCCTTCGGCCGTGTCTCACACGCAGCGTTGATGTCATCAAAATCTGATTCTATGATTCCACAGATAAAGTGTCGATGGAAAGCATACAAGCCCGTATTTACCAACATCTTTGCTGTGGCCAAGACAAGTTTTTTAAGGACAAGTTCCTATCCAAGCTTATTCTCAAGAAGAAGGACCTCTTCGTCTGTCTAAAGATCATATCTTCTTTGAGAAAAGTGCAAAACATTACGAAAGACTGGCGAGTCGTCACCCACAGTCTGAAGAAGTCGAGGATGTAGGAAATGAACGAGGAAGGTAACAAACTGAGACGCGTGGTTCCAATGTATGCAGGAACCGTGATGGTCTTCAAACTCCCGGCCTAAATATTACATTTAACCATCTGACAAGCCCCTGATATAATTACTACTCGTGGAGGATTTCGGCATGTGAATAAATAGTTATATTAAAAATTTATACAGAACACTGATTTTCATGAGTTCGGGAAAGACCTGATGGAACTGTCAATGTCAACGAATGTTTTGTAAATGTCGTCAACTCATCTTTTAAAAGGGGAAGTTTTGGAAATACCAGACCTTGAAATGGAGAGGAAAATTTTACTTCAGGTCGAACATTTCTTCTCCGATGATGTACTATTTCAAGATAAGTTCCTAACAAAGCTTATTCTCCGAAACAAAGATCGCTACGTCTGTCTCAAGCTTGTATCATCTCTGAAGAAAGTACAAAAGATAACAAAAGACTGGAGAGTCGTCTAAAGAAGTCGGAAAAGCTGGAACTGAATGAGCAATGCGACGAGTGATTCCCATGTATTTTAGCACCGTTATAGTAACAGGGGCTATTTAAACTTATAGTCTTTAAAATTCCCGCAGAAGTGCAGTCATCGGACGATGTCATGGACCTGCTGGAACTCTCGGGAATTATTACCCGTGGAGGATTTCGGCACGTGAATAAATAATAATAATTATATTTAAATTTATACAGAAAACACTGATTCGGCATATACCTGACGGAACTGTCGATTTCTTATAAACGCTTTGTAATGGAGACTACAAATGTTATAGGAACAGCACCTAGAGAAGCAGCCCTACGTGAAAGGAAGAGGCAGATCGTGATGCAGGTGGAACAGTATTTTGCTGACGAGAATCTCATAAAGGACAATTTTTTGACGAAACAGATTCTCCGGAAGAAGGACCGCTACGTGTGCATCAAGCTGGTCTCTTCACTGAGAAAAGTTAAACGCATTTCAAGTGACTGGCGAGTCGTCGCCGAAAGCATAAAGCAGTCCACGACGTTAGAACTTAACGGGGAGGGAAATAAGGTGAGACGTTCTGTTCCCATGTACATGGGAACGGTGATCGTCTTCAACCTCCCGGCCGAAGTGCGCACATCGGAGGATGTGATTGAGGTGTTGAAACCCATTGGCCCAGTGTCGCACGCCAAGCTGATGTCGTCGAAGTGCGACTCGATGATTCCTCGTGGAGGATTTCGGCACGTGAATAAATAGTTATATTAAAAATTTATACAGAACACTGATTTTCATGAGTTCGGGAAAGACCTGACGGAAGTATCGATTACAACGAACGCTTTGTAATGACGTCAATACATCTTTTAACAGGTGAATATATAGAAACAGCCAAACTTGAAATGGAGAAGAAAATTTTAAAGCAGGTCGAACAATATTTTTCTGATGACATACTCTTTAAGGATAAGTTCCTCTCCAAGCTCATTCTGAAGAAAAAAGACAGATTCGACTGTCTGAAGCTCGTCTCTTCTTTGAGAAAAGTAAAACTCATAACGAAAGACTGGCTAGTTGTCGCGGAAAGTCTGAAGCAGTCTGAGATGTTGGAACTGAACGGGGAAGGCGAGAAAGTGAGACACGTCATGCCAATGTATGCAGGAACTGTGATAGTTTTCAAACTTCCGGTCAAGGTCCAAACATCGGATGACCTGATTGAACTCTTGAAACCTCTGGGTTCAGTGTCACACGCAACTTTACTGTCCTCGAATTTCCGATTCGCTGATTCCCCAAATAAAGCGCCAACTGTAAGCTTACAAGAACATATCGACCACCCACCTTCGCTGTTGCCAAATTTCTGCATGTGGAAGATTCTGTGAAAGCTCTTGAGTGTTTTAAAAATCTTGCCAAGGGAATCACAATAGTGCCAGACATCGGATAGCGTTATTGGACTCTTGAAACCATTCATCCGTGACTCACATGCAGCGTTGATATCATCAGAATCTGATTTGATGATTCCCCAGAAAAAGCGTCAATTGAAAGCATACAAGCCCGTATTTGCCACCATCTTTGCTGTGGCCATGACAAGTTCTTTAAGGACAAGTTCCTATCCAAGCTTATTCTCAAGACTCTTCGTCTGTCTAAAGCTCATATCTTCTTTGAGAAAAGTGCAAAACATTACGAAAGACTGGCGAGTCGTCATCCGCAGTCTGAAGAAGTCGGAGATGTTGGAAATGAACGAGGAAGGTAACAAAGTGAGACGCGTGGTTCCAATGTATGCCGGAACCGTGATGGTCTTCAAAATACCGGCCGAAGCCCAGACATCGGATGGGGTTATTGTACTCTTGAAACCCTTCGGCCGTGTCTCACACGCAGCGTTGATGTCATCAAAATCTGATTCTATGATTCCACAGATAAAGTGTCAATGGAAAGCATACAAGCCAGTATCGACCTCCATCTTTGCTGTGGCCAAATTTCTGCATGTAGAAGATTCTGTAACAGCTGCTAATCGTCTGCATAATATATTGAAGGGAATCGCACTCGTACCTTTATTTTACAAAGAGGATTTCAAAAGGTCGCCAAGCCCTTGACCAACCGTGGACTCGAGCTACTCAACTACGCCTGCGAGAGAAGAATGTGTTCAGTTGATTAAAGAGGGCGAACCAATACCAGAAGAGGGGTGTTGTGCAACAGTAGAAATCCCATATTATCTTTCTATTTTGATGGCTATTATTCATGTTTTGTCCCGTTTGGGGTCTATTCACGATTGGGAAACCGAATAAATCGAAGACTGTGACCACAAAAGACATTTGTCCTTATAAAAAACACTGGAGAATCGTCGCCCAATGTCTGAAGAAGTCGGAGAAGCTGGAATTGAACGAAGAAAGAACTAAAGTGCGACGCGTCGTTCCAATGTATACAGGAACAGCCATGGTCTTCAAAACACCGGTCGAAGTCCAGAAGTCGGATGGCGTAATATATCTTTTGAAACGATTCGACGGAGTCTCACATGCAACGTAGATATCCTCAAAGTGTTTTTCGATGATTCCCCAGATAAAGCGTCAATTGAAAGCATACAAGCCCGTATTTGCCACCATCTTTGCTGTGGCCATGACAAGTTCTTTAAGGACAAGTTCCTATCCAAGCTTATTCTCAAGAAGAAGGACCTCTTCGTCTGTCTAAAGCTCATATCTTCTTTGAGAAAAGTGCAAAACATTACGAAAGACTGGCGAGTCGTCATCCGCAGTCTGAAGAAGTCGGAGATGTTGGAAATGAACGAGGAAGGTAACAAAGTGAGACGCGTGGTTCCAATGTATGCCGGAACCGTGATGGTCTTCAAAATACCGGCCGAAGTCCAGAAGTCGGATGGGGTTATTGTACTCTTGAAACCCTTCGGCCGTGTCTCACACGCAGCGTTGATGTCATCAAAATCTGATTCTATGATTCCACAGATAAAGTGTCGATGGAAAGCATACAAGCCCGTATTTACCAACATCTTTGCTGTGGCCAAGACAAGTTTTTTAAGGACAAGTTCCTATCCAAGCTTATTCTCAAGAAGAAGGACCTCTTCGTCTGTCTAAAGATCATATCTTCTTTGAGAAAAGTGCAAAACATTACGAAAGACTGGCGAGTCGTCACCCACAGTCTGAAGAAGTCGAGGATGTAGGAAATGAACGAGGAAGGTAACAAACTGAGACGCGTGGTTCCAATGTATGCAGGAACCGTGATGGTCTTCAAACTCCCGGCCTAAATATTACATTTAACCATCTGACAAGCCCCTGATATAATTACTACTCGTGGAGGATTTCGGCATGTGAATAAATAGTTATATTAAAAATTTATACAGAACACTGATTTTCATGAGTTCGGGAAAGACCTGATGGAACTGTCAATGTCAACGAATGTTTTGTAAATGTCGTCAACTCATCTTTTAAAAGGGGAAGTTTTGGAAATACCAGACCTTGAAATGGAGAGGAAAATTTTACTTCAGGTCGAACATTTCTTCTCCGATGATGTACTATTTCAAGATAAGTTCCTAACAAAGCTTATTCTCCGAAACAAAGATCGCTACGTCTGTCTCAAGCTTGTATCATCTCTGAAGAAAGTACAAAAGATAACAAAAGACTGGAGAGTCGTCTAAAGAAGTCGGAAAAGCTGGAACTGAATGAGCAATGCGACGAGTGATTCCCATGTATTTTAGCACCGTTATAGTAACAGGGGCTATTTAAACTTATAGTCTTTAAAATTCCCGCAGAAGTGCAGTCATCGGACGATGTCATGGACCTGCTGGAACTCTCGGGAATTATTACCCGTGGAGGATTTCGGCACGTGAATAAATAATAATAATTATATTTAAATTTATACAGAAAACACTGATTCGGCATATACCTGACGGAACTGTCGATTTCTTATAAACGCTTTGTAATGGAGACTACAAATGTTATAGGAACAGCACCTAGAGAAGCAGCCCTACGTGAAAGGAAGAGGCAGATCGTGATGCAGGTGGAACAGTATTTTGCTGACGAGAATCTCATAAAGGACAATTTTTTGACGAAACAGATTCTCCGGAAGAAGGACCGCTACGTGTGCATCAAGCTGGTCTCTTCACTGAGAAAAGTTAAACGCATTTCAAGTGACTGGCGAGTCGTCGCCGAAAGCATAAAGCAGTCCACGACGTTAGAACTTAACGGGGAGGGAAATAAGGTGAGACGTTCTGTTCCCATGTACATGGGAACGGTGATCGTCTTCAACCTCCCGGCCGAAGTGCGCACATCGGAGGATGTGATTGAGGTGTTGAAACCCATTGGCCCAGTGTCGCACGCCAAGCTGATGTCGTCGAAGTGCGACTCGATGATTCCTCGTGGAGGATTTCGGCACGTGAATAAATAGTTATATTAAAAATTTATACAGAACACTGATTTTCATGAGTTCGGGAAAGACCTGACGGAAGTATCGATTACAACGAACGCTTTGTAATGACGTCAATACATCTTTTAACAGGTGAATATATAGAAACAGCCAAACTTGAAATGGAGAAGAAAATTTTAAAGCAGGTCGAACAATATTTTTCTGATGACATACTCTTTAAGGATAAGTTCCTCTCCAAGCTCATTCTGAAGAAGAAAGACAGATTCGACTGTCTGAAGCTCGTCTCTTCTTTGAGAAAAGTAAAACTCATAACGAAAGACTGGCTAGTTGTCGCGGAAAGTCTGAAGCAGTCTGAGATGTTGGAACTGAACGGGGAAGGCGAGAAAGTGAGACACGTCAAGCCAATGTATGCAGGAACTGTGATAGTTTTCAAACTTCCGGTCAAGGTCCAAACATCGGATGACCTGATTGAACTCTTGAAACCTCTGGGTTCAGTGTCACACGCAACTTTACTGTCCTCGAATTTCCGATTCGCTGATTCCCCAAATAAAGCGCCAACTGTAAGCTTACAAGAACATATCGACCACCCACCTTCGCTGTTGCCAAATTTCTGCATGTGGAAGATTCTATGAAAGCTCTTGAGTGTTTTAAAAATCTTGCCAAGGGAATCACAATAGTGCCAGACATCGGATAGCGTTATTGGACTCTTGAAACCATTCATCCGTGTCTCACATGCAGCGTTGATATCATCAGAATCTGATTTGATGATTCCCCAGAAAAAGCGTCAATTGAAAGCATACAAGCCCGTATTTGCCACCATCTTTGCTGTGGCCATGACAAGTTCTTTAAGGACAAGTTCCTATCCAAGCTTATTCTCAAGAAGAAGGACCTCTTCGTCTGTCTAAAGCTCATATCTTCTTTGAGAAAAGTGCAAAACATTACGAAAGACTGGCGAGTCGTCATCCGCAGTCTGAAGAAGTCGGAGATGTTGGAAATGAACGAGGAAGGTAACAAAGTGAGACGCGTGGTTCCAATGTATGCCGGAACCGTGATGGTCTTCAAAATACCGGCCGAAGCCCAGACATCGGATGGGGTTATTGTACTCTTGAAACCCTTCGGCCGTGTCTCACACGCAGCGTTGATGTCATCAAAATCTGATTCTATGATTCCACAGATAAAGTGTCAATGGAAAGCATACAAGCCAGTATCGACCTCCATCTTTGCTGTGGCCAAATTTCTGCATGTAGAAGATTCTGTAACAGCTGCTAATCGTCTGCATAATATATTGAAGGGAATCGCACTCGTACCTTTATTTTACAAAGAGGATTTCAAAAGGTCGCCAAGCCCTTGACCAACCGTGGACTCGAGCTACTCAACTACGCCTGCGAGAGAAGAATGTGTTCAGTTGATTAAAGAGGGCGAACCAATACCAGAAGAGGGGTGTTGTGCAACAGTAGAAATCCCATATTATCTTTCTATTTTGATGGCTATTATTCATGTTTTGTCCCGTTTGGGGTCTATTCACGATTGGGAAACCGAATAAATCGAAGACTGTGACCACAAAAGACATTTGTCCTTATAAAAAACACTGGAGAATCGTCGCCCAATGTCTGAAGAAGTCGGAGAAGCTGGAACTGAACGAAGAAAGAACTAAAGTGCGACGCGTCGTTCCAATGTATACAGGAACAGCCATGGTCTTCAAAACACCGGTCGAAGTCCAGAAGTCGGATGGCGTAATATATGTTTTGAAACGATTCGACGGAGTCCCACATGCAACGTAGATATCCTCAAAGTCTGTTTCGATGATTCCCCAGATAAAGCGTCAATTGAAAGCATACAAGCCCGTATTTGCCACCATCTTTGCTGTGGCCATGACAAGTTCTTTAAGGACAAGTTCCTATCCAAGCTTATTCTCAAGAAGAAGGACCTCTTCGTCTGTCTAAAGCTCATATCTTCTTTGAGAAAAGTGCAAAACATTACGAAAGACTGGCGAGTCGTCATCCGCAGTCTGAAGAAGTCGGAGATGTTGGAAATGAACGAGGAAGGTAACAAGGTGAGACGCGTGGTTCCAATGTATGCCGGAACCGTGATGGTCTTCAAACTCCCGGCCTAAATATTACATTTAACCATCTGACAAGCCCCTGATATAATTACTACTCGTGGAGGATTTTGGCATGTGAATAAATAGTTATATTAAAAATTTATACAGAACACTGATTTTCATGAGTTCGGGAAAGACCTGATGGAACTGTCAATGTCAACGAATGTTTTGTAAATGTCGTCAACTCATCTTTTAAAAGGGGAAGTTTTGGAAATACCAGACCTTGAAATGGAGAGGAAAATTTTACTTCAGGTCGAACATTTCTTCTCCGATGATGTACTATTTCAAGATAAGTTCCTAACAAAGCTTATTCTCCGAAACAAAGATCGCTACGTCTGTCTCAAGCTTGTATCATCTCTGAAGAAAGTACAAAAGATAACAAAAGACTGGAGAGTCGTCTAAAGAAGTCGGAAAAGCTGGAACTGAATGAGCAATGCGACGAGTGATTCCCATGTATTTTAGCACCGTTATAGTAACAGGGGCTATTTAAACTTGTGTCGCACGCCAAGCTGATGTCGTCGAAGTGCGACTCGATGATTCCTCGTGGAGGATTTCGGCACGTGAATAAATAGTTATATTAAAAATTTATACAGAACACTGATTTTCATGAGTTCGGGAAAGACCTGACGGAAGTATCGATTACAACGAACGCTTTGTAATGACGTCAATACATCTTTTAACAGGCGAATATATAGAAACAGCCAAACTTGAAATGGAGAAGAAAATTTTAAAGCAGGTCGAACAATATTTTTCTGATGACATACTCTTTAAGGATAAGTTCCTCTCCAAGCTCATTCTGAAGAAGAAAGACAGATTCGACTGTCTGAAGCTCGTCTCTTCTTTGAGAAAAGTAAAACTCATAACGAAAGACTGGCTAGTTGTCGCGGAAAGTCTGAAGCAGTCTGAGATGTTGGAACTGAACGGGGAAGGCGAGAAAGTGAGACACGTCATGCCAATGTATGCAGGAACTGTGATAGTTTTCAAACTTCCGGTCAAGGTCCAAACATCGGATGACCTGATTGAACTCTTGAAACCTCTGGGTTCAGTGTCACACGCAACTTTACTGTCCTCGAATTTCCGATTCGCTGATTCCCCAAATAAAGCGCCAACTGTAAGCTTACAAGAACATATCGACCACCCACCTTCGCTGTTGCCAAATTTCTGCATGTGGAAGATTCTGTGAAAGCTCTTGAGTGTTTTAAAAATCTTGCCAAGGGAATCACAATAGTGCCAGACATCGGATAGCGTTATTGGACTCTTGAAACCATTCATCCGTGTCTCACATGCAGCGTTGATATCATCAGAATCTGATTTGATGATTCCCCAGAAAAAGCGTCAATTGAAAGCATACAAGCCCGTATTTGCCACCATCTTTGCTGTGGCCATGACAAGTTCTTTAAGGACAAGTTCCTATCCAAGCTTATTCTCAAGACTCTTCGTCTGTCTAAAGCTCATATCTTCTTTGAGAAAAGTGCAAAACATTACGAAAGACTGGCGAGTCGTCATCCGCAGTCTGAAGAAGTCGGAGATGTTGGAAATGAACGAGGAAGGTAACAAAGTGAGACGCGTGGTTCCAATGTATGCCGGAACCGTGATGGTCTTCAAAATACCGGCCGAAGCCCAGACATCGGATGGGGTAATTGTACTCTTGAAACCCTTCGGCCGTGTCTCACACGCAGCGTTGATGTCATCAAAATCTGATTCTATGATTCCACAGATAAAGTGTCAATGGAAAGCATACAAGCCAGTATCGACCTCCATCTTTGCTGTGGCCAAATTTCTGCATGTAGAAGATTCTGTAACAGCTGCTAATCGTCTGCATAATATATTGAAGGGAATCGCACTCGTACCTTTATTTTACAAAGAGGATTTCAAAAGGTCGCCAAGCCCTTGACCAACCGTGGACTCGAGCTACTCAACTACGCCTGCGAGAGAAGAATGTGTTCAGTTGATTAAAGTGGGCGAACCAATACCAGAAGAGGGGTGTTGTGCAACAGTAGAAATCCCATATTATCTTTCTATTTTGATGGCTATTATTCATGTTTTGTCCCGTTTGGGGTCTATTCACGATTGGGAAACCGAATAAATCGAAGACTGTGACCACAAAAGACATTTGTCCTTATAAAAAACACTGGAGAATCGTCGCCCAATGTCTGAAGAAGTCGGAGAAGCTGGAACTGAACGAAGAAAGAACTAAAGTGCGACGCGTCGTTCCAATGTATACAGGAACAGCCATGGTCTTCAAAACACCGGTCGAAGTCCAGAAGTCGGATGGCGTAATATATCTTTTGAAACGATTCGACGGAGTCTCACATGCAACGTAGATATCCTCAAAGTGTTTTTCGATGATTCCCCAGATAAAGCGTCAATTGAAAGCATACAAGCCCGTATTTGCCACCATCTTTGCTGTGGCCATGACAAGTTCTTTAAGGACAAGTTCCTATCCAAGCTTATTCTCAAGACTCTTCGTCTGTCTAAAGCTCATATCTTCTTTGAGAAAAGTGCAAAACATTACGAAAGACTGGCGAGTCGTCATCCGCAGTCTGAAGAAGTCGGAGATGTTGGAAATGAACGAGGAAGGTAACAAAGTGAGACGCGTGGTTCCAATGTATGCCGGAACCGTGATGGTCTTCAAAATACCGGCCGAAGCCCAGACATCGGATGGGGTTATTGTACTCTTGAAACCCTTCGGCCGTGTCTCACACGCAGCGTTGATGTCATCAAAATCTGATTCTATGATTCCACAGATAAAGTGTCAATGGAAAGCATACAAGCCAGTATCGACCTCCATCTTTGCTGTGGCCAAATTTCTGCATGTAGAAGATTCTGTAACAGCTGCTAATCGTCTGCATAATATATTGAAGGGAATCGCACTCGTACCTTTATTTTACAAAGAGGATTTCAAAAGGTCGCCAAGCCCTTGACCAACCGTGGACTCGAGCTACTCAACTACGCCTGCGAGAGAAGAATGTGTTCAGTTGATTAAAGTGGGCGAACCAATACCAGAAGAGGGGTGTTGTGCAACAGTAGAAATCCCATATTATCTTTCTATTTTGATGGCTATTATTCATGTTTTGTCCCGTTTGGGGTCTATTCACGATTGGGAAACCGAATAAATCGAAGACTGTGACCACAAAAGACATTTGTCCTTATAAAAAACACTGGAGAATCGTCGCCCAATGTCTGAAGAAGTCGGAGAAGCTGGAACTGAACGAAGAAAGAACTAAAGTGCGACGCGTCGTTCCAATGTATACAGGAACAGCCATGGTCTTCAAAACACCGGTCGAAGTCCAGAAGTCGGATGGCGTAATATATCTTTTGAAACGATTCGACGGAGTCTCACATGCAACGTAGATATCCTCAAAGTGTTTTTCGATGATTCCCCAGATAAAGCGTCAATTGAAAGCATACAAGCCCGTATTTGCCACCATCTTTGCTGTGGCCATGACAAGTTCTTTAAGGACAAGTTCCTATCCAAGCTTATTCTCAAGAAGAAGGACCTCTTCGTCTGTCTAAAGCTCATATCTTCTTTGAGAAAAGTGCAAAACATTACGAAAGACTGGCGAGTCGTCATCCGCAGTCTGAAGAAGTCGGAGATGTTGGAAATGAACGAGGAAGGTAACAAGGTGAGACGCGTGGTTCCAATGTATGCCGGAACCGTGATGGTCTTCAAACTCCCGGCCTAAATATTACATTTAACCATCTGACAAGCCCCTGATATAATTACTACTCGTGGAGGATTTTGGCATGTGAATAAATAGTTATATTAAAAATTTATACAGAACACTGATTTTCATGAGTTCGGGAAAGACCTGATGGAACTGTCAATGTCAACGAATGTTTTGTAAATGTCGTCAACTCATCTTTTAAAAGGGGAAGTTTTGGAAATACCAGACCTTGAAATGGAGAGGAAAATTTTACTTCAGGTCGAACATTTCTTCTCCGATGATGTACTATTTCAAGATAAGTTCCTAACAAAGCTTATTCTCCGAAACAAAGATCGCTACGTCTGTCTCAAGCTTGTATCATCTCTGAAGAAAGTACAAAAGATAACAAAAGACTGGAGAGTCGTCTAAAGAAGTCGGAAAAGCTGGAACTGAATGAGCAATGCGACGAGTGATTCCCATGTATTTTAGCACCGTTATAGTAACAGGGGCTATTTAAACTTGTGTCGCACGCCAAGCTGATGTCGTCGAAGTGCGACTCGATGATTCCTCGTGGAGGATTTCGGCACGTGAATAAATAGTTATATTAAAAATTTATACAGAACACTGATTTTCATGAGTTCGGGAAAGACCTGACGGAAGTATCGATTACAACGAACGCTTTGTAATGACGTCAATACATCTTTTAACAGGTGAATATATAGAAACAGCCAAACTTGAAATGGAGAAGAAAATTTTAAAGCAGGTCGAACAATATTTTTCTGATGACATACTCTTTAAGGATAAGTTCCTCTCCAAGCTCATTCTGAAGAAGAAAGACAGATTCGACTGTCTGAAGCTCGTCTCTTCTTTGAGAAAAGTAAAACTCATAACGAAAGACTGGCTAGTTGTCGCGGAAAGTCTGAAGCAGTCTGAGATGTTGGAACTGAACGGGGAAGGCGAGAAAGTGAGACACGTCAAGCCAATGTATGCAGGAACTGTGATAGTTTTCAAACTTCCGGTCAAGGTCCAAACATCGGATGACCTGATTGAACTCTTGAAACCTCTGGGTTCAGTGTCACACGCAACTTTACTGTCCTCGAATTTCCGATTCGCTGATTCCCCAAATAAAGCGCCAACTGTAAGCTTACAAGAACATATCGACCACCCACCTTCGCTGTTGCCAAATTTCTGCATGTGGAAGATTCTATGAAAGCTCTTGAGTGTTTTAAAAATCTTGCCAAGGGAATCACAATAGTGCCAGACATCGGATAGCGTTATTGGACTCTTGAAACCATTCATCCGTGTCTCACATGCAGCGTTGATATCATCAGAATCTGATTTGATGATTCCCCAGAAAAAGCGTCAATTGAAAGCATACAAGCCCGTATTTGCCACCATCTTTGCTGTGGCCATGACAAGTTCTTTAAGGACAAGTTCCTATCCAAGCTTATTCTCAAGAAGAAGGACCTCTTCGTCTGTCTAAAGCTCATATCTTCTTTGAGAAAAGTGCAAAACATTACGAAAGACTGGCGAGTCGTCATCCGCAGTCTGAAGAAGTCGGAGATGTTGGAAATGAACGAGGAAGGTAACAAAGTGAGACGCGTGGTTCCAATGTATGCCGGAACCGTGATGGTCTTCAAAATACCGGCCGAAGCCCAGACATCGGATGGGGTTATTGTACTCTTGAAACCCTTCGGCCGTGTCTCACACGCAGCGTTGATGTCATCAAAATCTGATTCTATGATTCCACAGATAAAGTGTCAATGGAAAGCATACAAGCCAGTATCGACCTCCATCTTTGCTGTGGCCAAATTTCTGCATGTAGAAGATTCTGTAACAGCTGCTAATCGTCTGCATAATATATTGAAGGGAATCGCACTCGTACCTTTATTTTACAAAGAGGATTTCAAAAGGTCGCCAAGCCCTTGACCAACCGTGGACTCGAGCTACTCAACTACGCCTGCGAGAGAAGAATGTGTTCAGTTGATTAAAGAGGGCGAACCAATACCAGAAGAGGGGTGTTGTGCAACAGTAGAAATCCCATATTATCTTTCTATTTTGATGGCTATTATTCATGTTTTGTCCCGTTTGGGGTCTATTCACGATTGGGAAACCGAATAAATCGAAGACTGTGACCACAAAAGACATTTGTCCTTATAAAAAACACTGGAGAATCGTCGCCCAATGTCTGAAGAAGTCGGAGAAGCTGGAACTGAACGAAGAAAGAACTAAAGTGCGACGCGTCGTTCCAATGTATACAGGAACAGCCATGGTCTTCAAAACACCGGTCGAAGTCCAGAAGTCGGATGGCGTAATATATGTTTTGAAACGATTCGACGGAGTCCCACATGCAACGTAGATATCCTCAAAGTCTGTTTCGATGATTCCCCAGATAAAGCGTCAATTGAAAGCATACAAGCCCGTATTTGCCACCATCTTTGCTGTGGCCATGACAAGTTCTTTAAGGACAAGTTCCTATCCAAGCTTATTCTCAAGAAGAAGGACCTCTTCGTCTGTCTAAAGCTCATATCTTCTTTGAGAAAAGTGCAAAACATTACGAAAGACTGGCGAGTCGTCATCCGCAGTCTGAAGAAGTCGGAGATGTTGGAAATGAACGAGGAAGGTAACAAGGTGAGACGCGTGGTTCCAATGTATGCCGGAACCGTGATGGTCTTCAAACTCCCGGCCTAAATATTACATTTAACCATCTGACAAGCCCCTGATATAATTACTACTCGTGGAGGATTTTGGCATGTGAATAAATAGTTATATTAAAAATTTATACAGAACACTGATTTTCATGAGTTCGGGAAAGACCTGATGGAACTGTCAATGTCAACGAATGTTTTGTAAATGTCGTCAACTCATCTTTTAAAAGGGGAAGTTTTGGAAATACCAGACCTTGAAATGGAGAGGAAAATTTTACTTCAGGTCGAACATTTCTTCTCCGATGATGTACTATTTCAAGATAAGTTCCTAACAAAGCTTATTCTCCGAAACAAAGATCGCTACGTCTGTCTCAAGCTTGTATCATCTCTGAAGAAAGTACAAAAGATAACAAAAGACTGGAGAGTCGTCTAAAGAAGTCGGAAAAGCTGGAACTGAATGAGCAATGCGACGAGTGATTCCCATGTATTTTAGCACCGTTATAGTAACAGGGGCTATTTAAACTTGTGTCGCACGCCAAGCTGATGTCGTCGAAGTGCGACTCGATGATTCCTCGTGGAGGATTTCGGCACGTGAATAAATAGTTATATTAAAAATTTATACAGAACACTGATTTTCATGAGTTCGGGAAAGACCTGACGGAAGTATCGATTACAACGAACGCTTTGTAATGACGTCAATACATCTTTTAACAGGCGAATATATAGAAACAGCCAAACTTGAAATGGAGAAGAAAATTTTAAAGCAGGTCGAACAATATTTTTCTGATGACATACTCTTTAAGGATAAGTTCCTCTCCAAGCTCATTCTGAAGAAGAAAGACAGATTCGACTGTCTGAAGCTCGTCTCTTCTTTGAGAAAAGTAAAACTCATAACGAAAGACTGGCTAGTTGTCGCGGAAAGTCTGAAGCAGTCTGAGATGTTGGAACTGAACGGGGAAGGCGAGAAAGTGAGACACGTCATGCCAATGTATGCAGGAACTGTGATAGTTTTCAAACTTCCGGTCAAGGTCCAAACATCGGATGACCTGATTGAACTCTTGAAACCTCTGGGTTCAGTGTCACACGCAACTTTACTGTCCTCGAATTTCCGATTCGCTGATTCCCCAAATAAAGCGCCAACTGTAAGCTTACAAGAACATATCGACCACCCACCTTCGCTGTTGCCAAATTTCTGCATGTGGAAGATTCTGTGAAAGCTCTTGAGTGTTTTAAAAATCTTGCCAAGGGAATCACAATAGTGCCAGACATCGGATAGCGTTATTGGACTCTTGAAACCATTCATCCGTGTCTCACATGCAGCGTTGATATCATCAGAATCTGATTTGATGATTCCCCAGAAAAAGCGTCAATTGAAAGCATACAAGCCCGTATTTGCCACCATCTTTGCTGTGGCCATGACAAGTTCTTTAAGGACAAGTTCCTATCCAAGCTTATTCTCAAGACTCTTCGTCTGTCTAAAGCTCATATCTTCTTTGAGAAAAGTGCAAAACATTACGAAAGACTGGCGAGTCGTCATCCGCAGTCTGAAGAAGTCGGAGATGTTGGAAATGAACGAGGAAGGTAACAAAGTGAGACGCGTGGTTCCAATGTATGCCGGAACCGTGATGGTCTTCAAAATACCGGCCGAAGCCCAGACATCGGATGGGGTAATTGTACTCTTGAAACCCTTCGGCCGTGTCTCACACGCAGCGTTGATGTCATCAAAATCTGATTCTATGATTCCACAGATAAAGTGTCAATGGAAAGCATACAAGCCAGTATCGACCTCCATCTTTGCTGTGGCCAAATTTCTGCATGTAGAAGATTCTGTAACAGCTGCTAATCGTCTGCATAATATATTGAAGGGAATCGCACTCGTACCTTTATTTTACAAAGAGGATTTCAAAAGGTCGCCAAGCCCTTGACCAACCGTGGACTCGAGCTACTCAACTACGCCTGCGAGAGAAGAATGTGTTCAGTTGATTAAAGTGGGCGAACCAATACCAGAAGAGGGGTGTTGTGCAACAGTAGAAATCCCATATTATCTTTCTATTTTGATGGCTATTATTCATGTTTTGTCCCGTTTGGGGTCTATTCACGATTGGGAAACCGAATAAATCGAAGACTGTGACCACAAAAGACATTTGTCCTTATAAAAAACACTGGAGAATCGTCGCCCAATGTCTGAAGAAGTCGGAGAAGCTGGAACTGAACGAAGAAAGAACTAAAGTGCGACGCGTCGTTCCAATGTATACAGGAACAGCCATGGTCTTCAAAACACCGGTCGAAGTCCAGAAGTCGGATGGCGTAATATATCTTTTGAAACGATTCGACGGAGTCTCACATGCAACGTAGATATCCTCAAAGTGTTTTTCGATGATTCCCCAGATAAAGCGTCAATTGAAAGCATACAAGCCCGTATTTGCCACCATCTTTGCTGTGGCCATGACAAGTTCTTTAAGGACAAGTTCCTATCCAAGCTTATTCTCAAGACTCTTCGTCTGTCTAAAGCTCATATCTTCTTTGAGAAAAGTGCAAAACATTACGAAAGACTGGCGAGTCGTCATCCGCAGTCTGAAGAAGTCGGAGATGTTGGAAATGAACGAGGAAGGTAACAAAGTGAGACGCGTGGTTCCAATGTATGCCGGAACCGTGATGGTCTTCAAAATACCGGCCGAAGCCCAGACATCGGATGGGGTTATTGTACTCTTGAAACCCTTCGGCCGTGTCTCACACGCAGCGTTGATGTCATCAAAATCTGATTCTATGATTCCACAGATAAAGTGTCAATGGAAAGCATACAAGCCAGTATCGACCTCCATCTTTGCTGTGGCCAAATTTCTGCATGTAGAAGATTCTGTAACAGCTGCTAATCGTCTGCATAATATATTGAAGGGAATCGCACTCGTACCTTTATTTTACAAAGAGGATTTCAAAAGGTCGCCAAGCCCTTGACCAACCGTGGACTCGAGCTACTCAACTACGCCTGCGAGAGAAGAATGTGTTCAGTTGATTAAAGTGGGCGAACCAATACCAGAAGAGGGGTGTTGTGCAACAGTAGAAATCCCATATTATCTTTCTATTTTGATGGCTATTATTCATGTTTTGTCCCGTTTGGGGTCTATTCACGATTGGGAAACCGAATAAATCGAAGACTGTGACCACAAAAGACATTTGTCCTTATAAAAAACACTGGAGAATCGTCGCCCAATGTCTGAAGAAGTCGGAGAAGCTGGAACTGAACGAAGAAAGAACTAAAGTGCGACGCGTCGTTCCAATGTATACAGGAACAGCCATGGTCTTCAAAACACCGGTCGAAGTCCAGAAGTCGGATGGCGTAATATATCTTTTGAAACGATTCGACGGAGTCTCACATGCAACGTAGATATCCTCAAAGTGTTTTTCGATGATTCCCCAGATAAAGCGTCAATTGAAAGCATACAAGCCCGTATTTGCCACCATCTTTGCTGTGGCCATGACAAGTTCTTTAAGGACAAGTTCCTATCCAAGCTTATTCTCAAGAAGAAGGACCTCTTCGTCTGTCTAAAGCTCATATCTTCTTTGAGAAAAGTGCAAAACATTACGAAAGACTGGCGAGTCGTCATCCGCAGTCTGAAGAAGTCGGAGATGTTGGAAATGAACGAGGAAGGTAACAAGGTGAGACGCGTGGTTCCAATGTATGCCGGAACCGTGATGGTCTTCAAACTCCCGGCCTAAATATTACATTTAACCATCTGACAAGCCCCTGATATAATTACTACTCGTGGAGGATTTTGGCATGTGAATAAATAGTTATATTAAAAATTTATACAGAACACTGATTTTCATGAGTTCGGGAAAGACCTGATGGAACTGTCAATGTCAACGAATGTTTTGTAAATGTCGTCAACTCATCTTTTAAAAGGGGAAGTTTTGGAAATACCAGACCTTGAAATGGAGAGGAAAATTTTACTTCAGGTCGAACATTTCTTCTCCGATGATGTACTATTTCAAGATAAGTTCCTAACAAAGCTTATTCTCCGAAACAAAGATCGCTACGTCTGTCTCAAGCTTGTATCATCTCTGAAGAAAGTACAAAAGATAACAAAAGACTGGAGAGTCGTCTAAAGAAGTCGGAAAAGCTGGAACTGAATGAGCAATGCGACGAGTGATTCCCATGTATTTTAGCACCGTTATAGTAACAGGGGCTATTTAAACTTGTGTCGCACGCCAAGCTGATGTCGTCGAAGTGCGACTCGATGATTCCTCGTGGAGGATTTCGGCACGTGAATAAATAGTTATATTAAAAATTTATACAGAACACTGATTTTCATGAGTTCGGGAAAGACCTGACGGAAGTATCGATTACAACGAACGCTTTGTAATGACGTCAATACATCTTTTAACAGGTGAATATATAGAAACAGCCAAACTTGAAATGGAGAAGAAAATTTTAAAGCAGGTCGAACAATATTTTTCTGATGACATACTCTTTAAGGATAAGTTCCTCTCCAAGCTCATTCTGAAGAAGAAAGACAGATTCGACTGTCTGAAGCTCGTCTCTTCTTTGAGAAAAGTAAAACTCATAACGAAAGACTGGCTAGTTGTCGCGGAAAGTCTGAAGCAGTCTGAGATGTTGGAACTGAACGGGGAAGGCGAGAAAGTGAGACACGTCATGCCAATGTATGCAGGAACTGTGATAGTTTTCAAACTTCCGGTCAAGGTCCAAACATCGGATGACCTGATTGAACTCTTGAAACCTCTGGGTTCAGTGTCACACGCAACTTTACTGTCCTCGAATTTCCGATTCGCTGATTCCCCAAATAAAGCGCCAACTGTAAGCTTACAAGAACATATCGACCACCCACCTTCGCTGTTGCCAAATTTCTGCATGTGGAAGATTCTGTGAAAGCTCTTGAGTGTTTTAAAAATCTTGCCAAGGGAATCACAATAGTGCCAGACATCGGATAGCGTTATTGGACTCTTGAAACCATTCATCCGTGTCTCACATGCAGCGTTGATATCATCAGAATCTGATTTGATGATTCCCCAGAAAAAGCGTCAATTGAAAGCATACAAGCCCGTATTTGCCACCATCTTTGCTGTGGCCATGACAAGTTCTTTAAGGACAAGTTCCTATCCAAGCTTATTCTCAAGAAGAAGGACCTCTTCGTCTGTCTAAAGCTCATATCTTCTTTGAGAAAAGTGCAAAACATTACGAAAGACTGGCGAGTCGTCATCCGCAGTCTGAAGAAGTCGGAGATGTTGGAAATGAACGAGGAAGGTAACAAAGTGAGACGCGTGGTTCCAATGTATGCCGGAACCGTGATGGTCTTCAAAATACCGGCCGAAGTCCAGAAGTCGGATGGGGTTATTGTACTCTTGAAACCCTTCGGCCGTGTCTCACACGCAGCGTTGATGTCATCAAAATCTGATTCTATGATTCCACAGATAAAGTGTCAATGGAAAGCATACAAGCCCGTATTTACCAACATCTTTGCTGTGGCCAAGACAAGTTTTTTAAGGACAAGTTCCTATCCAAGCTTATTCTCAAGAAGAAGGACCTCTTCGTCTGTCTAAAGATCATATCTTCTTTGAGAAAAGTGCAAAACATTACGAAAGACTGGCGAGTCGTCACCCACAGTCTGAAGAAGTCGAGGATGTAGGAAATGAACGAGGAAGGTAACAAACTGAGACGCGTGGTTCCAATGTATGCAGGAACCGTGATGGTCTTCAAACTCCCGGCCTAAATATTACATTTAACCATCTGACAAGCCCCTGATATAATTACTACTCGTGGAGGATTTCGGCATGTGAATAAATAGTTATATTAAAAATTTATACAGAACACTGATTTTCATGAGTTCGGGAAAGACCTGATGGAACTGTCAATGTCAACGAATGTTTTGTAAATGTCGTCAACTCATCTTTTAAAAGGGGAAGTTTTGGAAATACCAGACCTTGAAATGGAGAGGAAAATTTTACTTCAGGTCGAACATTTCTTCTCCGATGATGTACTATTTCAAGATAAGTTCCTAACAAAGCTTATTCTCCGAAACAAAGATCGCTACGTCTGTCTCAAGCTTGTATCATCTCTGAAGAAAGTACAAAAGATAACAAAAGACTGGAGAGTCGTCTAAAGAAGTCGGAAAAGCTGGAACTGAATGAGCAATGCGACGAGTGATTCCCATGTATTTTAGCACCGTTATAGTAACAGGGGCTATTTAAACTTATAGTCTTTAAAATTCCCGCAGAAGTGCAGTCATCGGACGATGTCATGGACCTGCTGGAACTCTCGGGAATTATTACCCGTGGAGGATTTCGGCACGTGAATAAATAATAATAATTATATTTAAATTTATACAGAAAACACTGATTCGGCATATACCTGACGGAACTGTCGATTTTTTATAAACGCTTTGTAATGGAGACTACAAATGTTATAGGAACAGCACCTAGAGAAGCAGCCCTACGTGAAAGGAAGAGGCAGATCGTGATGCAGGTGGAACAGTATTTTGCTGACGAGAATCTCATAAAGGACAATTTTTTGACGAAACAGATTCTCCGGAAGAAGGACCGCTACGTGTGCATCAAGCTGGTCTCTTCACTGAGAAAAGTTAAACGCATTTCAAGTGACTGGCGAGTCGTCGCCGAAAGCATAAAGCAGTCCACGACGTTAGAACTTAACGGGGAGGGAAATAAGGTGAGACGTTCTGTTCCCATGTACATGGGAACGGTGATCGTCTTCAACCTCCCGGCCGAAGTGCGCACATCGGAGGATGTGATTGAGGTGTTGAAACCCATTGGCCCAGTGTCGCACGCCAAGCTGATGTCGTCGAAGTGCGACTCGATGATTCCTCGTGGAGGATTTCGGCACGTGAATAAATAGTTATATTAAAAATTTATACAGAACACTGATTTTCATGAGTTCGGGAAAGACCTGACGGAAGTATCGATTACAACGAACGCTTTGTAATGACGTCAATACATCTTTTAACAGGTGAATATATAGAAACAGCCAAACTTGAAATGGAGAAGAAAATTTTAAAGCAGGTCGAACAATATTTTTCTGATGACATACTCTTTAAGGATAAGTTCCTCTCCAAGCTCATTCTGAAGAAAAAAGACAGATTCGACTGTCTGAAGCTCGTCTCTTCTTTGAGAAAAGTAAAACTCATAACGAAAGACTGGCTAGTTGTCGCGGAAAGTCTGAAGCAGTCTGAGATGTTGGAACTGAACGGGGAAGGCGAGAAAGTGAGACACGTCATGCCAATGTATGCAGGAACTGTGATAGTTTTCAAACTTCCGGTCAAGGTCCAAACATCGGATGACCTGATTGAACTCTTGAAACCTCTGGGTTCAGTGTCACACGCAACTTTACTGTCCTCGAATTTCCGATTCGCTGATTCCCCAAATAAAGCGCCAACTGTAAGCTTACAAGAACATATCGACCACCCACCTTCGCTGTTGCCAAATTTCTGCATGTGGAAGATTCTGTGAAAGCTCTTGAGTGTTTTAAAAATCTTGCCAAGGGAATCACAATAGTGCCAGACATCGGATAGCGTTATTGGACTCTTGAAACCATTCATCCGTGTCTCACATGCAGCGTTGATATCATCAGAATCTGATTTGACGATTCCCCAGAAAAAGCGTCAATTGAAAGCATACAAGCCCGTATTTGCCACCATCTTTGCTGTGGCCATGACAAGTTCTTTAAGGACAAGTTCCTATCCAAGCTTATTCTCAAGAAGAAGGACCTCTTCGTCTGTCTAAAGCTCATATCTTCTTTGAGAAAAGTGCAAAACATTACGAAAGACTGGCGAGTCGTCATCCGCAGTCTGAAGAAGTCGGAGATGTTGGAAATGAACGAGGAAGGTAACAAAGTGAGACGCGTGGTTCCAATGTATGCCGGAACCGTGATGGTCTTCAAAATACCGGCCGAAGCCCAGACATCGGATGGGGTTATTGTACTCTTGAAACCCTTCGGCCGTGTCTCACACGCAGCGTTGATGTCATCAAAATCTGATTCTATGATTCCACAGATAAAGTGTCAATGGAAAGCATACAAGCCAGTATCGACCTCCATCTTTGCTGTGGCCAAATTTCTGCATGTAGAAGATTCTGTAACAGCTGCTAATCGTCTGCATAATATATTGAAGGGAATCGCACTCGTACCTTTATTTTACAAAGAGGATTTCAAAAGGTCGCCAAGCCCTTGACCAACCGTGGACTCGAGCTACTCAACTACGCCTGCGAGAGAAGAATGTGTTCAGTTGATTAAAGTGGGCGAACCAATACCAGAAGAGGGGTGTTGTGCAACAGTAGAAATCCCATATTATCTTTCTATTTTGATGGCTATTATTCATGTTTTGTCCCGTTTGGGGTCTATTCACGATTGGGAAACCGAATAAATCGAAGACTGTGACCACAAAAGACATTTGTCCTTATAAAAAACACTGGAGAATCGTCGCCCAATGTCTGAAGAAGTCGGAGAAGCTGGAACTGAACGAAGAAAGAACTAAAGTGCGACGCGTCGTTCCAATGTATACAGGAACAGCCATGGTCTTCAAAACACCGGTCGAAGTCCAGAAGTCGGATGGCGTAATATATCTTTTGAAACGATTCGACGGAGTCTCACATGCAACGTAGATATCCTCAAAGTGTTTTTCGATGATTCCCCAGATAAAGCGTCAATTGAAAGCATACAAGCCCGTATTTGCCACCATCTTTGCTGTGGCCATGACAAGTTCTTTAAGGACAAGTTCCTATCCAAGCTTATTCTCAAGAAGAAGGACCTCTTCGTCTGTCTAAAGCTCATATCTTCTTTGAGAAAAGTGCAAAACATTACGAAAGACTGGCGAGTCGTCATCCGCAGTCTGAAGAAGTCGGAGATGTTGGAAATGAACGAGGAAGGTAACAAAGTGAGACGCGTGGTTCCAATGTATGCCGGAACCGTGATGGTCTTCAAAATACCGGCCGAAGTCCAGAAGTCGGATGGGGTTATTGTACTCTTGAAACCCTTCGGCCGTGTCTCACACGCAGCGTTGATGTCATCAAAATCTGATTCTATGATTCCACAGATAAAGTGTCAATGGAAAGCATACAAGCCCGTATTTACCAACATCTTTGCTGTGGCCAAGACAAGTTTTTTAAGGACAAGTTCCTATCCAAGCTTATTCTCAAGAAGAAGGACCTCTTCGTCTGTCTAAAGATCATATCTTCTTTGAGAAAAGTGCAAAACATTACGAAAGACTGGCGAGTCGTCACCCACAGTCTGAAGAAGTCGAGGATGTAGGAAATGAACGAGGAAGGTAACAAACTGAGACGCGTGGTTCCAATGTATGCAGGAACCGTGATGGTCTTCAAACTCCCGGCCTAAATATTACATTTAACCATCTGACAAGCCCCTGATATAATTACTACTCGTGGAGGATTTCGGCATGTGAATAAATAGTTATATTAAAAATTTATACAGAACACTGATTTTCATGAGTTCGGGAAAGACCTGATGGAACTGTCAATGTCAACGAATGTTTTGTAAATGTCGTCAACTCATCTTTTAAAAGGGGAAGTTTTGGAAATACCAGACCTTGAAATGGAGAGGAAAATTTTACTTCAGGTCGAACATTTCTTCTCCGATGATGTACTATTTCAAGATAAGTTCCTAACAAAGCTTATTCTCCGAAACAAAGATCGCTACGTCTGTCTCAAGCTTGTATCATCTCTGAAGAAAGTACAAAAGATAACAAAAGACTGGAGAGTCGTCTAAAGAAGTCGGAAAAGCTGGAACTGAATGAGCAATGCGACGAGTGATTCCCATGTATTTTAGCACCGTTATAGTAACAGGGGCTATTTAAACTTATAGTCTTTAAAATTCCCGCAGAAGTGCAGTCATCGGACGATGTCATGGACCTGCTGGAACTCTCGGGAATTATTACCCGTGGAGGATTTCGGCACGTGAATAAATAATAATAATTATATTTAAATTTATACAGAAAACACTGATTCGGCATATACCTGACGGAACTGTCGATTTTTTATAAACGCTTTGTAATGGAGACTACAAATGTTATAGGAACAGCACCTAGAGAAGCAGCCCTACGTGAAAGGAAGAGGCAGATCGTGATGCAGGTGGAACAGTATTTTGCTGACGAGAATCTCATAAAGGACAATTTTTTGACGAAACAGATTCTCCGGAAGAAGGACCGCTACGTGTGCATCAAGCTGGTCTCTTCACTGAGAAAAGTTAAACGCATTTCAAGTGACTGGCGAGTCGTCGCCGAAAGCATAAAGCAGTCCACGACGTTAGAACTTAACGGGGAGGGAAATAAGGTGAGACGTTCTGTTCCCATGTACATGGGAACGGTGATCGTCTTCAACCTCCCGGCCGAAGTGCGCACATCGGAGGATGTGATTGAGGTGTTGAAACCCATTGGCCCAGTGTCGCACGCCAAGCTGATGTCGTCGAAGTGCGACTCGATGATTCCTCGTGGAGGATTTCGGCACGTGAATAAATAGTTATATTAAAAATTTATACAGAACACTGATTTTCATGAGTTCGGGAAAGACCTGACGGAAGTATCGATTACAACGAACGCTTTGTAATGACGTCAATACATCTTTTAACAGGTGAATATATAGAAACAGCCAAACTTGAAATGGAGAAGAAAATTTTAAAGCAGGTCGAACAATATTTTTCTGATGACATACTCTTTAAGGATAAGTTCCTCTCCAAGCTCATTCTGAAGAAAAAAGACAGATTCGACTGTCTGAAGCTCGTCTCTTCTTTGAGAAAAGTAAAACTCATAACGAAAGACTGGCTAGTTGTCGCGGAAAGTCTGAAGCAGTCTGAGATGTTGGAACTGAACGGGGAAGGCGAGAAAGTGAGACACGTCATGCCAATGTATGCAGGAACTGTGATAGTTTTCAAACTTCCGGTCAAGGTCCAAACATCGGATGACCTGATTGAACTCTTGAAACCTCTGGGTTCAGTGTCACACGCAACTTTACTGTCCTCGAATTTCCGATTCGCTGATTCCCCAAATAAAGCGCCAACTGTAAGCTTACAAGAACATATCGACCACCCACCTTCGCTGTTGCCAAATTTCTGCATGTGGAAGATTCTGTGAAAGCTCTTGAGTGTTTTAAAAATCTTGCCAAGGGAATCACAATAGTGCCAGACATCGGATAGCGTTATTGGACTCTTGAAACCATTCATCCGTGACTCACATGCAGCGTTGATATCATCAGAATCTGATTTGATGATTCCCCAGAAAAAGCGTCAATTGAAAGCATACAAGCCCGTATTTGCCACCATCTTTGCTGTGGCCATGACAAGTTCTTTAAGGACAAGTTCCTATCCAAGCTTATTCTCAAGACTCTTCGTCTGTCTAAAGCTCATATCTTCTTTGAGAAAAGTGCAAAACATTACGAAAGACTGGCGAGTCGTCATCCGCAGTCTGAAGAAGTCGGAGATGTTGGAAATGAACGAGGAAGGTAACAAAGTGAGACGCGTGGTTCCAATGTATGCCGGAACCGTGATGGTCTTCAAAATACCGGCCGAAGCCCAGACATCGGATGGGGTTATTGTACTCTTGAAACCCTTCGGCCGTGTCTCACACGCAGCGTTGATGTCATCAAAATCTGATTCTATGATTCCACAGATAAAGTGTCAATGGAAAGCATACAAGCCAGTATCGACCTCCATCTTTGCTGTGGCCAAATTTCTGCATGTAGAAGATTCTGTAACAGCTGCTAATCGTCTGCATAATATATTGAAGGGAATCGCACTCGTACCTTTATTTTACAAAGAGGATTTCAAAAGGTCGCCAAGCCCTTGACCAACCGTGGACTCGAGCTACTCAACTACGCCTGCGAGAGAAGAATGTGTTCAGTTGATTAAAGAGGGCGAACCAATACCAGAAGAGGGGTGTTGTGCAACAGTAGAAATCCCATATTATCTTTCTATTTTGATGGCTATTATTCATGTTTTGTCCCGTTTGGGGTCTATTCACGATTGGGAAACCGAATAAATCGAAGACTGTGACCACAAAAGACATTTGTCCTTATAAAAAACACTGGAGAATCGTCGCCCAATGTCTGAAGAAGTCGGAGAAGCTGGAACTGAACGAAGAAAGAACTAAAGTGCGACGCGTCGTTCCAATGTATACAGGAACAGCCATGGTCTTCAAAACACCGGTCGAAGTCCAGAAGTCGGATGGCGTAATATATCTTTTGAAACGATTCGACGGAGTCTCACATGCAACGTAGATATCCTCAAAGTCTGTTTCGATGATTCCCCAGATAAAGCGTCAATTGAAAGCATACAAGCCCGTATTTGCCACCATCTTTGCTGTGGCCATGACAAGTTCTTTAAGGACAAGTTCCTATCCAAGCTTATTCTCAAGAAGAAGGACCTCTTCGTCTGTCTAAAGCTCATATCTTCTTTGAGAAAAGTGCAAAACATTACGAAAGACTGGCGAGTCGTCATCCGCAGTCTGAAGAAGTCGGAGATGTTGGAAATGAACGAGGAAGGTAACAAAGTGAGACGCGTGGTTCCAATGTATGCCGGAACCGTGATGGTCTTCAAAATACCGGCCGAAGCCCAGACATCGGATGGGGTTATTGTACTCTTGAAACCCTTCGGCCGTGTCTCACACGCAGCGTTGATGTCATCAAAATCTGATTCTATGATTCCACAGATAAAGTGTCAATGGAAAGCATACAAGCCAGTATCGACCTCCATCTTTGCTGTGGCCAAATTTCTGCATGTAGAAGATTCTGTAACAGCTGCTAATCGTCTGCATAATATATTGAAGGGAATCGCACTCGTACCTTTATTTTACAAAGAGGATTTCAAAAGGTCGCCAAGCCCTTGACCAACCGTGGACTCGAGCTACTCAACTACGCCTGCGAGAGAAGAATGTGTTCAGTTGATTAAAGAGGGCGAACCAATACCAGAAGAGGGGTGTTGTGCAACAGTAGAAATCCCATATTATCTTTCTATTTTGATGGCTATTATTCATGTTTTGTCCCGTTTGGGGTCTATTCACGATTGGGAAACCGAATAAATCGAAGACTGTGACCACAAAAGACATTTGTCCTTATAAAAAACACTGGAGAATCGTCGCCCAATGTCTGAAGAAGTCGGAGAAGCTGGAATTGAACGAAGAAAGAACTAAAGTGCGACGCGTCGTTCCAATGTATACAGGAACAGCCATGGTCTTCAAAACACCGGTCGAAGTCCAGAAGTCGGATGGCGTAATATATCTTTTGAAACGATTCGACGGAGTCTCACATGCAACGTAGATATCCTCAAAGTGTTTTTCGATGATTCCCCAGATAAAGCGTCAATTGAAAGCATACAAGCCCGTATTTGCCACCATCTTTGCTGTGGCCATGACAAGTTCTTTAAGGACAAGTTCCTATCCAAGCTTATTCTCAAGAAGAAGGACCTCTTCGTCTGTCTAAAGCTCATATCTTCTTTGAGAAAAGTGCAAAACATTACGAAAGACTGGCGAGTCGTCATCCGCAGTCTGAAGAAGTCGGAGATGTTGGAAATGAACGAGGAAGGTAACAAAGTGAGACGCGTGGTTCCAATGTATGCCGGAACCGTGATGGTCTTCAAAATACCGGCCGAAGTCCAGAAGTCGGATGGGGTTATTGTACTCTTGAAACCCTTCGGCCGTGTCTCACACGCAGCGTTGATGTCATCAAAATCTGATTCTATGATTCCACAGATAAAGTGTCGATGGAAAGCATACAAGCCCGTATTTACCAACATCTTTGCTGTGGCCAAGACAAGTTTTTTAAGGACAAGTTCCTATCCAAGCTTATTCTCAAGAAGAAGGACCTCTTCGTCTGTCTAAAGATCATATCTTCTTTGAGAAAAGTGCAAAACATTACGAAAGACTGGCGAGTCGTCACCCACAGTCTGAAGAAGTCGAGGATGTAGGAAATGAACGAGGAAGGTAACAAACTGAGACGCGTGGTTCCAATGTATGCAGGAACCGTGATGGTCTTCAAACTCCCGGCCTAAATATTACATTTAACCATCTGACAAGCCCCTGATATAATTACTACTCGTGGAGGATTTCGGCATGTGAATAAATAGTTATATTAAAAATTTATACAGAACACTGATTTTCATGAGTTCGGGAAAGACCTGATGGAACTGTCAATGTCAACGAATGTTTTGTAAATGTCGTCAACTCATCTTTTAAAAGGGGAAGTTTTGGAAATACCAGACCTTGAAATGGAGAGGAAAATTTTACTTCAGGTCGAACATTTCTTCTCCGATGATGTACTATTTCAAGATAAGTTCCTAACAAAGCTTATTCTCCGAAACAAAGATCGCTACGTCTGTCTCAAGCTTGTATCATCTCTGAAGAAAGTACAAAAGATAACAAAAGACTGGAGAGTCGTCTAAAGAAGTCGGAAAAGCTGGAACTGAATGAGCAATGCGACGAGTGATTCCCATGTATTTTAGCACCGTTATAGTAACAGGGGCTATTTAAACTTATAGTCTTTAAAATTCCCGCAGAAGTGCAGTCATCGGACGATGTCATGGACCTGCTGGAACTCTCGGGAATTATTACCCGTGGAGGATTTCGGCACGTGAATAAATAATAATAATTATATTTAAATTTATACAGAAAACACTGATTCGGCATATACCTGACGGAACTGTCGATTTCTTATAAACGCTTTGTAATGGAGACTACAAATGTTATAGGAACAGCACCTAGAGAAGCAGCCCTACGTGAAAGGAAGAGGCAGATCGTGATGCAGGTGGAACAGTATTTTGCTGACGAGAATCTCATAAAGGACAATTTTTTGACGAAACAGATTCTCCGGAAGAAGGACCGCTACGTGTGCATCAAGCTGGTCTCTTCACTGAGAAAAGTTAAACGCATTTCAAGTGACTGGCGAGTCGTCGCCGAAAGCATAAAGCAGTCCACGACGTTAGAACTTAACGGGGAGGGAAATAAGGTGAGACGTTCTGTTCCCATGTACATGGGAACGGTGATCGTCTTCAACCTCCCGGCCGAAGTGCGCACATCGGAGGATGTGATTGAGGTGTTGAAACCCATTGGCCCAGTGTCGCACGCCAAGCTGATGTCGTCGAAGTGCGACTCGATGATTCCTCGTGGAGGATTTCGGCACGTGAATAAATAGTTATATTAAAAATTTATACAGAACACTGATTTTCATGAGTTCGGGAAAGACCTGACGGAAGTATCGATTACAACGAACGCTTTGTAATGACGTCAATACATCTTTTAACAGGTGAATATATAGAAACAGCCAAACTTGAAATGGAGAAGAAAATTTTAAAGCAGGTCGAACAATATTTTTCTGATGACATACTCTTTAAGGATAAGTTCCTCTCCAAGCTCATTCTGAAGAAGAAAGACAGATTCGACTGTCTGAAGCTCGTCTCTTCTTTGAGAAAAGTAAAACTCATAACGAAAGACTGGCTAGTTGTCGCGGAAAGTCTGAAGCAGTCTGAGATGTTGGAACTGAACGGGGAAGGCGAGAAAGTGAGACACGTCAAGCCAATGTATGCAGGAACTGTGATAGTTTTCAAACTTCCGGTCAAGGTCCAAACATCGGATGACCTGATTGAACTCTTGAAACCTCTGGGTTCAGTGTCACACGCAACTTTACTGTCCTCGAATTTCCGATTCGCTGATTCCCCAAATAAAGCGCCAACTGTAAGCTTACAAGAACATATCGACCACCCACCTTCGCTGTTGCCAAATTTCTGCATGTGGAAGATTCTATGAAAGCTCTTGAGTGTTTTAAAAATCTTGCCAAGGGAATCACAATAGTGCCAGACATCGGATAGCGTTATTGGACTCTTGAAACCATTCATCCGTGTCTCACATGCAGCGTTGATATCATCAGAATCTGATTTGATGATTCCCCAGAAAAAGCGTCAATTGAAAGCATACAAGCCCGTATTTGCCACCATCTTTGCTGTGGCCATGACAAGTTCTTTAAGGACAAGTTCCTATCCAAGCTTATTCTCAAGAAGAAGGACCTCTTCGTCTGTCTAAAGCTCATATCTTCTTTGAGAAAAGTGCAAAACATTACGAAAGACTGGCGAGTCGTCATCCGCAGTCTGAAGAAGTCGGAGATGTTGGAAATGAACGAGGAAGGTAACAAAGTGAGACGCGTGGTTCCAATGTATGCCGGAACCGTGATGGTCTTCAAAATACCGGCCGAAGCCCAGACATCGGATGGGGTTATTGTACTCTTGAAACCCTTCGGCCGTGTCTCACACGCAGCGTTGATGTCATCAAAATCTGATTCTATGATTCCACAGATAAAGTGTCAATGGAAAGCATACAAGCCAGTATCGACCTCCATCTTTGCTGTGGCCAAATTTCTGCATGTAGAAGATTCTGTAACAGCTGCTAATCGTCTGCATAATATATTGAAGGGAATCGCACTCGTACCTTTATTTTACAAAGAGGATTTCAAAAGGTCGCCAAGCCCTTGACCAACCGTGGACTCGAGCTACTCAACTACGCCTGCGAGAGAAGAATGTGTTCAGTTGATTAAAGAGGGCGAACCAATACCAGAAGAGGGGTGTTGTGCAACAGTAGAAATCCCATATTATCTTTCTATTTTGATGGCTATTATTCATGTTTTGTCCCGTTTGGGGTCTATTCACGATTGGGAAACCGAATAAATCGAAGACTGTGACCACAAAAGACATTTGTCCTTATAAAAAACACTGGAGAATCGTCGCCCAATGTCTGAAGAAGTCGGAGAAGCTGGAACTGAACGAAGAAAGAACTAAAGTGCGACGCGTCGTTCCAATGTATACAGGAACAGCCATGGTCTTCAAAACACCGGTCGAAGTCCAGAAGTCGGATGGCGTAATATATGTTTTGAAACGATTCGACGGAGTCCCACATGCAACGTAGATATCCTCAAAGTCTGTTTCGATGATTCCCCAGATAAAGCGTCAATTGAAAGCATACAAGCCCGTATTTGCCACCATCTTTGCTGTGGCCATGACAAGTTCTTTAAGGACAAGTTCCTATCCAAGCTTATTCTCAAGAAGAAGGACCTCTTCGTCTGTCTAAAGCTCATATCTTCTTTGCGAAAAGTGCAAAACATTACGAAAGACTGGCGAGTCGTCATCCGCAGTCTGAAGAAGTCGGAGATGTTGGAAATGAACGAGGAAGGTAACAAGGTGAGACGCGTGGTTCCAATGTATGCCGGAACCGTGATGGTCTTCAAACTCCCGGCCTAAATATTACATTTAACCATCTGACAAGCCCCTGATATAATTACTACTCGTGGAGGATTTTGGCATGTGAATAAATAGTTATATTAAAAATTTATACAGAACACTGATTTTCATGAGTTCGGGAAAGACCTGATGGAACTGTCAATGTCAACGAATGTTTTGTAAATGTCGTCAACTCATCTTTTAAAAGGGGAAGTTTTGGAAATACCAGACCTTGAAATGGAGAGGAAAATTTTACTTCAGGTCGAACATTTCTTCTCCGATGATGTACTATTTCAAGATAAGTTCCTAACAAAGCTTATTCTCCGAAACAAAGATCGCTACGTCTGTCTCAAGCTTGTATCATCTCTGAAGAAAGTACAAAAGATAACAAAAGACTGGAGAGTCGTCTAAAGAAGTCGGAAAAGCTGGAACTGAATGAGCAATGCGACGAGTGATTCCCATGTATTTTAGCACCGTTATAGTAACAGGGGCTATTTAAACTTGTGTCGCACGCCAAGCTGATGTCGTCGAAGTGCGACTCGATGATTCCTCGTGGAGGATTTCGGCACGTGAATAAATAGTTATATTAAAAATTTATACAGAACACTGATTTTCATGAGTTCGGGAAAGACCTGACGGAAGTATCGATTACAACGAACGCTTTGTAATGACGTCAATACATCTTTTAACAGGCGAATATATAGAAACAGCCAAACTTGAAATGGAGAAGAAAATTTTAAAGCAGGTCGAACAATATTTTTCTGATGACATACTCTTTAAGGATAAGTTCCTCTCCAAGCTCATTCTGAAGAAGAAAGACAGATTCGACTGTCTGAAGCTCGTCTCTTCTTTGAGAAAAGTAAAACTCATAACGAAAGACTGGCTAGTTGTCGCGGAAAGTCTGAAGCAGTCTGAGATGTTGGAACTGAACGGGGAAGGCGAGAAAGTGAGACACGTCATGCCAATGTATGCAGGAACTGTGATAGTTTTCAAACTTCCGGTCAAGGTCCAAACATCGGATGACCTGATTGAACTCTTGAAACCTCTGGGTTCAGTGTCACACGCAACTTTACTGTCCTCGAATTTCCGATTCGCTGATTCCCCAAATAAAGCGCCAACTGTAAGCTTACAAGAACATATCGACCACCCACCTTCGCTGTTGCCAAATTTCTGCATGTGGAAGATTCTGTGAAAGCTCTTGAGTGTTTTAAAAATCTTGCCAAGGGAATCACAATAGTGCCAGACATCGGATAGCGTTATTGGACTCTTGAAACCATTCATCCGTGTCTCACATGCAGCGTTGATATCATCAGAATCTGATTTGATGATTCCCCAGAAAAAGCGTCAATTGAAAGCATACAAGCCCGTATTTGCCACCATCTTTGCTGTGGCCATGACAAGTTCTTTAAGGACAAGTTCCTATCCAAGCTTATTCTCAAGACTCTTCGTCTGTCTAAAGCTCATATCTTCTTTGAGAAAAGTGCAAAACATTACGAAAGACTGGCGAGTCGTCATCCGCAGTCTGAAGAAGTCGGAGATGTTGGAAATGAACGAGGAAGGTAACAAAGTGAGACGCGTGGTTCCAATGTATGCCGGAACCGTGATGGTCTTCAAAATACCGGCCGAAGCCCAGACATCGGATGGGGTTATTGTACTCTTGAAACCCTTCGGCCGTGTCTCACACGCAGCGTTGATGTCATCAAAATCTGATTCTATGATTCCACAGATAAAGTGTCAATGGAAAGCATACAAGCCAGTATCGACCTCCATCTTTGCTGTGGCCAAATTTCTGCATGTAGAAGATTCTGTAACAGCTGCTAATCGTCTGCATAATATATTGAAGGGAATCGCACTCGTACCTTTATTTTACAAAGAGGATTTCAAAAGGTCGCCAAGCCCTTGACCAACCGTGGACTCGAGCTACTCAACTACGCCTGCGAGAGAAGAATGTGTTCAGTTGATTAAAGTGGGCGAACCAATACCAGAAGAGGGGTGTTGTGCAACAGTAGAAATCCCATATTATCTTTCTATTTTGATGGCTATTATTCATGTTTTGTCCCGTTTGGGGTCTATTCACGATTGGGAAACCGAATAAATCGAAGACTGTGACCACAAAAGACATTTGTCCTTATAAAAAACACTGGAGAATCGTCGCCCAATGTCTGAAGAAGTCGGAGAAGCTGGAACTGAACGAAGAAAGAACTAAAGTGCGACGCGTCGTTCCAATGTATACAGGAACAGCCATGGTCTTCAAAACACCGGTCGAAGTCCAGAAGTCGGATGGCGTAATATATCTTTTGAAACGATTCGACGGAGTCTCACATGCAACGTAGATATCCTCAAAGTGTTTTTCGATGATTCCCCAGATAAAGCGTCAATTGAAAGCATACAAGCCCGTATTTGCCACCATCTTTGCTGTGGCCATGACAAGTTCTTTAAGGACAAGTTCCTATCCAAGCTTATTCTCAAGACTCTTCGTCTGTCTAAAGCTCATATCTTCTTTGAGAAAAGTGCAAAACATTACGAAAGACTGGCGAGTCGTCATCCGCAGTCTGAAGAAGTCGGAGATGTTGGAAATGAACGAGGAAGGTAACAAAGTGAGACGCGTGGTTCCAATGTATGCCGGAACCGTGATGGTCTTCAAAATACCGGCCGAAGCCCAGACATCGGATGGGGTTATTGTACTCTTGAAACCCTTCGGCCGTGTCTCACACGCAGCGTTGATGTCATCAAAATCTGATTCTATGATTCCACAGATAAAGTGTCAATGGAAAGCATACAAGCCAGTATCGACCTCCATCTTTGCTGTGGCCAAATTTCTGCATGTAGAAGATTCTGTAACAGCTGCTAATCGTCTGCATAATATATTGAAGGGAATCGCACTCGTACCTTTATTTTACAAAGAGGATTTCAAAAGGTCGCCAAGCCCTTGACCAACCGTGGACTCGAGCTACTCAACTACGCCTGCGAGAGAAGAATGTGTTCAGTTGATTAAAGTGGGCGAACCAATACCAGAAGAGGGGTGTTGTGCAACAGTAGAAATCCCATATTATCTTTCTATTTTGATGGCTATTATTCATGTTTTGTCCCGTTTGGGGTCTATTCACGATTGGGAAACCGAATAAATCGAAGACTGTGACCACAAAAGACATTTGTCCTTATAAAAAACACTGGAGAATCGTCGCCCAATGTCTGAAGAAGTCGGAGAAGCTGGAACTGAACGAAGAAAGAACTAAAGTGCGACGCGTCGTTCCAATGTATACAGGAACAGCCATGGTCTTCAAAACACCGGTCGAAGTCCAGAAGTCGGATGGCGTAATATATCTTTTGAAACGATTCGACGGAGTCTCACATGCAACGTAGATATCCTCAAAGTGTTTTTCGATGATTCCCCAGATAAAGCGTCAATTGAAAGCATACAAGCCCGTATTTGCCACCATCTTTGCTGTGGCCATGACAAGTTCTTTAAGGACAAGTTCCTATCCAAGCTTATTCTCAAGAAGAAGGACCTCTTCGTCTGTCTAAAGCTCATATCTTCTTTGAGAAAAGTGCAAAACATTACGAAAGACTGGCGAGTCGTCATCCGCAGTCTGAAGAAGTCGGAGATGTTGGAAATGAACGAGGAAGGTAACAAGGTGAGACGCGTGGTTCCAATGTATGCCGGAACCGTGATGGTCTTCAAACTCCCGGCCTAAATATTACATTTAACCATCTGACAAGCCCCTGATATAATTACTACTCGTGGAGGATTTTGGCATGTGAATAAATAGTTATATTAAAAATTTATACAGAACACTGATTTTCATGAGTTCGGGAAAGACCTGATGGAACTGTCAATGTCAACGAATGTTTTGTAAATGTCGTCAACTCATCTTTTAAAAGGGGAAGTTTTGGAAATACCAGACCTTGAAATGGAGAGGAAAATTTTACTTCAGGTCGAACATTTCTTCTCCGATGATGTACTATTTCAAGATAAGTTCCTAACAAAGCTTATTCTCCGAAACAAAGATCGCTACGTCTGTCTCAAGCTTGTATCATCTCTGAAGAAAGTACAAAAGATAACAAAAGACTGGAGAGTCGTCTAAAGAAGTCGGAAAAGCTGGAACTGAATGAGCAATGCGACGAGTGATTCCCATGTATTTTAGCACCGTTATAGTAACAGGGGCTATTTAAACTTGTGTCGCACGCCAAGCTGATGTCGTCGAAGTGCGACTCGATGATTCCTCGTGGAGGATTTCGGCACGTGAATAAATAGTTATATTAAAAATTTATACAGAACACTGATTTTCATGAGTTCGGGAAAGACCTGACGGAAGTATCGATTACAACGAACGCTTTGTAATGACGTCAATACATCTTTTAACAGGTGAATATATAGAAACAGCCAAACTTGAAATGGAGAAGAAAATTTTAAAGCAGGTCGAACAATATTTTTCTGATGACATACTCTTTAAGGATAAGTTCCTCTCCAAGCTCATTCTGAAGAAGAAAGACAGATTCGACTGTCTGAAGCTCGTCTCTTCTTTGAGAAAAGTAAAACTCATAACGAAAGACTGGCTAGTTGTCGCGGAAAGTCTGAAGCAGTCTGAGATGTTGGAACTGAACGGGGAAGGCGAGAAAGTGAGACACGTCATGCCAATGTATGCAGGAACTGTGATAGTTTTCAAACTTCCGGTCAAGGTCCAAACATCGGATGACCTGATTGAACTCTTGAAACCTCTGGGTTCAGTGTCACACGCAACTTTACTGTCCTCGAATTTCCGATTCGCTGATTCCCCAAATAAAGCGCCAACTGTAAGCTTACAAGAACATATCGACCACCCACCTTCGCTGTTGCCAAATTTCTGCATGTGGAAGATTCTGTGAAAGCTCTTGAGTGTTTTAAAAATCTTGCCAAGGGAATCACAATAGTGCCAGACATCGGATAGCGTTATTGGACTCTTGAAACCATTCATCCGTGTCTCACATGCAGCGTTGATATCATCAGAATCTGATTTGATGATTCCCCAGAAAAAGCGTCAATTGAAAGCATACAAGCCCGTATTTGCCACCATCTTTGCTGTGGCCATGACAAGTTCTTTAAGGACAAGTTCCTATCCAAGCTTATTCTCAAGACTCTTCGTCTGTCTAAAGCTCATATCTTCTTTGAGAAAAGTGCAAAACATTACGAAAGACTGGCGAGTCGTCATCCGCAGTCTGAAGAAGTCGGAGATGTTGGAAATGAACGAGGAAGGTAACAAAGTGAGACGCGTGGTTCCAATGTATGCCGGAACCGTGATGGTCTTCAAAATACCGGCCGAAGCCCAGACATCGGATGGGGTTATTGTACTCTTGAAACCCTTCGGCCGTGTCTCACACGCAGCGTTGATGTCATCAAAATCTGATTCTATGATTCCACAGATAAAGTGTCAATGGAAAGCATACAAGCCAGTATCGACCTCCATCTTTGCTGTGGCCAAATTTCTGCATGTAGAAGATTCTGTAACAGCTGCTAATCGTCTGCATAATATATTGAAGGGAATCGCACTCGTACCTTTATTTTACAAAGAGGATTTCAAAAGGTCGCCAAGCCCTTGACCAACCGTGGACTCGAGCTACTCAACTACGCCTGCGAGAGAAGAATGTGTTCAGTTGATTAAAGTGGGCGAACCAATACCAGAAGAGGGGTGTTGTGCAACAGTAGAAATCCCATATTATCTTTCTATTTTGATGGCTATTATTCATGTTTTGTCCCGTTTGGGGTCTATTCACGATTGGGAAACCGAATAAATCGAAGACTGTGACCACAAAAGACATTTGTCCTTATAAAAAACACTGGAGAATCGTCGCCCAATGTCTGAAGAAGTCGGAGAAGCTGGAACTGAACGAAGAAAGAACTAAAGTGCGACGCGTCGTTCCAATGTATACAGGAACAGCCATGGTCTTCAAAACACCGGTCGAAGTCCAGAAGTCGGATGGCGTAATATATCTTTTGAAACGATTCGACGGAGTCTCACATGCAACGTAGATATCCTCAAAGTGTTTTTCGATGATTCCCCAGATAAAGCGTCAATTGAAAGCATACAAGCCCGTATTTGCCACCATCTTTGCTGTGGCCATGACAAGTTCTTTAAGGACAAGTTCCTATCCAAGCTTATTCTCAAGACTCTTCGTCTGTCTAAAGCTCATATCTTCTTTGAGAAAAGTGCAAAACATTACGAAAGACTGGCGAGTCGTCATCCGCAGTCTGAAGAAGTCGGAGATGTTGGAAATGAACGAGGAAGGTAACAAAGTGAGACGCGTGGTTCCAATGTATGCCGGAACCGTGATGGTCTTCAAAATACCGGCCGAAGCCCAGACATCGGATGGGGTTATTGTACTCTTGAAACCCTTCGGCCGTGTCTCACACGCAGCGTTGATGTCATCAAAATCTGATTCTATGATTCCACAGATAAAGTGTCAATGGAAAGCATACAAGCCAGTATCGACCTCCATCTTTGCTGTGGCCAAATTTCTGCATGTAGAAGATTCTGTAACAGCTGCTAATCGTCTGCATAATATATTGAAGGGAATCGCACTCGTACCTTTATTTTACAAAGAGGATTTCAAAAGGTCGCCAAGCCCTTGACCAACCGTGGACTCGAGCTACTCAACTACGCCTGCGAGAGAAGAATGTGTTCAGTTGATTAAAGTGGGCGAACCAATACCAGAAGAGGGGTGTTGTGCAACAGTAGAAATCCCATATTATCTTTCTATTTTGATGGCTATTATTCATGTTTTGTCCCGTTTGGGGTCTATTCACGATTGGGAAACCGAATAAATCGAAGACTGTGACCACAAAAGACATTTGTCCTTATAAAAAACACTGGAGAATCGTCGCCCAATGTCTGAAGAAGTCGGAGAAGCTGGAACTGAACGAAGAAAGAACTAAAGTGCGACGCGTCGTTCCAATGTATACAGGAACAGCCATGGTCTTCAAAACACCGGTCGAAGTCCAGAAGTCGGATGGCGTAATATATCTTTTGAAACGATTCGACGGAGTCTCACATGCAACGTAGATATCCTCAAAGTGTTTTTCGATGATTCCCCAGATAAAGCGTCAATTGAAAGCATACAAGCCCGTATTTGCCACCATCTTTGCTGTGGCCATGACAAGTTCTTTAAGGACAAGTTCCTATCCAAGCTTATTCTCAAGAAGAAGGACCTCTTCGTCTGTCTAAAGCTCATATCTTCTTTGAGAAAAGTGCAAAACATTACGAAAGACTGGCGAGTCGTCATCCGCAGTCTGAAGAAGTCGGAGATGTTGGAAATGAACGAGGAAGGTAACAAAGTGAGACGCGTGGTTCCAATGTATGCCGGAACCGTGATGGTCTTCAAAATACCGGCCGAAGTCCAGAAGTCGGATGGGGTTATTGTACTCTTGAAACCCTTCGGCCGTGTCTCACACGCAGCGTTGATGTCATCAAAATCTGATTCTATGATTCCACAGATAAAGTGTCGATGGAAAGCATACAAGCCCGTATTTACCAACATCTTTGCTGTGGCCAAGACAAGTTTTTTAAGGACAAGTTCCTATTCAAGCTTATTCTCAAGAAGAAGGACCTCTTCGTCTGTCTAAAGCTCATATCTTCTTTGAGAAAAGTGCAAAACATTACGAAAGACTGGCGAGTCGTCACCCACAGTCTGAAGAAGTCGAGGATGTAGGAAATGAACGAGGAAGGTAACAAACTGAGACGCGTGGTTCCAATGTATGCAGGAACCGTGATGGTCTTCAAACTCCCGGCCTAAATATTACATTTAACCATCTGACAAGCCCCTGATATAATTACTACTCGTGGAGGATTTCGGCATGTGAATAAATAGTTATATTAAAAATTTATACAGAACACTGATTTTCATGAGTTCGGGAAAGACCTGATGGAACTGTCAATGTCAACGAATGTTTTGTAAATGTCGTCAACTCATCTTTTAAAAGGGGAAGTTTTAGAAATACCAGACCTTGAAATGGAGAGGAAAATTTCACTTCAGGTCGAACATTTCTTCTCCGATGATGTACTATTTCAAGATAAGTTCCTAACAAAGCTTATTCTCCGAAACAAAGATCGCTACGTCTGTCTCAAGCTTGTATCATCTCTGAAGAAAGTACAAAAGATAACAAAAGACTGGAGAGTCGTCTAAAGAAGTCGGAAAAGCTGGAACTGAATGAGCAATGCGACGAGTGATTCCCATGTATTTTAGCACCGTTATAGTAACAGGGGCTATTTAAACTTATAGTCTTTAAAATTCCCGCAGAAGTGCAGTCATCGGACGATGTCATGGACCTGCTGGAACTCTCGTGAATTATTACCCGTGGAGGATTTCGGCACGTGAATAAATAATAATAATTATATTTAAATTTATACAGAAAACACTGATTCGGCATATACCTGACGGAACTGTCGATTTCTTATAAACGCTTTGTAATGGAGACTACAAATGTTATAGGAACAGCACCTAGAGAAGCAGCCCTACGTGAAAGGAAGAGGCAGATCGTGATGCAGGTGGAACAGTATTTTGCTGACGAGAATCTCATAAAGGACAATTTTTTGACGAAACAGATTCTCCGGAAGAAGGACCGCTACGTGTGCATCAAGCTGGTCTCTTCACTGAGAAGAGTTAAACGCATTTCAAGTGACTGGCGAGTCGTCGCCGAAAGCATAAAGCAGTCCACGACGTTAGAACTTAACGGGGAGGGAAATAAGGTGAGACGTTCTGTTCCCATGTACATGGGAACGGTGATCGTCTTCAACCTCCCGGCCGAAGTGCGCACATCGGAGGATGTGATTGAGGTGTTGAAACCCATTGGCCCAGTGTCGCACGCCAAGCTGATGTCGTCGAAGTGCGACTCGATGATTCCTCGTGGAGGATTTCGGCACGTGAATAAATAGTTATATTAAAAATTTATACAGAACACTGATTTTCATGAGTTCGGGAAAGACCTGACGGAAGTATCGATTACAACGAACGCTTTGTAATGACGTCAATACATCTTTTAACAGGTGAATATATAGAAACAGCCAAACTTGAAATGGAGAAGAAAATTTTAAAGCAGGTCGAACAATATTTTTCTGATGACATACTCTTTAAGGATAAGTTCCTCTCCAAGCTCATTCTGAAGAAGAAAGACAGATTCGACTGTCTGAAGCTCGTCTCTTCTTTGAGAAAAGTAAAACTCATAACGAAAGACTGGCTAGTTGTCGCGGAAAGTCTGAAGCAGTCTGAGATGTTGGAACTGAACGGGGAAGGCGAGAAAGTGAGACACGTCATGCCAATGTATGCAGGAACTGTGATAGTTTTCAAACTTCCGGTCAAGGTCCAAACATCGGATGACCTGATTGAACTCTTGAAACCTCTGGGTTCAGTGTCACACGCAACTTTACTGTCCTCGAATTTCCGATTCGCTGATTCCCCAAATAAAGCGCCAACTGTAAGCTTACAAGAACATATCGACCACCCACCTTCGCTGTTGCCAAATTTCTGCATGTGGAAGATTCTGTGAAAGCTCTTGAGTGTTTTAAAAATCTTGCCAAGGGAATCACAATAGTGCCAGACATCGGATAGCGTTATTGGACTCTTGAAACCATTCATCCGTGTCTCACATGCAGCGTTGATATCATCAGAATCTGATTTGATGATTCCCCAGAAAAAGCGTCAATTGAAAGCATACAAGCCCGTATTTGCCACCATCTTTGCTGTGGCCATGACAAGTTCTTTAAGGACAATATTCTCAAGACTCTTCGTCTGTCTAAAGCTCATATCTTCTTTGAGAAAAGTGCAAAACATTACGAAAGACTGGCGAGTCGTCATCCGCAGTCTGAAGAAGTCGGAGATGTTGGAAATGAACGAGGAAGGTAACAAAGTGAGACGCGTGGTTCCAATGTATGCCGGAACCGTGATGGTCTTCAAAATACCGGCCGAAGCCCAGACATCGGATGGGGTTATTGTACTCTTGAAACCCTTCGGCCGTGTCTCACACGCAGCGTTGATGTCATCAAAATCTGATTCTATGATTCCACAGATAAAGTGTCAATGGAAAGCATACAAGCCAGTATCGACCTCCATCTTTGCTGTGGCCAAATTTCTGCATGTAGAAGATTCTGTAACAGCTGCTAATCGTCTGCATAATATATTGAAGGGAATCGCACTCGTACCTTTATTTTACAAAGAGGATTTCAAAAGGTCGCCAAGCCCTTGACCAACCGTGGACTCGAGCTACTCAACTACGCCTGCGAGAGAAGAATGTGTTCAGTTGATTAAAGTGGGCGAACCAATACCAGAAGAGGGGTGTTGTGCAACAGTAGAAATCCCATATTATCTTTCTATTTTGATGGCTATTATTCATGTTTTGTCCCGTTTGGGGTCTATTCACGATTGGGAAACCGAATAAATCGAAGACTGTGACCACAAAAGACATTTGTCCTTATAAAAAACACTGGTGAATCGTCGCCCAATGTCTGAAGAAGTCGGAGAAGCTGGAACTGAACGAAGAAAGAACTAAAGTGCGACGCGTCGTTAAAATGTATACAGGAACAGCCATGGTCTTCAAAACACCGGTCGAAGTCCAGAAGTCGGATGGCGTAATATATCTTTTGAAACGATTCGACGGAGTCTCACATGCAACGTAGATATCCTCAAAGTCTGTTTCGCTGATTCCCCAGAAAAAGCGTCAATTGAAAGCATACAAGCCCGTATTTGCCACCATCTTTGCTGTGGCCATGACAAGTTCTTTAAGGACAAGTTCCTATCCAAGCTTATTCTCAAGAAGAAGGACCTCTTCGTCTGTCTAAAGCTCATATCTTCTTTGAGAAAAGTGCAAAACATTACGAAAGACTGGCGAGTCGTCATCCGCAGTCTGAAGAAGTCGGAGATGTTGGAAATGAACGAGGAAGGTAACAAAGTGAGACGCGTGGTTCCAATGTATGCCGGAACCGTGATGGTCTTCAAAATACCGGCCGAAGTCCAGAAGTCGGATGGGGTTATTGTACTCTTGAAACCCTTCGGCCGTGTCTCACACGCAGCGTTGATGTCATCAAAATCTGATTCTATGATTCCACAGATAAAGTGTCAATGGAAAGCATACAAGCCAGTATCGACCTCCATCTTTGCTGTGGCTAAATTTCTGCATGTAGAAGATTCTATAACGGCTGCTAATCGTCTTCAAAATCTAGTGATGAGAATCATAATCGTACCTTTGTTTTACAAAGAGGAAGTCAAAAAGTCGCCAAGCCCTCAAACAACCGAGGAACCGTGCAACTCAACATCGCCTATGAGAGAAGAAGGGGTTCAGTTGATTGAAGAAGATGAACCTAGCTATACTAGAAGAGGGGTGTTTTGCGACAGAAGAAATCCCCTATTATCTTTTTATTTTCATGGCTATTATTTAAGTTTTGGGTCTATTCGCGATTGGGAAACCAAATAAATCGCAGACTGTGACCTCAACAGACATTAGTCCTTATACTAAACACTGGAGAATCGTCGCCCAATGTCTGAAGAATTTGTAGAAGCTAGAACTGAATGAAGAAAGAACCAAAGTGTGACGCATCTTTTTAATGTATACAGGAACAGCTATGGTCTTCAAAACACCGGCCGAAGTCCAGACGTCAGATGGCGTAATATATCTTTTGAAACATTTCAGCGGAGTCTCACATGCAGCTTTGATGTCATCAAAGTCTGATTCAATGATTCCCCAGATAAGTGTCAATGGAAAGCATACAAGCCCGTATCGACCACCATCTTTGCTGTGGCCAAATTTCTGCATGTGGAAGATTCTATAACGGCAGCCAATCGTCTTCAAAATCTAATGAAGGGAATCATAATCGTACACTTATTTTACAAAGAGGATATCAAAAAATCGACAAGCCCTTCACCAACTGAGGACCGGAGCGACACAACATCGCCTGTGAGAGAAGAAGAAGGGGTCAGTTGATTGAAGAGGATGAACCTATACCAGAAGAGCGGTGTTGTGCGACAGGAGAAATTTAAAATTATATTTCTATTTTCATGGCTATTATTCATGTTTTGTCCCTTTTTGGGTCTATTCGCGATTGGGAAACCGAATAAATCGAAGTCTGTGACCTTAATAGACATTGTCCTTATACCAAACACTGGAGAAAGAAGTGTGACTGTATCGCAAATAATGGTAATATGTTCACAGATAAATTACGTATGATATAAATTATGTTATCAGAATATCAAGTTAAAAATTAAAGAGATAAAGATGAAGGTTATTTCAAAATAAAAAGTTAATAGTTTTTATTAGCTAAATATTTTGCTAAATAAAGCTAAATTCTTAAAAAAAAGTAGCTGAATATTTCGGATTAAAAGCGACAAAATTATTTTTTTTCAGTATCACGATATATTTAATTGGATTGTTTAAGATCCTTGGCTTTTCCAGTTTAAGGCTAGTCCAGTTAATTCAGTTAATGAATTTAAACTAATTTGGAAATAAATTTATAAGAACATGGCTTCAAACATGGTATACACACAACATTGGTCACATAAAATGCAAACTTCTTAAAATACTAAATATATATATATATAATTATCAGTATGAGATCTCAATGATGTCGCAAGCTGAAGTCAAACAGAAGACAAACTATACCAGTGCCGCTACAGATATATAAAGTATAGTGATACCATAGAATAGTTGTAAATAAGAATGAAGAAAATTTACCTCCTTATCTTACCCATCGCCAGAAGCTCTACGAATTGGCTTTTCAATAGCTGTAAAAACTCCTGCTGGTTCCCGACTTCCTCAAAGTTTGCAGCCATCTCTGATAGTAACAGGTCTTTTGTTTCAGTCATATTCAGGGCAGCGCGATGCTGAAGAGGCAGAAAGCTTTTCTGATATCAAACAGGGGCATGCGAATCAGCTGGAATATTATCGATTTGTATCGTTATTACAGGGATGGGAAGTGCTAAAGACCAGTTTGGAGCAATTTTTGGAGCAGCAAAATTCAAGTTTTGGAGCAGAAAAACGACAAATTGTAGCAGCAAAACTGAATATTTGTAGCAGGAACGCAATAAATTGTAGTGTTTTGGAGCAGCAAAATTTAAGTTTTGGAGCAGAAACGCGACAAATTGTAGCAGAAAACTGTAGATTTGTAGCAAGAATGCAATACAACGTAGCAGTGAATTTTAGCATATTAAACAATAAAACGTAGCAGTGAATTTTAGCATATTAAACAATAATTGTAGCAATTAAAATTTGTAACATGCGATTTTAAATCAGATGTGGTACACTACCCAAGGTGTAAAAACCCTGAAGGTCTCTATTGCTTATTTATGCCATTTTTTTTATGCAATAAATCAAAACCGGTAGAGGCTATAAATGAGACATTTTAAAGACAGTTCAAAATATTCAACAAAAATTAGTTTTTAATTAAGAATTATTGAATTTTCATTTTTTTTTACAATATATACTTAATTATCATATGTTGATTTTTTCCCCCACTGAATTGTGGTTTATAAAAACCAAAACAGTGTTGCAATCTTGCATATATTGTGCATGACATCTATGAAGAAGGTTGTTACTGTCTAAGGGAAATAAAATTATATAATTTTTTCGCACAAACTTTAGAATTAAAGAGTAATAATTTGATGGAAAACCTACGTTACTACTTATTTTAAGCATGTTAAGCGTAGGGGTGTGGTTTAAACACAAAAATATTTATTAAATAGTATATAAACATTTAAATCAAATATTAATGACAAAACGAATTGCAAATCCCACAAAAAAAAACTTTTTTCAAATTGTCCATTGTTATTACATAAAATATAACAAACCTCAATTTCGTAAATAAATAATATTTTCAACTAAGAAATAAAAACCCTAAAATTGTATTTTGCTATTTACATCTTTTTTATACTGTTAAGCTTTATGAGACCATTTAAAGGCAATTAAAAATATTTAACCAAAAGAGTTTTTAATTAAGAATTAACCAATTTATACAATATACTTAAATTTCAATTTTGAATTTTTTAGTAAAATGGAGTTTATACAATAAACCAAAACACTAACAAACTACAATATCGCATACCTTGTGCATGAAAAAAACAATTTAGAATGTCAACACTGTCTAAGGGATATAAAATTCCTTAACTTTTCCACACGAACTAGATTTATTAAATAGTAATAAATTTATAGAAAACATACCTTGCTATATTTTAAGCATGTTAATCTAAATCATTAAAAATTACACTTAAGTTATTATCTTAAAAATTAGTTTAATAAGAAATTTAAAAACTTTCAAAAAGCTAAATAAACGCCACTTTTTTTTTTTTAAGTTGGAGGGTTGTTAGAAAGAAAAGTTTCAAATAAAAATAATTAATTTAATAAAATATATGAACATTTAAACAAAAAAGGATTAAATTGGAATTTTAATTCCATCCAAACAAGATTTTTTTTTTTAAGTCCATTTTTATTACTGAAAATTACAAGTCCTAAATTTCAATTTCGTGAATTAAATTATATTTTCGGAAAATGTAACGTAATTTTGTTAAGTAGTGCAAAACAAATCATGATAAAACAGGAAGCAGTGAAATATAATGAACTTGTATATCGGATGCAAAAGGATTGAAAGTCTTCCAAAGAAGATCGCAGCAGATCGCGTTTAGCGAATTTCTACAAGTTCAAGGTTTCCATGAATGAAAATATAAAACAAAAGAGTGCCAAATAAAAGTTGCATTCGGCAGATGCTACGTAATTATAGTTATAATCATTCATCACAAATTCAGAGTGATATCATCCCCGTTTGACGAAGATCGCAAATATTTCTACATATTCAAGATGCTAAATTTTTGTGATTAGATTGAGCATCGATTCTTCATAAAACAACAAACGAACTGAAATTTTCCAATGAGCAAGTGTCTTTTACTCAAATACCCTTGACTAAAAATTCGGACAAATCTCAAAAAGTTATTACCTTAAATTTTACAATTCACAATTATTCCTACATGTTAAAATATGCTCTATTCTTTAACTTGAGAAAATGTGCTTAAATTTTCTCCCATTTCCTCTTTCTAAGGTTGCCTTAACTTCGTTTATGGGCAGACAAACGGGCACCAAGACTTGGCGCAATTGGCGCACGTGTTTAACAAGGATTTAAAACAAAATTGGCGCAGAATTGCACATAAATGTGGTTTTGTAGCAAGTTGGCGCAGGATACCACTTTTGGCGCTCTCTGGCGCAATTGGCGCAGAATTCCCATCCCTGTTATTAATATAAAAAATCTCCACTTAATGAACTTCTAATAATTCGATACAATCGCTAAATGTCAGGATATATATTTTGCAATGGTTATACAACGTTTTTTTTTTTGTTGTGGTTATAAGAAATTTATAATTAATGTGTGTGTACACACTTGAAAACACTTCAATATTCATAATGATTCATAAAAAGAAACACTGAATAAAGTCCAATTTTAATTAGATAATTACCAAATTATTAGCTATTTAGCACATTTTTTCAAACATGATTACGCAAGTTGTAATTTATCTAGAAAAATCATTTTTGTTGGAAATTAATATACTTGTTCTTAATGTTATTGACCTCCAAAACGTTTACAGCATGCAAAGATTTTAAAATAATTTTTTACGTGAAAGTTGAAAAAAAACCAATTTTTTCTTTAAATTTCCAACTTTATCCACAACAAATTATTTTTTAACAAATTTTTATAATTATAGTCCCATAACATCCCCCAACTAACGTTGAATGGAAAAATAATTTTCTCAAAACGTCTAAGGAAATTTGAGATATGTTTGGGATGCAGCAACATATGGTAAATATATTTATTTGAAAGTTTACAATATATTTCCATTGTAAGCTAACCAGAAGAATTAAAATTTACTAAATATATACTAGTGCAATAGAAAGTAATGTTAAAAGCTATACTCTCGAATTAGAGAATAATTGAACCGTTTATTTCAGAAATCAGTCAACAGAATCTTTGTTGAAATTTGATTTTTTCCCCCGGAATTGGAATCTCATATGCAGGGGTGTTGCCCGGGTTCATGCATTTTGGAGCAGTGTTCGGAGCAGGCAAAATTGATATTTGGAGCAGCAAAAATGTATTTTGGAGCAGGTAAAATTGAAATTTGGAGCAGCAAAAATGTATTTTGGTGCAGGTAAAATTGAAATTTGGAACAGCATAAAGGCGTTCTGGAGCAGCAAAATTTTTAATTTTGGAGCATCAAAAAAGGCTTTTTGGAGTTGAAATTAAAATTTAATGCAGAATAAAGCTTTTTGGTGTAGCTTAATTTCAAAACTCTCATGTACCCCATAAATTAAGATAAAACCCAAGAAAACTAAGGCCTCTAGGTCATAGCCTAACAATAAAAACTACAATGAACACTGAAGTTTTCATTGTACCACTAAAACTAAAAGGAAAATGCACAATGTTGAACATTCCAAAAAGTAAATGCCTCATGTTACATTGAAATTATAGTAAATATACGTAATATACCTTGAAGGGAAAAAGAATGCACCCATAAAAGAAAAAATCCATAGAACCCTACTATAAAATAATGTTTAAAAGAAACTAAAAAAAAACCGCTAAAAACTAAAAAAATAATTTTTAATTTTACGAACAAGCTGAAATTTTTTAAATATTTAATACTAAAAAAAGTTAGGCGTGGTATTTGTAAAATGCCTCCAACTTAAATTTTTTTAAATAAAAAATAAAATTAAATATTTACATATATTCAATTTTTTTTAAAAAACTTTTTAGACCTTTTTTCTTGAAGCTGGTTTTAAAAAAAAACATTTTCCACTTTTTAGTTTTTAATTAGCTATTATTCACCAGGAAGCTCAAGTTTTTGGATAACTTTTCTCCAAGAATTAGATAGTACATTTGAGATTATCCAGTTTAATAAATGAAATTATATTGTAGTTGAAAATGTTTTGAGATGGGAGGAAATGTTATAAAAGCTTTATTAATCAATATTTCCGTATAAATAAAAGCCAGATTACTAACTACTTTTTGTTTTTTAAATTTTTGTTTGCTAAAGTGTATTTTTCTCTATCCAACAAAAAAAAAATTTGAAATAGGACAAGGTTTTTTTTTCTTCATGCAATACAATTCAGAATTCTGGATAGTTAAATGCCGGATAACCGGATATTTGTCACAAAAGGTTAATAAGCGAGACAACCTTCATCCAATAATTTTTTCTCTCTTAATTTCTGAATAAGAACAGAAGTAAAAAAAAATACATAAGTGAAATTGATAATCTCCTTTTTGGCGAATTTGGTAGGTGTACTTTAAATCGGTTAAAAAGCAATTGCACAATGAGCATCATTTACAATAAATACCCATTGTATTACAAAAAGCAAAAGCAAGCCCATTGTATTACAAAAAGCAAAAGCAAGCCCATTGTATTACAAAAAGCAATAAATACCCATTATATTACAATAAACTTGTAAAAGAAAATTTCCTGTTTGCCCCTAAAAAAATGCCCAAACAACTCCAGACAAAAAAAAATCCAATGTACCTTTAATAAAAAATTCCATAATATACATAAAATAAAACCAAAGGGTACACTTTAAGGTAAAATAATGTATCCCAAAAAGAAAAACTCTAGTGTACCACTAAAAAAAGTCCAGTGTACCACCAAAAGAAAAGCCTAATCTACCCTTAAAATAAAACACCAGAGAACAATTAAAAGTAAAAGCTTATATATCCTAAATAGAAAAGCTCCAGTGTATACTTAAAAAGTAACTAACAATGTGTCCCTAAAGAAAGTATTAAAATACTAAACAATGTATCCCTCAAAGAAAAAAACCAATATACTTTAAAAAAAAACTTAAAATACCTTTAAAAATAAAAGACTAATCTAACGCAAAAATTAAAGGCTCAATATACCCGTAATGGAAAATGCCCAGTGCCCCTATAAAAAAAGTCCAATGTACCTGTAAAAGGAAAAGTGCACCCTTAAAATAAAAACCAAAGAACAATTAAAAGCGTAAAAAGAAAAGCCTCAGTGCATCCCTAAAAGGAAACTAAAAGAATGTACTCTTAAAAGTAAAAGCCTAATATATTCAAAAATGCACCTATAAGTGTACTCAAAACGAAAACTATCATGCACCCTTCAAGTTTTAAAATACAATGTACCCATAAAAGTATAACATACCCATAAAAGTAAAAGTATATGTTTTCACAAATGATAGATTAGAGTATGTATGCAAAAAAGTGTAACTTTGCAATAAAATCAATATACTTCTTAAAAGTCCATTGTACCTACTATAAGAATATTTGAAAGTTTGCAATGTCCCCCTCCTCTTTCAATTAAGTCTAAAGAAATCGTGAAATGGGCAAATTATGAATATATTATGGATAAAAATTAAGTAGAGGCAGATAGGCCACGCACCTTACAAAATCAGAAGGACTTTGGACCACAACATTTAATGAGCACTAGTCTTGTATAGATGGCTGTGCTGCAAAATTAAAATGTATTTATGTGTGCATATCTTGAAAAAGAATAGCATTTATATATAAATGTCAGCCTTTTATACGCAGGGAAAATTGGCGCGTGGTGTGATCCACATACATACACTTTCTTTTATTATTATAAATAACCTTCTTGTAAACTTCTTAAGAGAGCTAAAACATCTACTTGAATTTTTATTTCAGTGTCGAAACTAAATCATTCCAATATTTCTAAATTATCAATCTCCTATAAAGAACATACATTGAAAACACAAGATAAAGAGTTGTCTTTTGAGAGGTATGATTCGAAACACTTATTTTGAAAAATCTTATACTTCAAACTTACATAAACTTGCATTAATAAAAATACTTATATTTTGCATTATATGCATATAACTAAATTATAAAAACAAACTTATTTGCTAAAAGAAAATTGTCAGAATATTTATGCATATAAACACTATGAAAATAATTCAGACGTTCTGCTCACACATATGAAACTACGATAGCAGCGAACAAGCAGTAACAGGGAGGAGGAATGTACTGGTCAAAGCAAGTTGGCGGCGCGGTTACAGTGAAAGCTTCAATTTCGCGAGTAGATGCCGTCTCCTTTCTTATTCTTACCTCCATGGATATCCGGTATCCGGCAAAACCACTATCCGGTTCATCCCTACTTATAATACTGAATTTTTTAAATTAAGCAATGATGAACACCAAGGTATCCCTTTTGAATATTCTGTCCAATACTATCGAATGACTACATATAGTTAAATAATTAAATTGAATGTCCTTACTTGCAAAAAAATTATCTTTTACTAACACTAAAGCAATGCAAATTCTAAAAATTTACATAATTTTAAATTTTTAACTATTAGCAACACTTTTCTTAAAGGGTTACAACAAGATTTATTCTTTTAGTTCTTTAGTTCTTTTAGAACTAAAATCTATAACATTTTAAGAAATCATTAGTCATTAAACAATACAGTAACAAATATTCACAAATAAACAAAACATGTTAAATGATTCGAAACTGAGCTTTCTCAACTAAAAAATAATCAACAAGGTTTTTTGACGGTGGTTAATACACTTACCAACTCTAGAATTCAAACTTCCTCTACAGTATTTGTCATTAAGACGAAGTATTCCTCGACGCCTCTCTTGCCAGTTCATGCGTACTTTGTCATGCGCAAACAGTTTACAATTTATCTAGAAAAGAAAGATTCAATTGTAAAAATCTGACAGGAGAAATATGGATTATGATTTAAATATTGTTGATTAGTTAACATTATTTAAAGTGGAAGATGGGGAAAAAAATCTTTTGTAATAAAGACTGAAAGAAATCACTATTAATTACTTTTTTTTTAGGGTTTTAAAAGGTTTCATTTCATACTATCTAAACTAAACTTTTAATTTAAAATTTATTAAAAATGTCTGAAATTTTTTAAAAAAAGTTTGTTGTTTAAGCACTTGTAATATAATTTTTTCTATGGGGTACAAAACAACAAATATACTTATATCAAACCGTTACCTAATCTCTAACATAACTACATTTATTAAAAATCTTAAAAATATGTTTAATGAAGACTTATTCGACTAATTATAAAAATAACATTTATAATCATTTTTTTTTTAGTGAAATTTAGTATGACTTTCTGTGGAAAACATAATGTCAATATTTTTCTATAGACAATAAAAATTATTTTAAAAGTGTAGTGTAAGAAATATGTAGATACACAAAACAAAAGTATGTAGGTATTTTAACTAAAAATTATTAGTTTTTTAAAAAGAATCCTTACCTGCAAAACATTGGATTCCTCTTCTTCGCCTGTGACAACAGTGACTTCGTCAAATTTCCTTTTTACTTGTTTTGATTCATATTCTTTAGCAGATTCGGACGAACTCTTCTTCAGTTTCTCTAAAACATGACAAAACAACATTTACAAACCCTTACTTGTTGGAATAGAAAAAATTTATTAGATGTAGCATATTGTCAATGAAGAAATGATAGCTCACAAGTCCGTTAATATGAAAATTTATGTTTTAAAACCATTTTCTTCAAAAAAGAATTCAGCACATATTTCTAAAAAAACCTCGTAACTCAGTAATTTCTAATGTCAATAAAGCTGCAGTATATTAAATTTGAATAAGCTTTAATACTTTCAAAATACACACCACTACGTTCATGTTTTAAGAATCAATTTTAGGTATATATTTTTATATGGCTCTTACAAATGCATTTAATTTGAAAAAAAAAAAAAAAGCAAATTTGAGTTTTTTAATGAAGGATGTATAACACTTGGGTTCTTTTGTAATCAAAGGTTACTTTTTGTTCTATATTCATTCACCAAGCTTACACTCTAGGGGATTTGGTTATCTAATTAAAAGAAGTCTACTTCAAATCTGACTTTTTATAAGTCTGAAATTCTAATCAACAACCTTATAATTTCAAAGAACATACAACTATTATAACAATATTTATGACACTTCAGTTTTTATCTCTCTGTGCACAATATGCAATATCAATTAGAGATGCCAATATAAAAATAAAATTATCCACATATGTACAATATTAAATATCCCTCTGTGTTGTTCAAAATAAATTATACACAAAAGTCGACTAATACCTTCTTGATTCTCCTGTTCCATTTTTTTCTAATTCTTCTTTCTGAAGAGCAGCTTCCTCGAACGTCAGATTGTGCAAGTCCGTTGGTGAAGAAGGCTGTTCGTTCTGCTTATCATAGTTCTAATTGAAAGAAGAAGAAAAATAGTATTAAAACAAAATAAGTAAAAGTCAATTGAAAGCTTGGCGACAAAACGAAGAAATGACGAAAACTTTTAGAAAGCCAAGAATAATAATAGAACAATGACCACAAGGTTCTCTTTTCAGAAAAAGGATTTAGTCTTGATTTTTCCAAGCATCAACATGCGGAGCTATCTGTTTTATGAAGTGTATTATTGTTTTCAGGTTTGTTAACCACAAGGACTATGTTTACTATGCTATGTTTGTTGTGATAAAGCTCATCAAGCTGTATCAATAAATATCATTTACTTAAAACCAAAGAAATTGGACTTGGTCTGTTTGTATTCTCAGTCCTCCATTTATTATGAAGGTATGTTAAAAAATTTATATCCGGACCGTGATATGAAACAACTGGTCAACACACACAATATTAACTTTGAGAAAACTGCTTTAAAGGAAACTTCTCAATATGAAAATTCAGGCTGCAACAATTCTCTACATGTCCAGTGTTGCTAATGTTTTTTTAAACATAGAAAGGAAAACCATTTATGTTGAAAATGATTTTTTTTTCAATTTGTGGTTTAAACTGTTGTTGCATTTGAATTATTCTTATAGAATGATTTTGATTAGTGGGCATGGTGCCTTTATTTTGTACGAGATCTGATATAGGAACACAATATCAAACAGCCTATATAAAAAGAAAAAAATTGTCGACACATGCATCACATTTTTTAGAGATTTTTATATATCTGGTCAGATGCAACATGCTGCAATCTATTTAACAGTCAAACATAAGACATTTAGACATGAAAAATACTTCACCTGAAAACCTAGAATTTCTAAAATTATTTTTCGTATTACCATAAAAACTAAGCAGAATATCACGATAATACATCTTTAAAAAAAGTTAACTAAAACTATCCTGAAGTCTTTTTTGAAATATATTTGTTTTTTATTGCATCAGTTGATAAAAAAAATTAAAACAAATCAAAAGGATTAAAAATATTTCAAAATAGAATTAATAAAAAAAAATATTACCATTCAAAGAGTAATAAATACTAGGAAATTCTATTTTTTTAAATAAATTTTATATAAAATTATTATTAATTTTTTATAAACCTAAAGAAAATTCCAATTTTCTAGGCTATTTGGAAATATTGACTAATTGCTATACAATTCCCTTGCAATGAAACACTCGAAAATTGTCTTGTGATTTTGAATATTAAAAAAATACGAAAACGATAAGTTAAAATTGTAATATTATATTATTTCCATGTCAAACTTACCAATGCTCTTTCGCGTAAATTTTATCCAAAAATAAAGTTTCCCCCATTTGAAGATCTGTAAATAAAATTAAAATAACTAAGTTGCCAATAACGTATATATTCAATGTAAATAAATTTTATAATTTGATACACCAATTCAAGTATTATTACAGCATTAACAGTGGCCGTTCAAGTGTAGGAAATATGAAGGGAGCCTTAATTACAAGAAATTTCAAGCATAGATAGTTAATATGAATAAATTATGGGAAAAAACATAACAATTTCTTATATGCAAACACAAACAAAACTGAGAATTAAACGAAATTGAAACAAATAATTGAAAATAAAAATAATAAATATTAGACTAAAGAGGAAGAACAGACCTAAATGGTGTGCTTTTTGCTTCCTATTAGTTTTTTAGTTATTTGCATTTAAAAATGGCTATAAACGTACAATCTGCCTCTGATGGCTGCATTTAAATTACCGTAACTCCTTTTCTAATTAACATATAGAAATAATATTGGTATCGTTTTAAAGCTCTTTAAATGACTTTTAAAATGATGTGAAACACATGAAAGTTTAGTGAAAAACATTTCAAGGTCATATTATTTTACCTTTGACCTTGAATTCCCAAAAAACGAATTTTTCAATTTTCACTATATTTTTTTCCTGAATACTACAACATTTGAACTACATGTACACCAATTTTCAAAACACAAATTTTCCAAAAGCTAAGGCTTTTTTTATTACTAATGGAGAAATGTATAATGTTTTTAAACATTATACATTTAATATTATACTTAAAAGCATATTGCATATTATTTAATTAGTATGCAAATCAGCTCAATTACTAGCTGTTTTGTTAAAAAAAATACTCAACACAAAATATTTTAGTTTTAAGGAAAAATATTGTGTTACTCTAAATAACTATTTATATGAAAATTTAATATATGTAGTATACAACATTGTTATACCAAATCTGATGTGATATACTTCAAAAGATCCGAGAAAATATTTTGGTAAAAAATATACATATATAAAGAAAAAAAAAACAGCTTTTAGCGATTAAAAAAAAAACTACTGGGTGGTGCATGCCATGTCCAACTTTCAACTCAGTGATCAGCGGTAACCTGAAAGTTGAGAACAGCTGTGTTACAGGAATAAGTACAAAAATGTAAATCGGAACCCATTCTTTCAATTATTCTATGATATATGGGATACAGGGTCTTGGAAGATATAAAATATATTTTATTAGCTTCTGTGGTGTGCTATTTTAGCTAGTTTAATAACAAAATGGTTGCAAATTTGTTACACAACTTATCAGGATCAGATACAAGGCCGCAGAGTCATGCCAGCTTAAGATGAGTTATTCTGTAATTATATTTTGCTTAGTTGTAAATTATGTGGTTAGTCTATGATAAAAACTCCTTGTAACATAGAACGGGAAAATAAATTATAAGATTAAAAATTCTTATATGCATAATTTTTTTTTAATATTATTGATTAAAATTTGCGTCCTGTCAAACCTTTAAAAATATTCTTAAAGCTATATGGTGTTTGATAGCATGAAGGAATTTCTATAAAAACTGACTACATACATGTTGAATTGTGTATTGTTGTTTTCATTAAGTTATAGTGAATCTTTGTTGTGCTGCAGATTTTCTTAACTTTACAAGAAATGAAACTTTTTAATTACTATATACTTACCAAATCTTTTTTAGCCATCTAGGAGCCATGTCGCCTGGAAAGATATACGAGTGAAATTCAACATAATTAGTTTTTTAGAAATTAGTTTTCAGAAGACTGAATGCATGGACTATTGGATTATGAAAATGGGTGCTTAGTGCTCATAAGTTGGTGGGATTGTGACAGAACTAGTGAAAACATATTGTTATTTTGAAACAATAACGAGTTTCAACAATGTTTCTCAATAAGAATTGGTTCAAATTTAAACCTTTGTTGTAGTTCTGGTCTATTTCATGTGTGTTTATTTGTTACATGTAAATAAAGGGATCTCAGATAAAAATGTTTAAACATTGTTGGAATTTAATGTAATTGACTGTGTACATTTTTGGAGATTTTTCTACCATGTGGAAAAAACTATCAAATCTAGAAAATATCCTAAACTATTTCAACAAATTATTGTTAGATTGTACAAGAAAATGTGATAGAGCGGTTACCCTCAACTGATATGCACACATTTTTAAATCCAAGGATCTTACACATGAGAATTAATAATAAAGTAACATCTAAAAAACATAACCATATTTTTTAAGATTCATTATATATATCATCTATTTCTCTCCATTACACAGTTTACAACTTCTTATTTCTTATAAATGTAAAAGTCAATGCATAAATTATCAAATAGAGCAACTTACTACATGCAAAGATACTGAAGATACGATCAAGTTGAACAAAATCGAATTATATTTTATTTAACTTTACATATTAACTTGATTAAATTTTTAATGCAAAAATAAAATAAAGCTAGTTTTTAAAGCATGGGCCTCTTTTTGACATGAAATGTCTTTTAAAAAATCCACATAAGGTATGAGGATAGAAACACCACGTTACAATTTAAAGAATATACATTTCAATACCAAATATCTGTTAAAAAAAAAAACACTTACAAGATTTATATTCAATTTCCTTTGATAATAAATGCAAATACGATGAATGTCGAATCTTAAACAAAATCACCTATGGTTCGTGAACGACTGGTAACGTCAGACAATGTGCTGCTTATCTTCCATTGGCGAGAACTTTGATAGCGACCAATCCCTATTTCTGTATTCTGCTGAAATGATGTTTTACTAAAATCCTTTTAATCGTAAATCAATACAACCATACTTGATTTTTTGGAAAGGAAATAAAATAGCAATCACCCATTCTTTACATTGACTGTTAGCAATATAACTTGAAAGAATGCGTGTGAATTGCGACCCTCAACAACTGATAGGCAAACATTTTTAAATCCAAAAATCTTACACACAAAAATTAATAATGAAGTCACATCTAAAAAAACATAATCATATTTTCTAAGATTCATTATATATATCGTCTATTTCCATAGATTAATTGTGTTTCAAATTAAGTCCTTATTAATTGAGTTTTAAAAATACATACTTTCTTGCTCTTGTGGTGTCTTCCATGAACAGCTCGATGACTTCATCTTTTGTGAAGTCAAGGAAATCCTTTTCCACAGCCGATTCAGCCATAAGTTTGAGCACATTCTTCATTGCAATATCGAGTTTCAGAGAACAGGCAATGGCGTACAGGTGTCGAATGTCATTGGTTGATATGTTCAGCATCTAAAGAAATAACATCATTAGAAAAAGAAAAAAATTCTATACTATCCTTATTTGTTAAAATCACTATATTTGAGACATTTAATTTAGTCTCCAATTACTTTATAAGTCTGAATATTTTACAGAGCAATATTTCGATAGGTTTTTCAGACTTTAACACAAGAATAATTTATTTTTTTTAAAAATCACAGTTAGGAATTTTTTTTTTAATTCTACATAAAATTTACTAATTTTTCAAACAAAAAATTTTTCACAAAAAAAGAGTACTACGCATCCAATATTTTATCTCTGTGTTAAAGTGTTTAAAATTGTTATTAAAACAAAAAGGAAAAGTTTTAGGAATATATTTCAAGTAGTTTTTAACAAATATTCCCCAAACATGGAAAAAGTACTTTTCCAAGTTAATTTGGCTAATAAGTTCGTCCACACAATGCAATTGGATATGTGGCTTTATATTAAACAAAAGTCTAAAAAATAGTTCCATTGAAATCATTTTAAAAAGAACAATTCAAATTTTGATAATCAGTGAAATTCTCAACATGATAATTTCTCATAATTTAGGCTGCCAAACCCCTTTAATAACACCGAAGCAACAATGTTACAAGACGTTGCAAGAAAGCTTCAATACATAAAAGCGATAATTTATGTATTGCATGCGAGTTTAGAATTGCAAATATTCTATTGATATTAGATGTTTAGATGCTTTCGTTAGTCATCATTTTACTTTGGAATTCAGTAAAGTGAAAGTGGGATAAAATAAGAACTTTGTAACAAATGAAAGAGCAAGTGGAAGAAGGGATTAACTGCCAATTTTGAAAATATTCTAATTTTGATGTAGATCACGGCTTTAAGGACATATGAATCTTCCTTCAAAATTTGCACTCTTCTTGATTTATTTATTTAGATATCAGTAAAGAGTATATGTTTCACTTATAATGGTTCTCTTTTATTAAGCAAACCTAAATGCCAAATGTTCAAAAACACTCCAATTTTGTTATTCTATCACCCCTAATCATGCTCGTGGACGATGAAAACAGAAAGTATCGTGCCAATTTTTTCCTTGGTAACAAATAGTGGATGCACAATGGATAGCGAACCTTTTCTTTAAAATTCTTGTCAGTGAAAATTATGTTTATCTCGGAAAGTGATTTTTGTCAGTAATCCATTAAGATTTGTATTCCGCGAAATGTGCCAACACTATCATTTTTGAGAATTCTGCAATCGTCAATGCTACTTTCGTTATATTTGACTCGCCATTGAATCATGTGACTTTTAATAAAACAAAAATCCTCAAATTTTGAATGAACGTCATTTACTCGTATACCTTTTCAGCCCTTTTTGTGTCATCAGGTCATATTTGATTCTTAAACTTATAGTGTCAGAATTTAAACGAGTTTTCTTAACCGAGTAGATAGAGAGATGGACTCTGGAATTGGAGGTCCGCGGTTTGCCGATATTGAAAAATTTTGTTACAAAATAGTTAATCGGAGCATAAGGGTCTGTTTGGTCAAAAATGACAAAAGTTTCATCAAATATGAGAATGTAATTTTAACAGTAAAAATCTCTATAATTACTATACACGTTACATTGTGTGTCGTTGTTTTCATTACGATACAATGAAAATTTCATTTACTGTAGAATTTCTTTACTTTATAAGAAGTGAAACTGTTTCACAACTGTAACACTTACCATATCGTTCTCATCCACCTCACGCAAGGAGCCATGTCGCTGGAACAATCATCCATGTATGAGATGACTCCTGGAATGTATGGAGTTTTATCGCTTGAGAAATTGAGTGATATATCCCAAGTTAATATATTTAGAAAACTCATTGAATGTATAGTGTAAGAAATTGATCTGTGCTCAAAGGTTGATGGGATTCTGATAGAACACGTGAAAACGCACTGTTATTCTGTAACAATTGTGATTAACAATAATGTTCTTCAATAAAGGTTGGTTTAATTTTACACCTTTGTTGTAGGTCTGGAACAGACAGATTTCACGTTTACTTGTCATATTTGAATAAAGGTATTTCAGATATTAAAAATGTATAAGCATTGTTGGAGCTTATTGTCTGCATTTTTGTAAATTTTTCATTCCATTTTTATAAAAACTATCAAAACCAGAAAATATCCAAAACTATTCCAAATATAAAACTATTCTATACATAATTTCATTCTTAGATTATAAAAGAAACTGCAACAGTGCAGTTATCCTCAACGGAATTGCACACATTTTAAAATATGATAAACTTGCTCATCAAAATGAATAAAAATTCACAACTAAAAAACATATTTTCTATGATTCGCTATAAACTATTTCAAAACTTGTTAAATCCAATAATCGAGATTTTCGCTTCATTTTGTGCTGTTTCAATATTAAGAACTAGTTTCAATATTAGGAATATATATAAAAAAATATTTTTAATCACGTGGAACAGATGTAGTATAGGACATTTGGCGCAGTATTTTTTTTGGCGACGAAAAATTGCCGTTAAACATATATCCCGGAACGCACAAAAACGATTATGCAGCGCAATGACGTCATAGGGTTGCCAGATTGAAAGTCGCCAAAAGAAATACCAACAAAGAAATACAAATGTCCTATACTACATCTGTACTGACCAATCATGTCTTAGACCCGTTTCGAGCATTCATAAATAACCAAAAAGAAACTTTGACAGTTTAAAAAAAAAAATTATTCTAACCTCATCCTTTGCTGTCATATCCCCTTTGACATTAGCAACTTATATACAAATAATTTTGGTTACCTTAGAATTTTACGTCAAGGGTACATTTTGCTCACACAAATCAAAATTTAAAAAGAAACTTATAGAATTATATTTATTAAAATTTGTAAATAATTAGCCAATCAAAATGTTATTACATTAAAAAATATATTTCCTTAACCCAAGTATGAGTATAGGACCTCTTTTAAATATAAAAATAAAGTTGATATAAGTTCTAAAAAAAAAACACTAAAATATACACTTTTATATATATAAATCTATATAAAAAATAAACTAGCAATTTACTTACTTTTATAGTGGTTGGTGCTTAGTAAAAACATCGCTTACAAATCAACAACTAAAAAGCCTGAGGAATGGTACTAGTATGTCTTGTTCGTGAACTAAAACTTTTTGCACTGACTCAATGAAACATTTCAAGAAAATCATCCCCAAAGATATAAAATTGGAAACACTTGTAATTTCGAATGAATGCGGCAATTTCGAATGAAAGCGGAAGAATACAACAAAATAGTTAACAACAGTTGCATAAAACTTCATACTAAATTCTATAATTTTGCAGTGCAAATAAAAAACGTTTCGGCGAATTTTTTTGTTGTCAACAAAAACAACCGCACCAAATATCCATATTACATCTGTTCCCCCTATTCACTAAAATGAAGCAAATCTCAGTTCTGAACAGAAGGATTTTTGTAAGTAGGCAAAAAGGGAAATAGCTATGCAGGGGTGACAGTGAGAACCATACCCTCATCATTGTATTGCGATAATTTTTGTATTTCGGTGAAAAAAAATTCATAAGTTTTATTTTGGATCACTCATACTGAGTGTCGCCATTGAGCTAAAATAATCACTGGGGGAAATCTAAGAGTGTCTGACTTGCTTTACACCTTTTCGAACAAAGGTAGGAAAATATAATCCTTTTGCATGGTGTTTGGCATGGGATAAAGTACAGACATTCTAGTTTTTAGATTGAAAATTTTAACTGAAATTTTTCGAAATATACATGAGTATAATCAGTAATTTTTCATTTAAAAAAACCTGATAAATTTATTAAATTGATAGCAACTTTCAGAAAGAAAAACGGATTTTTAAAAAAACAACAACAGGAAAACAGAATCTTGAGAACATCCCGAGTATCTTTCTTTGCTTTACGATTCTTCTTAATAAACTTATTAAATTAATAGGAAAAAGCGTGTTTTTTTTTCGGAAAGTAAAAAAAATATTGGGTCAGGTTTACTGTACGGTCACCCTTGGCGCGATTTTTCCGCAGTTGGCGATAATTTTTTTTAAATGGCAACCCCCCTCCGAAACGACAAGGAATTGCAGCAACCCTATTGGACAACAGTCGCCAAAATGGCGACTTTTGGCGAGCTTTTGAAAAAGTCGCCAAGGGTGACCGTACAGTAAACCTTTACCAAAATATTTTAAAAAAAAGCAGCAAAATCACAGATTTTAGGAAGATTTTCATTACTGAATAACCTCCAAGGTTCTTTCTTTGCTTCGTGGGCAGTGAATTCTAGAACGAATGAATGTAACACCCGCACTGTAAATACAAATTGCTCTAAACGATAAAGTGATGTCATTTGGCGATAAATCATATTTGGTGAATATTATTTCAAACAGCGTTTGATGGAGAATATTTGATTCTTGTCATTTAGAATCGCCAAATAACAATGGCATCACATCGACGCAACATAACAGGATTTCGCATATACAAAGTAATCATGTATTTTATACTTAAAGGGGATAAAACGGGAAATCTAATTACTAAATAAATATGTTCAAATTAAAAATCCATTGCGCCACAGTTTTTCCCAAAAAACACACTTCATTTTTCGTTAAGTTTCGTTTGCGAAAATATGTTCTTTTATGTAAAACAAAGTTTATCAACATAACAGGATACTAATAATAAAATGCACTATATAAGCATGCAAAAATAAAGAATAATTACGGACTTGTGATTAATAAAACTAAGAATAAATATATATATATATATTTGTTCGGCCACTGAAATGCACATTACTTCGAAATGTACTTCAGTATGTTACTAAAGTCAGTTATTTAATGAAATGACATTCGCAAATTTCCGCTAAATCCGAAAATCATTAACTTTCATTACGTGAAAAAATTAATAATAACAAACATCAAACAAAACGTCAAAATTAGAAATCGAAAGTACCTACCTTGCGTAAATATGTTCGAATTTTAACGCCTGTTCTTCAATCGGAATTTCTTAAAAACTACTAATCGATGTATCAGATTTGCAGAATGTGTCAGCACAATGTACTATTTTAAATTTATACAGCTAATTCTTTAGCAAAGCCGGTAAACATAATGCCGAACAAAACAGTCTTTGAATATACCGCCAAGAAATAAAGGAGTCGAATCGTCGAAAGAACGGAATCATACGACCACACGACGAGACGAAAGACCGAAACTTCGCACAGTAATAGTCTGTAGAAGACAAAGCATGAGAAACAATTAGTGAAGCCAACATCTCAAAGCCGAAGTGGCTCCAAACACGTGACACCTTTTCAAAATTATAAATGAAAAAGCATTCGCAATGAAGGAGTTTCACGCCGAGAAGAAGAAGAACACTGTTCCAACGGAACATGGAGAAAAATCTGCGACGCCGAAAAAGTTCCATAGGATTAGCATGGAAATTCGGTTCCTGTACTATAATTTTAAGTTTTTGTTATTAAATAATATCTTAATATAAAAATATTTACTTCATATACTGAGATAGATTGTACTCATCGTTTATGAAGCATTTTGTGTGTTGAAATAAAAGTATTGTATTTTTTCGTATTTCGTTGTAATTCTAATTATATACATATATAATTTAAGTATTTCTGCATTTAAATTTATTCAAATATACAGGCACGTAGGTAAGGAGGGGGGGGTTGGGGGGTTCAAACCCCTCCCATTGTAAGTCAAATAAAAAAAAATAAAGAATTACTGTAAAAATCATAAAAATATATATATATATTTTTTTTTTTTGGGGGGGGTTAAAAGAATACCACTGTCAGCATGGGGTATCAGGCACGTTGGTTGGGTAGGGGGGGGTTCAAACCCCTTATATTGTAAGTCAAATAAAAAACCGAATTACTGTAAAAATCATAAAAATAGAGATTTTTTGGGGGGGCAGGGGATAAAAGAACCACTGTCAGCATGGGGTATCAGGCACGTAGGTAAGGGAGGGTTTCAAATCCCTCCCATTGTAAGTCAAATAAAAAAAATTAAAAACCGAGTTCATAAAATCATAAAAATAGAGATTTTTTTTTTGGGAGGGGGGGGGTAAAGAATACCAATGTCAGCATGGGGTATCAGGCACGTAGATAAGGGGGGGTTTCAAATCCCTCCCATTGTAAGTCAAATAAAAAAAAATTAAAAACCGAAGTTACTGTAAAAATCATTAAAATAGAGATTTTTTTTTTTGGGGGGGGGGGGGGTAAAAGAAAATACCACTGTCAGCATGGGGTATTGAGACCGAAACACGATGACGTCATATGTTAGGTTTCATTTTAAATAAAGATAACAAAGCGAAAAGACCGTCAAACGGGGTCGTAAAAACAAGATGCTCCAAAACATGCTATGGAAACCATTGTGGTTTTGCTCTTCGAGCCAAGACCACATTTTTTAATTTATTGTTTTTGCTGGCCCGCGAAAACACTTGCTCATTATCTAAATTTCTCAAAAAACAAGCGAGCGTTTTTTTTTACGTTTTGTAGAATCAACCCAGGACGCAGACCAGTCGGCTCGTATCGCCCTTTTTATTTTTGCTTAATTCAAAAATAGATCAGACACCCTTTTTTTCATCAAATATGTATATGCATGTAGTGGGCGAGCCGCCACTGCTAAATTAATAAGTCACTTATTTAAGGCTGATGTTTTAGAATATACATAACTATTATAATGTACTAACCAGATCAGTGGCGGTGATTCGGCGGGGGGGGGGGGCGATTGTCCCCGCACTTTTTTCGGATGTTGCCCCCGCACTTTTTAAAATTAAATTACAAGTAAAATTGTTTTACTACATTGCCGAACAAAGGAAAAAAATTGAACCTCAACTTCCTCTCACTACCAGTGGCGGCGATTGGGTGCTGAAAGTGGGGGAGCAAGCTAAAGGGGAAACAAGAAGTAACCCAAAGGGGGGGGGGGGGAGGAGGAGGTGGACCAAAAAAAATGTGCTATTATATTGCTATAAAAAAGCTATGGTATTGCACACTTGTATTTACTCACTGTTTTGTGTTATTTGAAGTATACCAACTTAAAATACACAGTAAAAAAACTTAATAACATAAATTAAGAAAAAAAGTTTTCATACCATAAAGCTGATTTGAGACAAGTTAAAAGCTTTATTTTTTCGTTATTCTGACTTAAAAAGGCAAAACAAAGCACGATAACTTTCAGAAATACTATATACCCAGGTAGCACAACAATATTGCCCAATATTGGGCCAATGTTGGCCAATCTCACTGTGGATTGGTGTATATCGACCGTTCGTTTGCGTCATTAGCCAATATTGCCCAATGTTACCATGCCGATGCTGAGGATTCAGCAAATTCTTATAACACCTTTAAACTTATAAATTTGCACTTTATAACAAATAAATGGATAAAGACAACTAATATACACAACTTTTATGTGATAACCCAAGATGTTAATTCGTTTTAAAGATTTTGTCAGTTTTAATCGGCGAATCTTGGTCAAAATCGGTCGGCAATATTCCCATGTCAAATACTGAAGTTCCGACAAAACTTCTAAAAGTTTTAAAAACTACATTTGTTAACAAAAAAATTGTGTAGCAAGAATAATTTTCCACATTTTTAAAGTAATATCTTCAGATTTTTACACGTTTCAAAAATTTCGCCCCTGAATCGGCTGATATTGGTCAGTTATCAAGGTGCGCATGCGCAGAATATGTTTCAGTTGTTTACTTCGGTCGTGCTTTGAAATGAAATGGCGCTAAAAGCCCGGGCTTTGCATGTGATGTGAAGAAGGAAGTATCAAATGCAGGTAAATATTTATCAAAAGTCAACCGATTATTTACAGATTATACAAATATTAAGGGAACGACCAACAACAGGCCCAGCACCCAACAAGTATTGTTTACTTGTTGAGTCAAGTGTAGCATTTTTACAGATTTTGTTGTTTATTGTACGGAATTGACAGTACCTACTGGAAGCGTTGTATCATGATCGTATGAGTTTATAAAAAACTTAGATTTTCTTAAACTTATTTATAGGAAAAAACAGATTTCATTAATTGTGTTTTTATTGTAGTAAGTTATTCAGATCGGAATATTTTTATAGTTCTCTAAATAAGTAAATGTAATTGTTTTGTACTCGAAATATAGTCGAAACTCTTTTCTTTCGGGTAACTTCTACCAAGTTCTCTACACTCTAAAAGTGCCTAGCAATTTTCTAAATGATATATTATTAAGGAATGTTTAATTATGGAAATTTAATTTCCAAATCTGATGTTTTAGATAAGTTACAAAACAATTTATCCTAGCAGTGGCATGTACAGCCCACATTTTAAGAAATTTCAACTTGGGGCAAAGTAAATTTTTCAGATAGCAGAATCCCAGAAGTAAATGAAATCTTGGTACTTAAAATAGCAAATTTAAACTAATTTAATAAACTTAGTTTAAAATTATATGTTCCGAAAAAAATGTATTTAAAATTTTTTATCTAATTCATGAAATTTTCTAATGGTTAATAAAAGTATGTTTTTTTTTGGTCATAATGTAAAATTTTATTTTAAAATATATATTTCTGCAATCATACAAATGTAAAGTTTTAAATCTAAAGTACATATACATCTAAATATGTATACTTGGGTAAATCTTAGACAAGTACCCGAGCATATATTGCAAACAAAATGTGCATTAATAACATTACACATTAATAAGTAGCCTTTACTTTATAAGATTAACAATAATATTCTATTTGTATTTGGAAAATATTTTGTTTTATAGCACTAAAATATAGAAAAATAAGTAGTTTAAATTTTTTTTTAAATGTTATCGTATTGGTATATTATAACATACGTTAGGTAAAATTAGACATAATACTTTTTTAAAACTTGTTATCATTTCTGAAAAATGCTTTTAAAAAATCTATGTCCTTGTAAATTACTGCTTCTGGCAACTTTTGTTGCCGTTCCTTCATCTACAGAAATTTTAGCACTGACTTGCGGGCATTGAAAAATTGTTTCTTTTCCATTTAAAACTATGACGAGTCTTATTAATTGTTTCGAGATTAGCCGACTGCCAATGATCTGACATCAACATGTTGTAGCAGGAAATGACCCTTTTCACTTAGAATGTAGTGCGGCCAGAAGAATTGACCCTAATGATTTTTTGAAAGTTCCCTTAGCCACATTTTTTTTTTTTTTTAAGCGTACAGAATGTGATGCACAAATATCCAATCTCCTGGGAAGACTTGGAATTTCTTCAATTCAATCCTAATAACTTTCAAAAATAAAGTTACTGAAATTGGTTACCTCTTCGGGAAATAATCATTATGCCTACGATTGTCCGCTGATGTTACATTACATAATTTTCTTGTTCTCATTTTCATAATAATTTTAATAAAAAATATTTTATCCCTTTTCGATCACATGTAAGTAACAAACTTACAGTTCCAGTCCCAGAATATTTACCAATATAAAGAATTAGTAATTATATAGTTGTTAATTACTGAGGAAATTGCATAACTTTTTTAAGATATTAACAATTTTCGGTAGAAAATTTATTTACTATCCACTGTATGGAAATACTTTCAAAATATTAAAAATTGCTATTGGAGCTGTATCCAATATTTATTTTTAAATAAGTAACTTTTTATATAATATTTGGTTCAAATGCATTGTGCGGTTCCCCTTGACAACTTTTTAAAAATGATATATTCACAATGCTAACACATTCTGGGCAACAACCGGTTTTGTTGAAAGAACTCAATTTTCTCTCTGCAGGGTTGCTGAAAATGTTAACTAGATTTGGCAGGGAAATCAAGGAAACCGTAGAGTACGTTTTAACCATATATTCGAGAAATATACTAGGACATAATTTAGTTAAAGGCATTTTACTGTTCCAGAATTCCACATTTTGTCAAAAAAAAGCCTTACCTACCTTATTTGTTATGGATAACAATTTATAAGAAAATGTAATGTTAGCCTGTTTAGTAGTTATTGTGTACAAGATGGTAATGATAACAAGCCAAACTAATTGAATATGCTTAATCGCTATATTGCACAATCTTTGAGTGCATTATTTATTAAATCTTCATTTGGTTATTCAGATGTGTCTTAATTCCAGAATATATTAATTCCATTATGATTTGAAAGTTCTCTGCAAATTTAAAATATATTTTAAGCCGGCATATAAAAAAAAGTATACTAGGCAGTTGGCCAAAGCATTTGAAGTACTTGCTAAAATCGATTTAATACCATGTTGAAATTTAATGTAATATTTTGTTAACACTCAAGCATGTATTTAAACAATTTTAGTCGTGTTATTTTTTTTAGAAAAAAGTTTGAGGAATAAATTAGAACAACATGATATACAGCATTAAGAAACTGATCACTAGATTTATTAAGAAAATGATCGCTAGATTTCCTCATTCAGTAATTTTTGACTTGTTATCTAGCATTTGGTATTTTTCTCTTTCCTTTAATATGTGTTATTCCTATTTTATTTTAGCTGAATTTCCACTAGAGCTGCTCACTGATAACTTGAAGAGGCTGCATTGATTAGCCCCGAGATCTCTTCTGAAACCTGATTTATGAATATTGAGCTCAGCTTGAAATTCATTTCAAGACATATACTCCACATCCTGTAGCCTGAAAAGCCACTCGGATACCAACTACTAAGTCAACAAACACCCGAACTGGCACCTCGCTCTCCCAAATTTCCACACCATGACCAATGTGAGGATATTTGGGCCATGATAGATTTATCTCCAGCCCCTTTTCCCACCCTGCCTTTGTTGGCCTTGTGGACAATTCAAGGCTAGCAACAAACTCACAATACTCTAATTAAAAGATCAGAACTTTTATGTGAAGACTATTGAGTGTGAAAGCAGATTTGCTTAAAAAATTGAAATACTAAAGTAGCAAGTGTTAAAATAAAAATGTGGTTTAATAACTTTTAGAATGTTATTTAATATTTAAAATAAAACTTGTGCACTAATGATGGAGGTAGTAGTATGAATCGTTAACCACTTATATGATTGAGTCACAAGGTTATATGATTGAGTGATAAGGTTTGTTTAGAAGTGGTCTCAGTGGAATAGTTGGAAGTGGTTTTCACTATATTAATATTTATTATTAAAAAATGTAAAATATTAAATATAAAAAAACTTTTTAAAATGTAATTTTATTATATATTTACTAATGTATATACATTAAAAGTTAAAAATAAGCGAACATTTTTGCATGAGGCCCTCAAGTAAATGTAGAACATTTGTTAATTTTTAACTTAAAAAGATTTTTTTTAAATTTATTTTATAATAAACAGCAGTAGTGAAAGCAAACTGCTGTAAACTTTAATGTTGGTAGAAATAATTTTCATGGATGTCTTTTTTTTGTATTCGATTTTGTTAATTGACTTAAGTTTATTTTATAATTATCCATAGAAATCAACTAAATTCTTAAACTTTCTCATAATGAGGCATTAGCATCATTAGTCGATATTACAATTAAAGAACGATCTGTAAACACAGCTTCATACTTTTCAACTACAGTCAAATTATAAGGAAAATGTCTTAGCTCAGTTACTAGGTGTTAGTTTTTTTTTTTTTGGTTCCTAAATTGCAAATAATTTGAAATTGAAACACAATGTAAATAAATATAATTTTTACTTTCTTTACAACAACTGACATCAAACACAATACACATTTTTAGAAATTTATTTTGCTAATAATAAGTAAGCAACTTATCAAATTATATTATATATTGGAGCATATTTAATTTTTATCAATATATTTCATGCTTATTTTATATCGAATATTTCATGCATTCAACTGTTGTACTACAAATACCAACTTAGTAGTATTTTAGATTAGAAAATCACACTTGACGTGTTGTAAATGACGTATGTGATCCAAACTTCAAGGAGTATCCAAATTATTCCACAATACCTGTTGCGTTAGATTTCTTTTTTTACAATAGAAGGGAGTCATAATAGTTAATTGAGGTAAGTGAAATTGGCCCAAATATTTTATGCCACATAAAAGAGAATTTAAATTTGGATTTCTTATAAATGCTAAAAAGTTTTTTAAAAAGCTGAAATTTGTTTTAGTATTTTAACTAGATTGCTGAAAAGTTTACAAAAACCTGCTTAAATGCAGATATCTAACTGTCTTAAGATATTAAACTAGACTACTAAAAATTCTTAAACTTGCTTATCAGTCTAGCATCATTAACCTTAACAAAAAAAAAAAAATCTCCATTTTCAAAACTAATTTACTTCGGTGTAAATAACATTTACAATAGCTTGGTGATCAAATTTACTCTCAAAATGGATACTTTTCACATATAGTACTTCAATATAAAAGTATTCACTACATTTTCCTCATTTTTAAGAATTATCTTTAATATGTTTTAAACAAATTAAGTCTTAATTTTTTTTAATGTATTAGATGAAGAAATACAAGATAATATTTTGAATTGTGTTTTTAATTTTTTTAAATGGTAATGTATAATACATTTCATTTAGAAAAGTAAATGTAAATATATTTTTAAATAATATTACAGTTAACTTAGTTCAAAATTAACTAATTTAAATTCTTTTGAAGAATTATAAATTTGTAATTTTAGGAAATTTTAATTATTAAATTTTTGAATTATAATTTTATTGCTATATTTTTATTATTATATAGATTTTGAATAAAAAATTTTTTATGTTACCAAGAGAAAGAAAATTAGTAGTATAGTCCAATATTTTCCACAGAGGAAAGAATATTTTTCATGCAACAGCTTTAAATGATCAAAAACAAAAGAAACAAAATGTTTTATAAAAATATTTTTTTAAAAAAATTGTCATGGTATTGTTCATCAATATTGTAAAACGCTGCTTTCAAATATATTCGATTTCGGCTAATGTCGAGTCAATCAATGTAAATCGGCCGCCTTTTATTTAATATTGACAGATATTGCTTTGGCAATATTTGCCAATATTGATAAAAGGTTAACCATTTGACATTGGCCAACCCGACATTCGCCAATATTAGCCGACCTAACGTTAGTCAATATTGGCCAATATCGGTTGAGCAATATTTGCCAATATTGATAAAAGGTTAACCATTTGACATTGGCCGATCCGACATTCGCCAATATTGGCCAATACCGCTCTACAATATTGGCCAGTTCAACATTACCCAATATTGGCCAATACCGCTCTACAATATTGGCCAATATCGGTTCGGCAATATTGCCCAATATTGATAAAAGGTTAACAGTTTGACGTTGGCCGATCCGACATTCGCCAATATTGGCCAATGTTGCCGAAACTCTCTTTGCCGATATTGGCCAATATTACTGTGCTACCTGGGTAAGGGCCACAAAACGTGCCTGTGGTAGTGGGCAGTGGCGGCGATTCGGGGGGGCAAGGGGGGGCGGTTGCCCCCGCACTTTTTTCGGATGTTTCCCCCCGCACTTTTTTGTATGATTGCCCCCGCAACTTTTTTTATATTGGACTTTTTAAAACTAAATTACAAGTAAATTGTTTTACTGCATTGCCTAACAAAGGAAAAATGTTGAACCCCAACTTCCTCACACTACTGTGGGAACGTAAATAAGGGAGGGGGGTTTCAGGAGGTTTTAACCCCTTTCATTCACTGATTTAATGCGCACTAGTCGCCTCCAAACGTCAAACGTTTGGAAGATGGGAGAACGGGCTTGCAACCTCCCGGTAAGGAACTTTGGTGCTTTAAAGAGCGCCAAATTGCGAGTTCGAATATTAAATCAAGTAGTATATTTGAATAAATTTTGCTTCTAAAGTACCAGTAATTGTTAAATAAAATCAAAACAAAACATACATTTGCAAAGTCTAATCAAAGCGATTAACTTTTTTAACCAACCATATAATTTCTATAGTTTTTCTGACAGAAATAATTTATACTAATAATTTTACTTATGATTACTTATTAAATAGTTTGGTTATGAAACAAATTATTTTAGTCAGAAAATCTCCGATTTTAGCATTTTTAAAACACAATCCACAAAAGTATATTTGTTTACTTTACTTATAAGCGAATGTTCTCAAAGATGATGGCAGAAAAGATTTAATAGCTTTTTTTTTAATTCTCAATGCTTTGATTTCGAAAACATCAAGAAAATAGTTTATTGTAACTACGTATTAAATCTACAAAATACCCAGAATCTAGCAGAATGACTCCATTCCCAAGTTTTCTCAGTTTTACATATAAGCAGTAGGGAAAAAAGGCGAAATATGGCGCCGAATATGACTTTATGACTCTCGTTTGTACAGTCATTTTGGAGTCTACAGAGCATACTGTGACTACTCCGATAGATATTTATTTGTTTTTAAACAGCCGTTGATTTTTTTTATTCAATCAAGGCCACATGGCCATAGCTCAGTCTTTTTACACATCGTAGCCTTCGCTTAAAGGTCTAGTTAAATTGTCTTCGACTATAGCTAAAATAGCCAAGGGATGGTGTTTTGAACAGTTCATATTTTTTATACTCCTGAAAATTGGACTTTAGTTGTAGGTGGTGGTGGTGGGAGGGGGAGTTTAAGGGTGTCCAACACCTTCCATTGGCGCCTCGCAGATTCCGTTCTGTTTTTATTTTTTGGAAAAACAAACATCATATAAAAATGCAACTGTGACCTTTAATTCTAAAAATAGATATTCTTTGTGATCTTTCCTTGTCTTGCTGAAACTTTTTACATTAAAATAGTCTCCGGTCATGTTTTCGATGTTCGAAATAATAATTATGTACGTTATTTTAATTATTTTTGATTAATTAAAATATTAATTAATATTAATTACCACAAATTAATTATGGCAATATTTTAGACACTGAACCATAATATAACGAAAATTAGCGTTAAAAGTTAATAAATATAGCTTATTTTTATAATAATTAAAATAATATTTATGTACGTTATTTTAATTATTTGTGATTAATTAAGATATTAATTAATATTAATTACCACAAATTAATATTAATTACCACAAATTAATATTAATTACCACAAATTAATATTAATTACCACAAATTAATATTAATTACCACAAATTAATATTAATTACCACAAATTAATATTAATTATCACAAATTAATATTAATTACCAAAATGAATATTAATTACCACAAATGAATATTAATTACCACAAATTAATTATGGCAATATTATAGGGAAATATTTTAGGTATTTGAGTCATAAAATAACGAAAATTAGCTTTAAAGTTAATAATCGTGTGGCTGTATAAAACCTTTAAAAAATAATATTTCCCTTTAAAAACAACACAAACAACAATTTTTCTCACAATCTATAATATTTTCGTGTTTTTTGTAATTATCAGTATTATCAAAAGAGTTGAATTTAGAGCGCAATAAATTTTTAAATAAAGCGATTTTAGCATTGAAACTTCTATCTCCATTCACTTTTATGAGTTGAGTTGGGAAAAGCCGCCAATCCTTCATTTCCCCTATTGGCGAAAATGGTTGTCAGCCTTTCAGCAACCCTATTAGAGATCAGTGGCTAGTATTTTATTCGTAGCGAAACTGGCAACCACTCGCAACTCCAATCGTAAGATCATTCCATTTTTTACTTTCCTTTTAAACCATTTAAATCGTCAATATTTGTTCAAGTTAAAATGCTCATTAATCATTTTACAGATTTTCACACAAGCTCTTGTAGGGTAAGCAATTCACTTATGCTTTACATATTGTTAACATAACTTTAATTACATTGTTTGTTACATATTTTACAATAAAAAGTAACTTCCAAATTTTCGATCTAAAATCCAAGTTTCGAAGGATTACAATTAAAAATTTCAATATTCCATATTATAAACTAAAGAAAAAAATGTTTAGATAATTAAACATCGATAATTAATCACGCATATCATTGATATAGTGTCAAGAAAAATAATTGCAATTAAAAAAAAAGGGCGAATTTAGTGGAATGTTTGAATGAATAGGAAGCATTCTTATTTAAAAATAAATGTGTCTCGAATAAACTCGAATTTTTCGATATCTCGAAAAAAATCTATTTCCCTGCACCTTCATTACTTATTTAATGTAATTTTATCTCGTTAATTCGAAGTTTTTCGTCGTTATTTTCGATAACTCGAAGTTTCCTCACAACTCAAAATTTTGTTTTCCTCTCAAAAGTATGGATTTTGAAGAACCTTTAGCAAATATGCAATTGCCAGGTCCTAATCAGTTTTCTTTTTTATTGTGCGTTATTGAAAGGGTATACTTACAATGGACTCCTACCTGTGCCTCACCCTTTTGTTTGAATGTCGCCAGACTGGATTCCTTGAGCTGTATCCCCTCCTCTTTAACGCAGAGTCTGACCAACAAGGAAGATTAATGATTTATCGTCCCTCAAGCCAGCTGGCGTTTCGGTAAAGTGCGAGTTACTTTCTTGGAACATTACAGACCGTCCAGAAAGCAACTCACTTAAAATATGAAGACTACACTCGACCCCTTCTCATTTTTGTTTAGGCAATGCACTCTCTGCATTTGATGAGAGATCGCTCTCAGAAGAAGAATGATAATTAAGAATGCTAACCTCCTCCAAAGATAACTTTGTAAGAGGCTCTATCTTCGATAAAATCTATGCGTGCATTCATTGAATCGAGGCCGGAAATGAAAACATCAGAGACATTTCAAGCAATCGTGCATTTGGAAAATATAATTGATTTCGAAAAAAATAAAAATACTTACCAAACTATTTTGGATAGATAATATCTATCCAAAATAGTTTGGTAAGTTTTAAATAAATTTTTTTAAGCAAATTTTTTTAGTACTAAAACATTTTATCAATAAGAATTTCAAAGAAACTATTAATATTGTCAATTTCTCTTGTAATGGTTGCCTATTATGGATATAAAGACTATGGTGGTGTAGAATTTTTTTCCCCGTACTTGGAATATTAGAATTTTTAAAAATCGTCATGAGCTTTTTTGATTTTGTTGTGTTTTATTTCCCGATTGATTCGGCGGAATATTAAGATTAACGGGTTTAATATCTGCTCGAAATGTTGATTCTATCTATATTTTCATGTTTAACAAGAATTCTCAACTTCGCAGTGAATTAAAAAAGAAATAGTATATGTTACAAAACATATAAAGACATACCTAATCGTTCAATTTAATTATGAAAATATGGTTAAGAATTTATATTATTTTGGAATTCTATTAAAAAATCTTGTAGATGTTAAATATATTATGTTAACTTATTTTAACTAAAATCATAGGTACAGATATAGTATAGGACATTTGTCACGCATTTTTTTTTTTTGCGTGTTTTATTGGAGCGATAAATTTATAGTATGGCAACCCCACCTGACATTGCTGGTATTTTCCGATTCTTGTGGTGACTTTCAATCTGGCAACCCTATGGCGTCATTGCGCTGCATAATAATTTTTGTGCGTTCTCGGAACTATGTTTAACGGCATGTGTTTGTCGCAACTATGTTTGTCGCAAAAAAAACCCTGCGCCAAATGTCCTATACTACATCTGTTCCAAATCATATGGCTAACATTTATAAAATTTCGTTATTAAAATTATATTAGAAATCTTAAATCATTGTCATTCTTTTAAATTGAGTTTAACTCCTTCCAGGCACCCTTCACTTAACACACAATATTGTGTATTAGAATTTATATATTAAGTTTTAATTAAAACTAACCAACTCGAACGAAATTCCTGCTTTCGGTCAGCAAACTTAAATATATTATAAATATGATTATATGAAGTATTTACTATTTGGATTTTAACATATCCATTGCTGTTGCATCTCTTTACTTGCACACTAACTATTCATTCCCCAAATTTAGTTAACATGACACATTCAAATATACTTTATCACATTTTAAGTACTAAATGAAGAATGAAATTCCCTGATGCCCAGGAGACTTCAAAGCAGTGTCCATTAATTTGACAGTAATATTTTGGCTAGAAAATGAATTTTTATTTTCAAATAATAAAAAGTAAGGCAAACAATTAAGTATTAAAATATCATCATGCTACAGGCATGCGCAAAACGGAAAGGTGTAAGTGGTGACAAAATATTTTACTACAAATTTTGTTGAAAACTGCAGGGTCTTGAACATTTTTTTAGGTAAAGAGTATTTTTAATACTACTTACTTATTTTTAATACTATACTCGGGACAACCTAAGTTGAGCCTAAAGCAATTGAATATTTATACATATCTTAGCTTCCGTTTCAGGTTCAAATTAGATTGTCCCCATGCAAATTCTACTTTAATTACGTTGGTTTTTAAATCAAGGTAGAAGCGGTAAATTTTGATTTACGACAGATAATTAAAACAGTGTTATTTATTATTTTTATAAAGTGCCTATACAAATACAAATGCATGTAAAATAGGACCTGCATATGCTGAATGCATTTCAAAAGCAAAATCTGAAAATATTATCACTCATTTAGCTACCGGCATGTGAAAAAAAGGGAAAGGGATAGAGGGTGATGAAAATTTCTGTGGGTGGTATTGTTGCAGGTTGCCCCCAGCTAGTGTTTTGTGCTTTATCGTTTTTTTGCATCTATTGTAATTGAGATAGATTGGAAAGCAAAATGCGACTATTGTGTAAAGAATACAGCAGGTTTTAAAAATGTCAATTTTGAATCTGTTTTTATCAGGAGTGTTTTGGTTGTATTCACTTCCCACACTGAGTTTGACTTACTCATCCAATGTCGTTTCACTGAACCGGATCAAAAGACACCAGCCTACGGGGGTTCTAAAGTTCATTCGTAGACGATTTTTGCTCGTCTCCAAGAATATTAGTGTTACTTCTTATTCTTATAGTTACATGTACGTGATATTACCTAAATCTAGAGAAAATCTTTCACTTAGAAACAAACTAAAATATATGAAGTGGATGACGGATTATAAAATAAGCAGGTTGCCAAATATTTTCCTATTGTTACATTATCTACGATTAAAAAAAATCTATGAAAGCACGTAATACTTAAACAGTTTAATGTATAATCAAGATACAAATATGTTTTAGTCCAGTGAGGTACCAGATTCCAATTGGTATCTAAGAAGCTGCAGTATATAGTGAGCATTTTTTTATTGTCAATGTCAAATATAGTTTTTTTTTTAATTTGCATACAACAAACTATGTAACATGAAGTTTTCTTATGGTCCCAGTCCCATGAAGTTCATTTGACTGTAATACAATTCGTGCATTTTTAATCTTCACTTTAGGTAATCTTCACTTACTTCACTTAGGTTTATGAATATATAAATAAAAAAGTGAAATAGTATGTTTACAATTAAAAATAATTATTAAAATACTATTTCTTGATTGAGAATAATAATGATAACAATTTATCTTTAAAAAAATAGCAGTATGATATCTATTTAAATTAATAGCTATACTATTCCCCTTGTATCTTTAAAATCAGCTATATGGAGTGGTGTATTGAAGTAGAAACACCATGTTACTCTTTAGGTGATCCATTTCGACACGATAACTCCATGATGAATAACACTGTTTTTACTTATATTTCATTACTTTTTATAGGAAATTAGGCCCTAATGCATGTAAAAATTTAAAGTAAAGCACGTACAGGACGTGGATGGGAGTGCGCGGCTTTAACCAAACAGCTTGCTTTTTCTTTCTGTTATTGGGGCAAATAATTTTCGCGACAGACATACCTAATTTTTTAAGATAAAATAATTTTATTTGAAGAATTTAAGTCAAGTTCTACTAGCCCCCATGTTGAGAAACACTCGCTGTTCCCTTTGGTCAATTCCTGATGCCATAACTGCAGCAACTGGCTGGCGATGATTTTAATTGCATTTACTACTACGTTTCAGATTTCGAAATCGCCAAAGTAAAGATTAAAAATCTCCAAACTCGTATTATCGCAATCTATACAAAATCGCCAAAGTTGTTACTACGGTATTGAGCAAAAGGATATTTTGTATATATAATTTGAGTTTTTCAATTACATGCAACTAAACAGTTCAGTTGCATGTCCGATAGTTTCCGATGCGAGGCCAGCCTTAAAGAATATAATATTTTTCTAGTTACAATTGTTTGAATTGCTAAAATAATTTATTTTCAAAGAGGACATATTGCCCAGCTTAATTGACAATATTTTCAGAATTTGATTTTACAACTTTTTAAAATTGGAGCTAAAATTAGTTTTTTTTTTGTAAATTGGCACCAACTTATAAATGTTGTAATAAGTATAAAAATTAACATGAAATATTTCAAGTTTTATACTTGTTCGTAAAATTTAAAACTATTTTTTTTTTACATTTTAGACCTTTTTTCTTAAAGTCTGCTCTTAACTTTTTTTTTAATTATATTTTTTTATAAAAAACGATTTAGCTTGTGCGGCAGTATTGATTGGACTGTTGAAATCGGTTAAAATAAGTATTGACATAATTCTCTGTATTACAATATAGAAAAATTGACAATAATGAAACTCATTATATTATTAATCCCTATCTATATCAAATATAATAAATTAATCTGAAACAATGTACATTATCAACAATGCAATTTTCAACAGACAGTCTTCAATTCTCTGTTCAGAATACTAACTTTTCATCAAAATAGGCAACTATTTTAAAATTTCAAACATGAATCCATAAAATTTTTGTATATTTATATATTAAAAAGTATTTCTGCTATGGTGTGCTTCATGTTATTTTCCGGACACATATCATAAGTACACAGTCTCTATTTCTAAATATGTTTTTTGATCTTTTCTCTTGATGAGCAGGATGCACGAACTCTGTTACTAAAATTAGTGTCGGTCAGATTGAGTTTAATAACTGCTGTAGATGCTTATATTATCTCAGTTTCTAATATAAAATTAAGATAATAAGGGTTAATTGTGTGATCAATGCTTTTTAAGTATTTCTTTTCAGATAAAGTTTTATTTTGTGCATGTATCTTAAAACTTTTTGACTTTCTGATATCAGTAAAAATCTTTAAATTTTTTTTATAATTAGTGAGGTTCGTCCGACAGAAGGGAATCTGATTTGTAGTTGTGTAATAAAAATGTATATTGAAAATATAAAATTCTCAAACTGTAATTTAATTTTTGAAGTACTTCAGTGAAATAATCAGTGTTCACTTTAGGTGGTTTTTGAATGGCGGCCTGCCCTACCCGCCATTTTCCTATCTCAATAGTACCCTCTTGTCTTTTTTTTAAAAAATTGCTGCATTTAAAAAAAAAATCCGTCTCTCTTGCCCTTTTCAGTCACAAACAAGTGCCCTTGTTTCCCTAGCTGTCTTTAAAGAATACTTCGATTTTAAAAATTTTAAGTGTAAATCGGCATTTAGTGAATTTTGATAGCACAATAGCAAACTTTTGAATTAAGAAAGGCCTCGCCATTCAATCTCTCATAGGTGATTCTCAAATTTCTCATATTCCCAAGAAGATGAAATTTAATAAACAATTTATACCCGAAATAGAAAAAGTAAGCTTTTGTTCTTTTAGAACTTTTTTAAGGGTGAAAAACCTCTTATTGGATGGTAGTTTCAATGTTAGTTTTGGATACTTTACCTAAATAGATTGGGAATTTTTTTCTTTTTACTGAATAAATATTTCACATAATAAGTTATTTTTAAATGCTGAGTCACAGGTATCTATATAAAGTAAAATGCATTTTTAATGCATTCTAGCTTTTAATACAAAGACGGATCATTTTTATTGATTCACCTTTTCACTTTGGTTTATTGAAAATTTATTTGTAATATAATATTCTTAATAATTTGTAATATTTAAAACTTGTTATAATATTTTCGGTACTTTTAATTCTTAAGATTTTCTGGTGTGAAATTAAGACTGCAAACAATAGATACTGTTGACAACAATTGTGGGTAACATAGATTTATTTTTAATTGCACTGGTAAAAATTACGCTATTACGAGAATAGATGGGAAAATTAAGTTGAATTTTTTTACTATTTGCCTTATGTGATGTGCAATAACATATAATCTCTTGTACTGCCTACAATTTAAAATACATGGGCCATTAAATTATTGTTTTTAAAACAATTTTAATCTTCAAACATTGACAATTATTGCTAATAATATTAGATAAATTTTTTGCAAATTTAATATTTAAATTTTATTTGCATGGTAGTAAATTTGTACAAAGTCGAATCCTATTGGTTGCCTGTGCCCGCATATGAGATGAAGTTTTTTTTTTCTGTGGTTTTTTAAAGAGAAGATGGTTAGGGACAAAGTTGCAAGACTAGGCATTTTATTACCAAATTTTGGATTTAAGCAGCCTTTTTTATCAGTTTTGTAAGGGTTCTCATTAGGGCTACATACAGATTTGGTTTTTAGGGAAAACATTCTTTTTAAAATGTCAAATTTTAGATTTTAAGGTAATATCTTCATAAAGAGACATCAATATTGTTCGGGTCTTTCGTTTGAGATAGGCCTCGAACCATCAACAGTAGCCCAATATTCAGCTCTAGCACAATATCAACCAATAAATCATAACTTTTTTTTTGTTTGGTCGCGGGTCCGATGTGTGAATGTGTGGCTACGCCACCCCATACATTAAAGTGCTCTTTTAAAAGCAAGAAGTGCCTTTTCAAAAGACGGGGTGCCCTTTTACTGCCAACAGAGCCCTGCCCCTTTTTATTTCTAGAATGAACACTGCTATAATGTTACACTACTGTTTATTGAGCTTAATGCAATTGAATATTTTTACATATCGTGGCTTCTGCTTCAGGTTCAACTTGGGTTGTCGCCGAGTATAGATATGTTCTTCACTAAAATAGTTTAAAAAATATTTTTTTTTATATTAATATTGTTCGAAGCACAAAAAAATATTTTAATTTTAAAAAGAATGTAACGAAATAAATGTTACTTGCTAACAGTGAGTTTAGCAACTAATGCTAGTGCCATGTTTTGAATAAAAAATAAAAAAAATTACGAAGTGGAGAGAGTTGTTTGATAAAATTTATTTCAGATAAAAAAATATAAAAACTTTAATGATCCTTAGATTTACATGACATATATCGTTTTCGTCTACTGTAATGTATACTATCTGGGGAAAAAGATAACATTTTGTTGCGATTTATGTGAGTTGAAGACATTTTTTGTCTAAAACTTCTCATGTTCTTATTTTACTCAGTTCTTCAATTATTTCAATATGTTTTACTAAGATATATGTATATAATAACTAATGAGGATAGTATGGAATTTTTTCTTTTTCTAATGAAGTTATTTCTTTAGATGCTGAACATATCATCCAATGACATTCGACACCTGTACGCCATTACCTGTTCTCTGAAACTCGATATGGCAAAGAAGAATGTGCTCAAACTTATGGCTGAAAAGTTCGAATCAGTTGTTGTGGAAAAGGATTTCCTTGACTTCACTAAAGATCAAGTCGTTGAGCTGTTCATGGGAGCAAGAAAGTATGATTTTTAAAACCTCAATTTATGTTTGCTATTTTATTTTCTTTCCAAAAAATCAAGTATGGTTGTATTGATCTACGATTAAAAGAATTTTAGTAAAACATAATTTCAACAGAATACAGAAATAGGGATTGGTCGCTATCAAAGTTCTCGCCAAAGGAAGATAAGCAGCACATTGTCTGAGGTTACTAGTCATATTCACGAACCATAGGTGATTTTGTTTAAGATTCGACATTCATTGCATTTGCATTTATTATCCAAGGATATTGAATATAAATCTTGTAAGTGTTTTTTTGCAACAGATATTTGGTATGGGATGTGTCCTCTTTAAATTGTAAGGACCATGCTTTAAAAACTAACTTTGTTTTATTTTTGCATTAAAAATTTAATCAAGTTAATATTTAAAGTTAAAGTATAATTCGATTTTGTTCAACTTGATCGTATCGTCAGTATCTTTGCATGTAGTAAGTTGCTCTATTTGATAACTTATGCATTTATATTTATAAGAAATAAGAAGTTGTAAACCGGGTAATGGAGGGAAATGGAAAATATGGTTATGTTTTTTAGATATGACTTTATTATTAATTTTCATGTGTAAGATTCTTGGATTTTAAAATGTGTGCATATTAGTTGAGGGTAACTGCGCTATCACATTTTCTTTTACAATCTAACAATAATTAGTTGAAATAGTTTGGGATATTTTCTAGATTTGAAAGTTTTTACCACATGGTAGAAAAATCTCCAAAGATGTACATAGTCAATTACATTAAATTTCAACAATGGTTAAACATTTTTATCTGAGATCCCTTTCTTTACATGTAACAAATAAACATGAAATATACCAGAACTACAACAATGGTTTAAAATTGAACCAGTCTTTATTGAGAAACATTGTTGAAACTCACTATTGTTGCAAAATAACAATATGTTTTCACTAGTTCTGTCACAATCTCATCAACTTACGAGCACTAAGCACCCATTTTCATAGTCCGATAGCCCATACATTCAGTCTTCTAGAAACTAATTTCCCCTCAATTTATGTTGAATTTCACTCGTATATCTTTTCAAGCGACTTGGCGCCTAGATGGCCAAGGAAGGATTTGGTTAGTATATATTGTTAAAAAGTGTCATTTCTTGTAAAGTTAAGAAAATCTGCAGCACAACAAAGGTTCACTATATCTTAATGAAAACGACAATACACAATCAACATGAATTTTTATAGAAATTCCTTCATGTAGATCAACACCATATAGATTTAAGATTTTTAGACCGGAACAAGGCTGTGGTTCTAGAACAGAAATCGACCGATTCTTAGCAGACAGACAATAACAAGTTATATTGAATTTATTTAGAATTTTAACACCTATTTTAACAATTAATAACTTTTTGAAATTACAATTTTATTCGTTAAAATTATGTTATCCGAACCTCCGACCATATTTATTTTCGACGAACCTGGCTTTAAATACCATTTATTAGTAGCAATTAAACGTTGTAAAGATATATAGAGAGGAAGTTTAAGATAATATATAAGTTCCATACGTATAAATTAATGTATATAAGTTAAAATAACCAAATTTATATCTTGATTTTATCTCCAACTGATTTCAAAAACAAAATGTGTAGCTTTGTGTGGATTTAGTTGAAAATTTGAGATTCTAATTAAGTTATATGTTTAACTAGATTTGAGGAGGTAGATAGAGGGTAGGTTTTTTTTTGGTGGGGCGGGCGGGGGGAGTTTTTGCCTTTTGGTTTGGGAGGGATGGGCATCCCTGATTGAAGCTTAATAGCAATGTCTTATAACGTTGTAGCTTCTGGTGTTATTGATGGTATTGAAACAATTCTCATTAAGTAAATATTGTATATTCTTCTTAAAAACTTGTATTTAAAAATCTAGCTAACAAACGTACACCGAATAGTATCTATATAAACAGTTACAGTGTTCTATGTGTAGAGGAACATTACTATCCATGTGTCGGAATCTAACATAAGTTTTTTATTCTAGAAACGTTCCGAGAAGTAAAACGAGAACAGGCGTTTCCCAGTGCCAGATAAGTGAGTCTCTATTATTTAGAAATGTTTTAAAACTGAGATATAATAATTATTACTAATCATATATAATTATGTAATGGAGGATTAGTGCAAGTAATTTTAATCTGTTAAGAGCTTGGCCATATCGCAATGGTGAGCTAAGACAATGAGTAAAGTACAAGATTTTTTTTTCTAACAAGTAGTATGTTCTCACATCTATACATTCTCAAACCTTCGAGATATCTTAATAGTGCTTTACTCAATTGTGTTTTAATTGTCACTTCCCAATTGTGCACCAATTGTCACTTAATAATAACATTTATCAATAAAAAACTAAAATTAATATATGAAGAGGTTTGGCGCAAAACAGACTTTATCCATTTTTTTTTAAAATCGAGATATTAATTGGCTATCAATCTTTATGATGAGAGGCATCTAAAACACCAAACAGTCATTTCGAATACAAACTATCTTCATTAAATAGGAGGTTTGGAAAGTAGAGGTTGGAGCAAATACAACTTTATCCACGTATAAGTCCTGCACACCAGACCAATCAGAAAGCTCCATTACTGTTTCTGTGGTTTACAGTTGAGTTTTTGTTGCCCCCTGTGTGACACTATCCTACATCTATTCAGAATCGTTTACTACATTTTTTTCTTATCTCTCTGATCCCTTAAGTGGACACAAGCATTTTTTCCCCTTAGCTAGTGAATACTCCCGGCATGTCTTTATAAGAAGAGAAGGAATAGGACAGAATATATGGCCCGAAAGTATGTGTGTAGGGGGGTTACAAGTGTTTCCAATTTTATATGTTTGGGGATGATGTTCTTGAAATGTTTCATTGAGTCAGTGCAAAAAGTTTTAGTTCACGAACAAGACATACTAGTACCATTCCTCAGGCTTAAAAAGCCTGAGGAAGGTTGAATTGAATGAAATTGTTGATTTTTAAGAGATGTTTTTACTAAGCACTAACCACTATAAAAGTAAGTAAATTGCTAGTTTATTTTTTATATAGATTTATATATATAAAAGTGTATATATATATATATTTTTTTTTAATACTTATGAACTTTGTTTTTATATTTAAAAGAGGTCCTATACTCATACTTGGGTTAAGGAAATATATTTTTTAATGTAATAACATTTTGATTGGCTAATTATTTACAAATTTTAATAAATATAATTCTATAAGTTTCTTTTTAAATTTTGATTTGTGTGAGCAAAATGTACCCTTGACGTAAAATTCTAAGGTAACCAAAATTATTTGTATATAAGTTGCTAATGTCAAGGGGGATATGACAGCAAGGATAAAGTTAGAATATATATATATATATTTTTAAACTGTCAAAGTTTGTTTTTGGTTATTTATGAATGCTCGTAACGGATCAAAGACATATGATTCAAAATATTTTTTATATGTATTCCTAATATTGAAACTAGTTCTTAATATTGAAACGGCACAAAATAAAGCTGCATTCTGGATTATTGGATTTAGCGAGTTTTGAAATTGGGCGACTCAAGTTATAAACACAGTAATGGAAATAAATAGTTTATAGCGAATAATAGTTAATATTAATAGGGTATGTTTTTAGTTGTGAATTTTTATTCATTTTGATGTGTAATATTCTCAAATTTTAAAATGTGTGCAATCCCATTGAGGATAACTACACAGTCACATTTTCTTTTTATAATTTAAGAATGAAATTATCTGTATATATTTGAAATAGTTGCGATATTTTCTGGTTTTGAAAGTTTTTATAAAAACGGCTGAAAAATCTCCAAAAATGCAAATAATGAACTTCAACAATGCTTATACATATTTAAAAATCTGAAATACCTTTATTCAAATACAACAAGTATACCTGAAATCTGTCTGTTCCAAGAACTACAACAAGGGTGTAAAATTAAACCACCCTTTATTGAACAACATTGTTGTAAATCACAATTGTTACAGAATAACAGTGCGTTTTCACGTGTTTTGTCAGAATCCCATCAACCTTTGAGCACAGCGCAATTTCTTACTCTACACATTCAATGAGTCTTCTAAATATATTAACTTGGGATATGTCACTCAATTTCTCAAGCGATAAAACATTCGAGGAGTCATCTCATACATAGATGATTGTTCCAGCGACATGGCTCCTTGCGTGAGGTGGATGAGAAGGATATGGTAAGTATTACAGTTGCGAAACAGTTTAACTTCTTGTAAAGTAAAGAAATTCTGTAGTACATGAAACGTTCACTATATCGTAATAAAAACATTGGCGCACAATGTAACAGTAATCATAGAGATTCCATCTTTCAGATCTTCATCAAACGGTTTAAGGACATTTTTACTGTTAAAAATACATTCTCATATTTGATGAAACTTTTGTCATTTTTTACCAAACAGACGCCTGCTATATGCTCCGATGAACGATTTCGTAACAACAAAATAATTCAATATCAGCGAACTGACTTGAACCGTGGACCTCCCATTCCGGAGTCCATCTCTCTATCCACTCGGCTGAGAAAACTCGTTTAAATTCTGACACTATAAGTTTAAGGATCGAACATGAGCTGATGACTCAAAAAGGGCTGTAAAGGTATATAAGTAAATGATGTTCATTCAAAATTTTAGAATTCTTGTTTTATTAAAAGTCACAGGATTCAATTGAGAAACGAATTTGTCCAATATAACGAAAGTAGCATTGACGATTGCAGAATTCTCAAAAATTATAGTGTTGGCACATTTGGAGGAATACAAATCTTAATGGATTACTGGCAAAATTCACTTTCCGATATAAACATAATTTTCACTGACAGGAATGTTAAAGAAAAGGCTTGCTTTCCATTGTGCATCCACTATTTGTCACCAAGGAAAAAATTGACACAATACTTTTCCCTTTTCATCGTTCACGAGCGTGGTTAGGGGTGATAGGATAACGAAATTGGAGTGTTTTCGAACATTTGGCATTTAGGTTTGCTTAATAAAAGGGGACCATTATAAATCAAACATATACTCTTTACTGATATCTAAATCAATCAATCAATCAAAAAGAGTGAAAATTTTGAAAGAAAATGCATATGTCCTTAAAGCTGTCATCTACATCAAAATCAGAATTTTTTCAAAAACAGTAGTTAATCCCTTCTTCCACTTTTCTACTTGCCTCTTCATTTGTTATAAAGTTTTAGTTTATCCCACTTTCACTTTACTGAATTCCAGTAAAATGACAATTAAGGAAAGAAACTAAACTTCTAATATTAACAGAATATTTGCAATTTTAAACTTGCATGCAATCATATGCTATAAATTATCACTTATGTATTGGAGCTTTCTAGCAACGCCTTGTAACATTGTTGCTTTGGCGTTATTTTTTAATAATATAACGGATTTGGCAGCCTTAAGGATGAGAAATTATCATTGTGGAGAATTTCACTGATTATCAAAATTTGAATTGTTCTTTTTAAAACGATTTCAATGGAACTATTTTTTAGACTTTTGTTTAATATACTAGGGGGCTCCGCCCCATGCTCCGCTAACGCTTCACCAACCCCCGGAGGATTGCTTCGCAAACAATACCGGCTTCATACACTGTAGACAATGACAATGTGTCCTAACAACAATACTTTTTTTAGTTATATAAATTATTGATGGCAGTGCCGTCACACAAATTTATTTTTGGGATGTTGAGACAAGAAATTTCCCAAGTTAACGATCCGAAATTCCGAAAGTGAACAATTCAAAATTCCCAACTTAAAGACGTCAGGTACCAGCTCTAGTGTTGTTCTCGTTATCTGACCATTGTTAAAAATATGAGACATTGTTCTCGGGTCTTTTCTTCGAGAAAGGCCTCGATCCATGCTCCTCCCCCCCCCCCCACATACACACAAACGTTGCCGCCGTTGTGGTGGGTCTGATAACTGGAAATGCTTAACTGCAGAACTGCTTCAACGCAATTGTTTCTACTCATTGAAAAGCGAAACGTGTAAACAAACAACAGCATAAAACGCGCCAAACAGAAATAAGCCTAATTCGCCAACTTTTATTTATATAAAGTAAGATTATTAAGAATTGGTGCTAATAATAATTCCCCATTAAAATATATATTAAGCTATTGGATTTACATACATGTTGGCATTTTGCCAATGTTAGCATTTTGCTCCGAAATATCTTTTAATAATAATTATAGTACTTCACATAAATAGTTACATCTAATTTATTTTTTAAGATAGAATTTCAGTATTGATACCATTCAAGAAAAGAAGATTTTACGAATATAACTATATTTTTTTAACGGGAAAAAAGTATATTTTTGAACTACTTAGAGCAGTTTTAATCTATCCCTTAAAATTTTACGCGTAAAATTGACTATTATTTCACACATTTCGTCAATTATTTAAAAATTTATAACTACAAAACTAAATCGAAATTTCACAAACGCTCTGGATCGTTTGTAGCCAATAGTTTAATCTATACTCCTAATTTTTTATTTATTTTTTTTGTTGAAAATTGGAAGACAAGTATACAAAAATGTATGAATTGTTTTCAAAATTTTCTAAAATCATCCCTTTAACATAAAATAACATGTAATATACTGATCGTATTGAAAAACAAATATATTCATCTTATTACCCAAACATTTCTTTAATAATTTTCATAATTTCATAATTTTAGGACATTTACTTTCTGAGATGCAAGCGAAACAATGAGACAAAAAGTCGCAAATTAAAATTTTCTCGAAATATCCGAAATTTTTTTCCTTCTTCGCTATTTTTTATACCTATCTTAATTGACCATATCTAATTTAATTGTAAAGATAGGAATATAATCTTTATAACATCAGAAAGAGGAAGTTTTAGCGAACATTAATATATTTTTTTGAATAAGAGAATATGTAATTTTAAATGACTTATAGCAATTTAGAAAAATGAGGGTGAAAAAACTTCAAAAAGTGGAGCGTGTTTAAATGTTTAAAAAACTTATAAATCCAAAACTAATTCCAATTAAAAAAAAATGCTTACTTGGATTTCCAGTTCAAACCTATTTGTACACTCCCTAAAAAAATTGGATCTCTCCACTTAATAGTGTTTCAGAAACTCGACATACAAAATTACTTGTAAGCGAAAAAAAATGCTTACTTGGATTTCCAGTTCAAACCTATTTGTACACTCCCTAAAAAAATTGGATCTCTCCACTTAATAGTGTTTCAGAAACTCAACATACAAAATTACTTGTAAGCGAAATTTTATCAACGACGACTTTAATATTAAATAACTTATAAACTAATAACAGTATTGAAACAAAAATATATTCTTCTTATTTATCAAACATTTCTTAACAAATTCACTTAATTTTAGGACTTTTACATTTTGAGATACGATCTGAATAACATTGAAAGAACTAAAAATTCCCCCTAGGGCTTACTAATTTTTAAAATAGAGAGAAATTCAAATATCCAATTGCATTGTGTGGACAAACTTATTAGCCAATTAACTTGTAAAAGTACTTTTTCCATGTTTGGGGACATATTTGTTAAAAACTATTTGAAATATATTCCTGAACCTTTTCCTGATTGTTTTAGTAGCAATTTTAAACACTTTAATGCAAGGATAAAGTATTAGATGCATAGTACTATTTTTTTTGTTAAATTTTTTTTTTTGTCTGAAAAATTAGTAAATTTTATGGACATATATTTAAAAAAATTCATAAATGTGTGACTTTAAAAAAAAAAATTAATTTCTGTGTTAAAGTCTGAAAAACATATCAAAATATTGCTCTGTAAAATATGCAGACTTGTAAAGTAATTTGAGACTAGTAAATGAAATGCCTCAAATATAGTGATATTATCTGTGAGTGGAGGCAGTGCCCTTAATCCCTTAATGGATTTGAAACAATACTGTTTAAGTAAATATTAAATATTCCTCTTAATACTCATTTAAAAATTCTAGCTCTTTTCTACAATAATAGAAGTCGAATAGTACCTATATATAAAGTTCCAGAGTTCTATGTGTTAAGGAACATGTGAAAAACTTCATGTTAGCAGGCAAAGAAAAATATTTGAGGCGGCCGAACCGTTGTTGTAATTTTGGAGCGAGCTGGTGTCGAAGATAAAGTTGCCAGATAAATATTGAATTTCCTAAGATGGAGAACAGCAATTCTAAAAGAATTAACAAAGTTCTTCCATCAGAACTCAGCAAAGCCCCACGAGGGACCCCCCTATCCAATCCTGTACAAGACTGTAAATCTGTAACTGTTACCATACTGTCGAAAAGTGGTTACAAACTTCGTCAGTCAGTCTGAACCCCTTACATAGATCTTAACCAACCCCCTTACATTGGTCTTAAACCAATCATTACATAATAATTTAAACATGTGATAAAAATACCTAAAGCAGTCTATTAAAATACCTATTTGTATTCACATAAAGACAGGTATGTAGTATGTCTTTTCGATTTGCCCAGACCATTAGTATGGAGCTTGATCACTAATCATTCTACATTGAAGTTATTAACAAGGGTTTGATAATATTAAATAACATTCTAACATGACATAACATGCCGAGAAGCAGTATTTGCTATATCTGCATTCATTACCTTGTTTACATAGGTTTTTAAAAACTAAATATTATCCTTCTAATAACACCTTCAAAAGTTTCTGTAAATGTTCTACAAACAAGGTCCGTTTTCGCTTCTAACTTTTGAATTGCTTTGAGTCATTAATATTAAGGTGCATATACACTAAGAAATGTGAGAATCAACCAGAAATTACAACATATCTTTTCTTTTATAATGTTCCCATATTCATTATCTTTCTGATGATACCAAGGTTGTATAAATATTCTAAAAACTTGATTATTTACACATTCTAGTGTCCTGCTTAAAATGGGAATATGTTTTGTAAACTTTCAACTCAATATTTTTACCATATGTTGCTGCATCCCAAACATATCTCAAATTTCCTTAGATGTTTTGAGAAAATTATTTTTCCATTCAATGTTAGTTGGGGGATGTATGGACCATAATTATAAAAATTTGTTAAAGAATAATATTTAGTGAACTTTAAAGTTGGAAATTTGAAGGAAAAATTGGATTTTTTTCAATTTTCACGTTATAAAATTATTTTAAAATCTTTGCATGCTATAAATGTTTTGGAGGTCTGTAGCATTAAGAACGAGTATACTAATTTCCAACAAAAATTATTCTTCTAGATAAATTATAACTTACGCAATCATGTTTGAAAAACATGCTAAATAGCTAATAATTTTCTAATTAAAATTTGACTTTATTCAGTGTTTCTTTTTATGAATCATCATGAATATTAAAGTGTTTTCAAGTGTGTACACACACTTTAATTATAAGTTTATTATAACTACAATAATAAAAAAAAACATTCTAGCCATTGCAAAATATATTTCCTGACATTTTAGCGATTGTATCGAATTATTAGAGATTCATTTAGTGGAGATGTTTTATATTAATAACGATACAAATCGTTAATATTCCAGCTGATTTACATGCCCCTATTTGATATCAGAAAAGCTTTCTGCCTCTTCAGCATAGCACATGCTCTTAATATGACTGAAACAAAAGACTTGTTACTATCAGAGATTGCTGCAAACTTTGAGGAAGTTGTGAACCAGCGGAAGTTTTTACATCTTACGAAAAGCCAACTTGTAGAGCTCCTGGCGATGGGTAAGATAGCGGAAAGGAGGTAAATTTTCTTCATTCCTATTTGCAACTATTCTATTGTATCATTATACTTCATGTAACTGTGGTGGCACTAGTTTCTCCTGTGTGGCTTCAGCTTGCGACATCATTGAGATCTCATACTGATAATTATATATATTTTTTTAGTATTTCAAGAAGTGCACATTTTATGTGACCAATGTTGTGTGTATACCATGTTTGCAGCCATGTTCTTATCAATTTGTTTCCAAATTATTTTAAATATGTTAACTGAATTAATCGGACTAGCCTTTTACTGGAAAAGCCCAGGATCTTAAACAATCCAATTAAATATATCGTCATACTGAAAAAAATTCATTTTGTCGCTGTTAATACGAAATATTTAGCTAATTTTTTAGAGAATTTAGCTTTATTTAGCTAAAAACACTATTAACTTTTAATTTTAAAGTAACCTTCATCTTTATCTCATTAATTTTAAATTTGAGATTCTAATGTACATAATTTATCAGTGAGCTTATGCCATCATTTGCGATTCAGTCACACTTCTTACTGCCATTTAATTGTAAGGTTTATAGACTTGAATACATATTAAAAATAATAACTTCCATTATTAAAATATTTTCACTTTTTAGATGTAATAATTACAAAACTTTAATTTAACCAAAAGTTGTATTATCTCCCATAAAAAAATTGTAGCTAAATTTAGGGATAATAGACAGAGTTACAGCTTTACACATCCAAGTGTAGTGACTATGGCGTAAACATACGTTGTACTTCAGTTTTATAATGCTACTATAAATATACTACTGTCCTAGACTATTAATCCTACTGTCCTAGACTATAAATAAACAGATTACTTGGAACGACTTGGATATGGAAACCTCATAGCATTTAAAACTAAAGCTTCGGTTGCTAAATTTTCACTCGATTCTAAAATGCATCGTCGGCACTACTAACTCAAGAGTTGTCTATCCTGATATAACGGTCATCGTCAGGGGAAAATAATTCATAGTACACCAAGAGGTTCTGCGAGAAAAGTCCGGCTGTTTTGCTGAAGAATTGGAACAATGAGAAATATACATGTAAGTTTCTTCTTTTAGTTTTAATGCACTAATTTTTAATGATTTTCAATATATCGATAAAACATTATTCAGCAATATTTAGAAGAAATCATCCGATTATTTTTAAAAATAACATATTGATAAGTAATACAAAAATATTAAGTTTCAAAGTTTTAAATCGCAAATAACTCACTGGTATACAGAGCTGCGTCATTATATGTTGGATTGGTAGAAGTATACAAATTTGTGGTAGTTACTTTTACGGGTTAATTAAAACCTACTAACAAAAGAAAGAAAAGAAGAACGATAATATTAATCGTTGTTTAATTTAAGAATTTACCTGGCGTGATCGTATAGTTTTGAACAAAAATAAAACACAAGACTAAAAATTGTGACCAAAAGAAAACAAATTTATTAAAACACAAAAATTAAAAAAAGGAACGGAACACTTAAGAACCTTACAAAAAGCCAAACAAGTTAAAACTAAATAAATTAAAAGGGGGAGGGTAAACTAAAATTAAAAACTACTACCTTCAGCTGATTTCGTCGAGAGAGATGTGGCAGGAGGTCATGGCGAATACAATACGAGTGCCCCCCAAAAAAACAGAAAACAAGGCCAAGCCGCTACAGCCATACTAAAAGTGTCCAACATTGGGAGGTGGACGAAAAGGGGGGTGGTACTTGGCACATCCTTCGACGGAGTGTCAACTCCGATGTCAGCTTCAGAGGTGGTCGGTCAAAGGGCGTCAGCCAGTGGTGGTCGTCTAGCAGAGAAATCCAGTTCAGAGGTGGTTGGAGGATGGGACCCTCTCTGGGCGAGGATCACCGGACTGACGGTGATGAAGGAGGCGTCCCGGGCTGACATCCGAGGCAACGGCAGAGGACGGGAACATCCCTCTGGGGGCTACGTCGATGGGTGGCTGGGGTTATTGCAGTTAACCCGGCAACATCTACTGGAATGGGTGACTCTCGAGCATCGTTGAGGTTGGTGGCGGCGGTTAAGTAATTCCTCTAACCCCGCATCAGCATCGGCGGCTATTGCACGAGATTAACCCATCGGGTTTTGAAAAAGGACACACGGTCCGCGTTTATAAGACGGGAGCTACACTCCTGTACGTCTTGAGGCTTCGAAAGATGCGTTAAAAAGTCACGTCAAAAGGTGCGCTTTCCAATAAATCGCCAAAACCTCCTTGCCAGATCCCTCAAAACTAGCACATCAATTTTCCTCTCAGCCAATCCGAGAATTTACAATTACAACTTCGGTTACAGTTAAACACAATTCCAGACCAGTACGTAAAACGGTCTCAAAAACACGAAGCCAAACTGACATACCAGACCCCAGATGTGTAACATGATACAGGAGGAGAGGCCGATGTGGGGACCCAAAAGGGTGGAAAAGACTCCAGACAGGGGTTATCACCCCATTTACAACTAAAAAGCTCTTAGGGGGTTATGAAAAAGGGGGAAATTTACGTTTGGGCTTAAATGGAATCAAAAGTGCAGGTTCCCAAGTACAAGTTTGACAATTAAATAGGATACATCAATATTACATAAATTAATTAATACAATTAGGGGAGTCTGAAATTAAATTAAATAAAAGAGGAATTAAAAATTAACCAATTATGGTTTTAACCATAACAAATTGAAATGGTTTTATAAAAGAAATTAATTAAAACGTACGAAAATCTGTTCATATTTCTGTTAAAATTTAAAAGAAGGGCATATCGTCAAATCAGATGAAAAAGTTCTCACAACAATTTTCTTTTACAATATTAATTCCTCGCTGCATTAGATTTATTTTTCATTTAAATTTTTTAAATTGTGACTGACAAGTCTAACTTATTTTAACTTTACTTTAGTTTAGGAAAAACTAATGATTGTTTAGTATTTAGTGATATAAAGGGTTTATGCTTTTTATGTTCAAACTTTCAAAGGCTAAAAGTTAATTTTTGTAATTCTTTTTCCAGCTAAGCAAAAACATCCCAAATATCCCCTGAAGCATTTCACGCTGTACTGACATTTCTGTACAAGGGTGAGTTTACGACCACCTGTGAGAAGATAGTGGGAATTGACACAGCGGCCAGGTTTCTCGCCATACCACTATTGACAGAAAAAAGCCGCAAGGTGAGAACTATGCTATATTTGCTACATGTAGTCAACTTTTCATAATATTTTTTAGTATATTCAATGCGTATTTCCTGGCCTCGCGACAAGTCCCTTTTTTCCCTAAAAGTCCTTTTTGTTACCTGAAGTACTTAAAGATCGTTTTTTTGTTTTCAGAATATTTTCCCTTATGTTAGTAAAAATATTTTTCTCCCTTTATTCCTATGATAATATATTTCTGGCTCTTTTCTCTCCCCTATTTAACGAAATATTAATTATATTTATTTTGAAATCGCCATTACAGAAATCCCCATTCATGTTCGTATTTATGTTGAGTCTGCTAATAGGGTGTTGTAACTCTCGAAATATTTTTAAACTAAGAGCAGGCTTGCTGTTTTTGTCTTTACAAATGTATTTAATCACATTGGTGTAGAATGTAGGCCTATGTTTAAACAATTTCTGCCCTTCTAGGACCACGGGATGTCGTTTAAGTATTGTATCAAAAACAAAATGTAAATAAAGACCTTGTGCAAGAGAAGAATGATAAGTAGCAGGTGCAAGTGTAAATTGTAATTATATATATTCCCAGTATCTCATATTGTAATTAGAAAAGTACTGTTTAATTTACATTTGATTTGTAAAATAGACATCTTCTGCAGTAAGTGGATAATTGCAGCATCCCTGCTAAATTTCAGTTTGGACCATAATTTCAAAGTTACAAAAAAACGTGAGATTATACAAAAATATTAAAGTATTTTCGTGCAAATTTACTAACTTTTTTTATTAATGCTCCGATTTGCTTCAAAAATTTGGTTGGAATAATACTTGAAATAGTAGAACGCTATAGTTCAAAAGAAAACTCAATTAAATTTATTTTTTTTCACATTTTTGCTATGGGTACAGGAAAAACGATTGAAAGGTGTCGAAACGATTCAGTGTGTGTTCTTAAACACAGTTTTATTTCTGCAACAAAATGCATGTGCTGTCCGTTATTATCCTGATTTATATGATATATGACTATTTCTGTCAAAAGTAACAAACCGCTTATAATATATTCAATCATGAAAAAAACAATATGTACGCATTTATTTAAAACGACTTGTGAAGAGTTATACTCAATGAAAGACTATCTCAATAAATGCAGCCTTCGAAGAATTTTGAATGGAATTGATGTTATAAAACTAAATGAAATAATACATTTTTGCAGTTTGTTGATGTTTATGTTACTATGATTTAAGAATAGGGATGTTTAATGCATAACCTGTACACTATTTAACCAATAGTTATTAAACTCTTGAATTTGGGAAGGGAAAATTAAGATTGATGTAATCAAATATCTGATTATAAATTATTTGCCTAACACAAGCAATAATTACACTGCAACTTTTAATCAGCTGAGTGACTAAAATATCACTCAGCAACTGTCCGGCGATTATTTTAATTGCAGACAACTCAGTGCTGCCACATTTCAGATTCCGAAATCGCCAAAGAAAAGAAGAAAAATCCCCCAAACTCATATTTTCACAATCCATACAAAATCACCAATTATTTAACAAAGACAAACGGTAAGCAGCTTTTAAAGTTGTTAGCGTGGTATAGAGCAAAAAGATATTTTGTTCAATAGCTAGCTACATGTTCGAAATTGCTAAATGAGCAGATACAATTTAAATATTTCAGTTACATGCAACTAAATAGTTCAGTTGATGTCCGATAGATGCCAGTGCACAGCTAGCCTGTATAGTTACATAGAAAATTTAACTTTTTTTTCATTTAAACACTTTTTGCTCTATTGCGTTTACCCTTAAAAATTGGCATTCTCACATTGTTGATTTAAAATTTAATGAGGATTTAAATTTTTTAGGTCCTGTTTTGTCCTTTTTTTTAAGATGTTTGGTCCCTTTTTCCTCAGGGAATATGTAAAAAGTGTTGCGAGCCCTGTATTTCGTTTCTCCTACTAATTATGAACAAATGCTCTTCTTTATTTGAAGTCAGTAATGCACATTTCCACAGTTTTCGCACTAATTCACACTTTTGACCAGCCATATAATATGAGTATGAATTTTACAACAAAATGTAGTACGGTTCTAAAAAAATATGTTTAAAAGTTGTTTTAACATGTTAAGATTGATGCAAAAAAAAAGTTTAATAAAAAAAAAGATTGGTAGCTAGCGACATAGGGGAAGAATACTTAATACCTGATTAGTTCTTTAACCAAATACTTGATATTCTCTATATCTCTAAACTTTTTTTACTTCCAGTACTATAAAAAGTTGTAATAAGTCATGAATGCGAGTGTGCTTGCTTTCTTTCCCAGCTTTCGTGCCAATGTGGCCGCGCGCCATAGTAGCGACCCACAACACAGAAATCCAAGGATGCACCGCCAAGTGTTCCTGGGGCAAGGAAGTTGGGGCCCCTAACCAGCAGCGCAGGTGAGTGGCATAAGCATAAACAACTAAGTTTCAGTTTAACATACTAATTGAAGGGAGGGGTGAACCATGCTCATGGGTTAGAATAGGCTTAAAGGTTATATAAGGTTTACTTGTATACCGTTCTTGAGGTATTGTGTACAAAGTACACACTCCCGACTAATTTTAAAACCATTATCTTGTTTGTGCTGTTTTCATTACACAAAGTTAACTTGCTTTAATCTGTATTTTCGTTTTTAGATTTAGATATATTTTACATTATAAAAAGCAGTACTGTTTTTTCACTATTTATTTTTCAGTTTTTACTTTTTTGTTTACCTACATTGACGAATGGTATAGGGTGGAAGTGGGAAGAAATTATTTTTCTTTTTTTCAAAAATTTAAAACTTGTTAGTTTACTCGAAAGTTTGAAAACCAACTCAAATAAGAAAATAATTATCGGATATTCACAGTGGTGGCGATTAGGGGGGTGGGAGTGTGTTTCCCATTCACTTAATAATATTGCACTTGCCCATTCCTTTCCTCTTAAATTTTTATCACGTGGGGGGATGGTGGGGAATAGTCCGCAACTGCAGTTTACGATTCCGCCCTCATAAATCTCTGTGGGATCAGTCTATGAGGATAAATAGCATACCATCATGCATCATGTTGAGGAAGGCGAGCCGCATCGACCAGGAAAATTATTAACTCATTCCGCCCGCTCGCCTTTAAACCGCGCAGGGAAAATGTCACCCTCATAACTCCCTGGAATTAATGACGGATCAGGCTATGAGTTTAAATAGCCTACCATCGTGTAGAGGATAGTGGGACTTATTGACTAGGCAGATCGTTAACTCCTCTATTTGACCTTTGCACCGTCTGAAGGGTATGTCGAATTTGGCTGCAGTATGCACTCACAACTCACGAAGTATCATCCTTTGTGGATAAAAGACCTTCCACCGTGTAGAGGAATGTGAGCCACGTCAACCAGGTTAACCATTCATCGTCGGTCCTGCAATGATTCAATAACAAGGGATTTCTCTGATAATTTGGAGATAGGTTAGAAAAATGTGGCAATGAGTTGAGTGTTTAAAACTGTTATATAAATTGGACAAAGTGGCAGGCCGAAGGCCCCATACTTTTTTCATCGTATTAGCTAGTGTGAGTTTGTTGGGGGAGGGGGGAGTCGACGAAAGCTCCGACACATGTAAAATTTATTCTGCTCTCGCTTCGGGTTGGCCTGCTATAGCACACTTACCTGCAGGAACCGACCCGCCTTACCTAATATAAGAATCACTACAAGCACAAGCACCTTTTTTTCCCATCTTAAAATATGTCTTATTTTTAGTGATTAATTGCATATTTTTTACGATAAAATTATTTCGAAAATTTTGGATTTCTGTTGAGAGTAAAACGCGAGTAATTATCAGCCTTTCTCTATTTTCTTGGCGCGGCGCCAGAGGAACTTGTCACTTCAGTGACGTCACTGGCTGTTTCCTCCCTTGAGCACTTTTCGCCCTTCGTAAAGCAGCCCTGATAAGATGCACGTGATTTCCTATGATCTTATTACTGGATGCTACATTCAGTTCCGCCTTCAAATATAATTCATTATTTCAACACGACATTTTGTTCTCGTCATCGAACTCCAAATTCTGTTTCAATAATCCGTGAAGTTACAGATTCAATAAAGTGCACATGGTCTTCAAATTATGTCAGTTTTGCGTCTCAATTCTACATGAGCAAGATTTCCTCTTCACGTTATCTTCATGGAAGGTGTTACAGATTGCCCCAGTCTTCTCGTATTCCCCTAAGTTATCACGTCTCTCCTTCGTCGTAGTCAGTGCCTAGTGTGTTTCTATAAAGTGATTTTCGTCACGGATACTTTAAATGTGTTTATATGATTCAGCACAGTGTCGATAATTTTACTTGAAAGGGTTTTTTGATTCATCGAGTGAAAATTCCGATCACCGTGGGACATCCCTTCAATAGACAAGACATGCGAGTGCTTTCCTTGTCTTTATAATACAGAATATTATTTTCATAATAAATGGTTCTCTTTTATCTGGAATGGTTTTATTACAGCTTTAGTGTGTGATATAACAAATTGAATCAACAATTAAATGAAAGTAAATAATTGAACTTGCAAACTAATACCTGAAAGTGTTGGGACCTATAGATTATCCGAGACTCTAAACTAAAATCTCAGATTTTTTTTTAACATTCTCATTTAAATCTAATTTAAAATCTTAATTGGCTAAAAGTTTTTTAACATAAATTAATGATTGAAAATCTGAATTACTGGCTTACAACCAACTTTGCACTCCACCTACACAAATTCACCGTCCCATCACCATGTCATTTTCATTCCGACAAAAATTTTGACCAGAGGTTCGAGTGGTTATTGGTTTACTTTTTTTAATGTTATTGAAAAGCTTGAGAAAGTATCTCGTCTGTACGGCTGTTGATGAAGACTATGACACAAATCACGTATGTCCATGAGTATGAAATCTAAAATGGTGTCTGCATTTGTAAACTTGCTGAATTGAAAAAGATGTGCTCCTTGGTAGCGTTTAATGAGAAGGGGAGAAAAGCGGATCAAATCGCGATTCGGGGCGTAATAAGTGACGGCCCCTAAAAGGAATACGCAATCCCATTTCTTCCAACCTTCACTCTTCCCGTTTCTTCCACTGGGTTGAGTCTCTCAGACACAGTGCACTCTGCAATGCTAACGTCAACAAGTGAGAGTGACTTGGCTCATACTGAAGGAAAATAAAAAGATGTTTCCATTAAAAACCGTAGACACTTCATTCACATGTGTTAAATTTTACATCGCCATCTTACAAATCGTGTGTCGTGTGGGATAGTTTTATCAATGTAACCACCTGTTTAGACGTAAAACGTCTTTAAAATCATCTCCATATGGGGTAAAAGGATTAAAACACCATGACGTTACGATTCAATGGGAATCCATTTTGACACTGCAGTTCCGTTGCAAACAGGGCAATTTGCATACATTTGTTCGGGTTGATTGCAAATTTGGATAAAGATTTGCGTGCGACAGCGGGTTAGCACAGCATTTTCAAGTAGTCGCCAAATGACCTAATGCGTTGTTTTTATCTCTCTCATCTATATGGTTACTATATTTTTAACAGAGACGAACGTTGAAGCCATGCCAACGACGAAGCAAATCGAATGGAAACGTGGAAGTTCTTTTAGATAACCTATAATTGGTAGATTATTCCGATTTATCGATTACAATGCAAATCGATAAAAAATGATTGTTTGATTTTATTGAGAGCGTCAATAGGTGAACGTGCTAAAAGCGATGAAAACAGTACTTTTCTAAATACACATACAATTACAGTCAACAACTGAAGTGTTGCGTCGTATTTTTGAACCTTGGTCAGATGACTAGTTTGATTTATGACGTTCAATGCGTAATGGGCTATGTGACGGTTTTGTTTTGTTTTGTTAATTAACGTCGCACTAGAGCTGCACACTGGGCTATTGGCGACGGTTCGGGGTCAATCTGGAATGTGGCGGTTCGGAATTCATTTTAAAGGATTTCTATTAGGTTTGCACGATTAGATAAAATAACATCGCACTTGAGTTCCACAATGGGCTAATGACAACGGTTTAGAATTTATCTCGAAGGTCTGCTCTGGTAACTTAATGTCCCACTGGAGCTTCACATTGGGCTATTGGCAACGGTTCGGGGCTTATCTCGAAGAAAGACCCGGGAACTATGCCTCGTATATTTGAACCATGGTCAGATGACGAGGACATTGCCCGAGCTGACAGCCGACGCAACCTCAATAGGCGTCGGGACTTTAAATTCCGATTAGATTACTAGGCACATTGCTTAAAAAACCTCGATTGGTAACCCCTCAGAACAGTAGTACTCATAGAACTACTCATCCCCTCCGAGCAGTCATTTTTGGCACCGGGCAGTGGCGCACTTTTATCGAAGAACACTTTGCAGTGCTATGCACTTTTTTCTTAAATTGTTCTAAAATAATGAGGTGCATGTATGAATGTGTATGTGTTCCCGGGTCTTTCCTTCGAGTTAGACCCCGAACCGTCGCCAATAAACCCACTGTTCAGCTCTAGTGCGACGTTAATTAACTAAACCAACTTAAATTGTTTTTAAAAAAATTCCGGTTAATCATCGACATTTCCGGATATATAACAGTCGGATAACTAATTTTTTTTTTTTTGCCGATTTTGCATAAGTGGATTTTTCTCTATCAACCAAAAAAAGAATTTTCGAAATTGGACAATATTTATATTCAAACGGTCTGGTTAATTGAGATTTCCGGATAGTTAAATGCCGGATAACCGGATATTTTTTTTTCAATAGGTGCCCAAGGGAAACATTCCCTATCCAACAAAAAAAAATTGTCCAAATATCTGAATTAGAATAGAAATCTTGAGCGAACATACATAAAAAAACATAACAGTCGAACTGATAACCTCTCTCCGTGGCGCGCGACTTGGCGGATTTAATTTAAAGTTTCTGGCGGTTTTATTTTGGAGTTTTGGTTGGGGCGCTGTTCAGTTGGTTAAAAAAATGACTCTTTAAATCAATTACGGAAATTCCTATGCTCGGAAGTTACGTGATTCTTTAAACCAATCTCGGAAATTCCTATCATTTCACATTTATAAGCAACTGTAACCTTCTCACATTGAGATGTGAATCGCCCGAAAAATATTGTAGTACCCGCTGTCGATTAGAAATCCAAACTAAAATTTGGAGCAGATGTGTGTACAATCCTGAAATAAAGCAAGTTTTGGACGTGGATAATGGCCATAGAAATAAGACGGATATGTTTATTTTTCTGTTGTTGGTGCAAATCCCTATTTCTATAGTTTGCTGAAATGACGTTTCAAGTAAAACACTTCTAGAAATGTTTTAATATCCGATTGTTTCACATGGTTGATTGAAATAACAGTGCTCTCAAACAGTCGCGAAAAAAAAAATTACGCCATCTTGTTGTTTAATATTTTAGTGTTGCCATTTCGAAATAAAATGTTAAAATAGTGGTAAATATGATTGATGCTCAAATGGCCGGTTTGGTTAATTAACGTCGCACTGCAGCTGCACAGTGGGCTATTGGACATGATTCGGGGCTTATCTCGAAGAAAAGACCCGGGAACAATGCCACTTATTTTTGGACCATGATGACGAGGACATCGCCCGAGCTGGCTGGAACCCGACCCAACACCAGTCCTGTATACACGCCAGTACAATTTGTTGGATGCTCTGGACGACTTTCTAGTATTTTTGTAGCGAAGCTGGCAACCCTCTGATCACAAGATCACTACATTTTTACTTTTCTTTGTCAAGTCCATTGCACGGGTTGGAACTCGTCATTTAAAAAAATTCCTCTAAATTTTCATCTCTACAGGTTTCAAACACTAAAGAGCATTTGTATCAGTTGTATGTACTTTTTAGATCAATAATGATTTACAAAAATGCAGTCTTTGTTTTAAACATCTGTTTATATAATATTAATGTCTCTGTGAAAGTTCACAAAAAGTATGATACGTTTATTATGAAAAGTATGATTTTAACCACAGTAATCCATATTTCCCTTAAAGAAATATTGCATTTAACCATCTGACAAGCCACTGATATAATTATTACTCGTGGAGGATATCGGCTCGTGAATAAAGAATAACAATAATTATATTTACATTTATACAGAAAACACTGATTCGGCATATACCTAACGGAACTGTCGATTTCTTATAAACGCTTTGTAATGGCGTCTACAAATGTTATAGGAAGAGCATCTAGAGAAGCAGCCCTACGTCAAATGGAGAATCGGATTTTGAGGCAATTGGAGCAGTATTTTGGGGATGATAATCTCATTAAGGACAAATTCTTGTCGAAACTCATTCTGTGGAAGAAAGACAGATTCGTTTGCCTGAAGCTGGTCTCTTCTTTCAGAAAAGTGAAACGATTTTCAAGTGACTGGCGAGTCGTCGCCGAAAGCCTAAAGCAGTCCAAGATGTTAGAACTTAATGCGGAATTCACTAAAGTTAGACGCTCGGTCCCCGTGTACATAGGCACTGTGATTGTCTTCAAGCTTCCCGCCGAAGTGCGCACATCGCAGGATGTCATCGAGGTATTGAAACCGCTGGGTGCAGTATGCCACGCCACGTTGCTCTCCTCGAAGACAGATTCCCTAATTCCGCACTTAAAGCGGCAACTGAAAGTGCACAAGAGAAGTCCCCATGTACATCGGCACTGTGATTGTCTTCAAGCTACCCGCCGAAGTGCGCACATCGCAGGATGTCATCGAGGTATTGAAACCGCTGGGTGCAGTATGCCACGCCACGTTGCTCTCCTCGAAGACAGATTCCCTAATTCCGCACTTATAGCGGCAACTGAAAGTGCACAAGAGAAGTCCCCATGTACATAGGCACTGTGATTGTCTTCAAGCTGCCCGCCGAAGTGCGCACATCGCAGGATGTCATCGAGGTATTGAAACCGCTGGGTGCAGTATGCCACGCCACGTTGCTCTCCTCGAAGACAGATTCCCTAATTCCGCACTTAAAGCGGCAACTGAAAGTGCACAAGAGAATTTCGACGACCATGTTTGCAGTGGCAAAATTTGTCAATGTAGAAGATTCTCTGAAAGTACTTCAGTGGGATCAACAGTATGTCAAGGAGCCTTGCAGATTTTGAAGCAAGTGGAACAGTATTTTGCGGATGACAATCTGATTAAAGATAAGTTCCTGTCGAAACTCATTCTGAAGAAGAAAGACCGATTCGTCTGCCTGAAGCTGGTCTCTTCTTTTAGAAAAGTGAAACGAATTTCAAAAGACTGGCGAGTCGTCGCCGAAAGTCTGAAGCAGTCTCAAGTGTTGGAACTGAACGCGGTAGCCAATAAAGTTAGACGCGTGGTTCCCATGTACATAGGAACTGTGATTGTCTTCAAGCTTCCGGCCGAAGTGCGCACATCGCAGGATGTCATTGAGGTGTTGAAACCTCTGGGTGCAGTATCCCACGCCACTTTGCTCTCCTCGAATTCAGATTCCATAATTCCGCAGGTAAAGCGGCAACTGAAACTGCACAAGACAATTTCGACCGACATCTTTGCAGTGGCAAAATTTGTCAATGTAGAAGATTCTCTGAAAGCTCTTCGGTGGGATCAAAAGTATGTCAAGGAGATAATAATAATGCCTTTTGTCCACAAGGATGATGATAAAAACACCCCAACCGAGGACCTGAGCACGTCGCACAAAGGAGAGGAAGGTTTAAGGGAAACTCCGTTCGTGTCGGATAATGGGTCTAGCATCCGCAACAGAAGTGATATTGGTAATGTTTAATTTTTCACGTTTGTGGAATATTCCAGTTGGCGAATATTTGTTCACGTAGAAATGGGTTTAATAGTAGTGGTTAATTAATGTGGGCTGAGTTTATTAGAAGACATAGAATGAATAGACATTTATCTAAGTCTTCTATTGGCAATTTAGAATTGCAGTAACTTTTCAGTAGTAACTATTTCGCTTTGCAACATCTGTATGAAATGGTGTCTTCGTGTTGTGCATATGCTTGTTCCGGAAGACACGTGAAAGGAAGATTTGCAACGTTTTACTGATATGTATAATCAGAAATTATTAGTGTGTTTTAAATTGATATAATAATGATAAAGTTTGATAGTCGATACTTACCTAACTATAACTATCGATTTTTATCACAATAAGTCACATTATCCTGCAAATTTTTGGACAATTTTGTACGCATAACATATATATTTATGATCTTTGTTATGTTTTGTCATAAATATGCTACACTATTGTTCAATTAGCTGAAATCCCTTGTTTATGCCTGTGTTGGGTTTGGCGGCACATTTGGTCGCCAAATTCTTGAAATTGTTTTCGATAAATTATTAGATTTAGTTTTTTAATATCTGAATTCAAATTTTTTATGATAAAGTTAATAATTTTAAGATTTTATATAAAACCCCATACTAATTTAATTTTGAAGACTTTTTTTAATAAAAAAACACATTTCAAGTATATTTTAAAATAAAGTTTTAATATATTAAATTTAAATCCCTTATTATGAAAGTAAGTTTATAAATACCTTTCACTAAGAAAACATACTAACCGTCTATCGAAAATTTGTTTTAAGTATTATTAAATATTTTTTTAAGTATTAATACAATATTTTTATAAAATGCATGGAGTTTTGTAAATTAAACGTTTTGAATTGATAAACAGTGGGCTAATTCTGTTTATTAGCAATTATTCGTTAGTTTTCAGTGCGTGGCTTAAATAATTGGTTGTAGGAAATAAGCGAGCTAGCCAAATCCGAACGCCTCAAGAATTTCGCCAAATCTGGAAACCTTTCCAGTGACAATCGTTAACGTCGGAACGCGGTTCCTACCTCTTATAACCTACTCTAAGGTTAAAAGAGGTTGCCACTTTTTGTTGTCCGTCAACTTTGCTGTGATAAAGCAGGTTTTGGTGTGAGTAGCCAACGTCGCACTAGAGCTGCATAGTGGCCTATTGGCGACGGTTCAGGAACTATCCAGAAGGGAAGACCCGGTAACAATGCCTCGTATTTTTGAACCATGGTCAGATGACGAGGACAACACCTGAGCTGGTACCCAACGCAACCTCAACAGGCGTCAGGACATTGGACTCTGATCAGATTTAACCTGCATCAGTGCCGTATATACGCCGTAGAAATTGGAGGTAAGTTCGGACGGTGTATTGTTACTTCGCAATATTAAACTATACACTATAAAATATAACACTATACGATTATGATGCGCGACAAATCTATAGTTATCGGGATTTAGAGTATTTTTGTGCGAATAAAAAAATTTAAAGGTTTGCTTATTAGTTACCATTCATGTACAAAGGATGTTAATTATTTTTTAATGAAGTCTTGTATATAATTATTTGTCCTAGATATACATGGTGCGTTCCATAAGTAATGCGACCAAATTCATAAAAAATTATTTATTGGACATATTTGTACAATTAGTTAAAAATCTTCAAAATAGCATCCTCCTGCGTCGATACATTTATGGAGGCGGTTTTTCCAGGCCTGGAAAGCATCCTGGAAGGCCTTCTACAGGAGTTCCTTTAGAGCCGATGTAACATGAGCCTGGATGTTTTCAATCGTGCCTAATGTTTCCCTTTCATGGCTCCTTTTACGCGAGGAAACAAAAAAAAAGTAAGGGGGAGCCAAGTCAAAACTGTTGGGAGGCTGGGGAACCAGTGGGGTATTGGTCCTAGCCAGGAAATCGTTGACAAAAAAGGCGCTACGGCTTGGCACGTTCGTGATGAAGTTTCCATGCGTCCTTGATGTCAGTGCGATACCCTCTTTTTTAGCCTTTTGAGCTCTTCCAAGTAAAAAGCTGCGTTCACAGTGGTCCCGGTAGGTATGAATTCGTGGTGGACAATGCCTTTGACATCAAAGAAGACAAATGAGCATTGTTTTGATCCTGGACTTGATCATGCCTCTTTGAACGACTTGTGCCATCTATGAACTTTTGATTTGGACAAGCTATCACTCCCAAAAGCCTGCTGAATAAATAGAAACGTTTCGGTGGCGGACTTCCCAAGTTTAACGAAAAATTTGATAGCGTAACCTTGCTCCATCCGTCGCGCCTTCTTACATTGAGCTCAAAACGGGCTTCAGAGAATGCACGTCCCTGTCTTTCCGGCAGCTTGGAGCCGACTGAGAATGGGTGCGTTATGAAGCTAATACAGGGTGGTAACATAACCGGGAAGTCAGGGAATTGTCATGGAATTTTTTTATTCTGGAAAAGTCAGGGAAATGTCAGGGAAAATTAAAAAAAATCACAAAAAATCAGGGAAATTTTCAAATTTGGTTAATTAAAACGGCAATTATTATTGTCTATTCTAATTTGTTTAGTCGTCAATATTTCCTTTTAGTTCCGATTAAAAAAAAAATCATGGTCGAGCGCATGCGCAGTTTTGTTGTTGATAGATACGTGAACCGCTGCTGGAGGGAGAAACGAAATCAAAGTTAGACTTTGAACTGCAAAAAACATGTGGGCTGCTAATGAATCTGCTGAATCAACAATTTGTTGAAAATTGTATTAGAAATATTTTTATTATGGATTTTTAGTATGGATTGAACTCTTATGGCAAGATAAAAGATTGGATTTAAAGACAGGTCGTAAGGACTTTGAACTTTATTTTAATATAAATAAATTATACCTTTTCTACTGCACCCTCTTCATATGCAAATAAGTTTTAAAGACTTTGAGGTTTTTTTCTGGCTATTTTATGGAAGCTTTTCAGATTTTATAATAGATTAAATATAAATTTCATATTATTATTTTTCAAAATAATTCTTCAATATCTTAGGAATTTAACAATTTTAAGAATTCCTCCAGTGTATCACATTTTGAATTATTCTTCGTTTTTGCTTAAAAATAGTAAAGTTTTGTTATTTTCTGTGCTTTTTTTATTTAAAATTAATGATTAGATACCGTATATACTCGCGTATAAGCCGACCCCCTAAATTCAGGACCATTTTTGTGCAAAATTGAAAATTTGCGTATAAGCTGAGTTGTATTTTCGTACATGAAAAAATTCCGATTAAAATCGGCACATCATCGAGAAAACAATGATATTTTAATTCTTAAAATAAATATTTAAGCCGAGAAATCGAAAATTAAAAAATAAAAGGGGCTACAGAAACGCCCTTTCTCGAAGTTCGCAGCTATTCTTCGAGCAAAAAAATATATACCATTCGTGATGTTCTTGTGTCTTTCAAACCGCCATCGGACTTCTTAAATTAAATCTCGCTTATTATCATAACAAGATATTTTAAACCACATACTTAAATACCAAAATATGCAATTTCTAATTATTAACATCGTTTTTTAAAGAATTAAAAACTTAGAAAACTTCAACTGTTTTCTATTACGTTGATTACTGTCACTATTAAATACAGATGAGCATTTTTTTTATTCATCTCGGAAGGAAATACTAGTATATTGTGGATCAACGCATACTTATTAAAATATTTAGTTTTTAATTGCGAAATAATTGACTTGAGAGTAGAGCTTGAATTCACCATATTTAGCAACGTTCCGATTTTACCGCTTTAAAGTCAATTCCATCCAAAATTCTAATAAGACAACTATTAATATCTTTACATAATATTATCAAGGAATAAAATCTATAATTGGGAAATAAATTGTGTTTAATTATTTCAATCGAGTAAGAAAGACATTGAATTTAAAGTGGTGTCATTCGCTACGCACGATGTCAACTTCTTAATCTTCCATCCAAAATTTTATTAAAATACGTATACAGCTTCATAAATTCTACAAACCAATTAAATATTTATTAAAATATATACTTTTTATTTAGTTAAACTGATGATTTATCCGAGTAGTGCAATTTTGCGTTACGATGCGCAGAACGGTCTTCAGTCAGCACAGGTGACGCACATTCTCGATCTCGGATCGGAAAAATGTGTCGGCGCGTTTTATAAGAATCCGCTTAATTTAAACTTCTCTCCATTTCCAATTTTAGGCAAATTACATTATAAATTTTACTGACCCGCGTATAAGCCGACTCCCCTACTTTTTGATGAAAATTTTGACTGAAATTTCTCGGCTTATACTCAAGTATATACGGTAGATGAAATTTAAGTATAGGATTGGGACATAAAGAAAATTTTGTTTTTGTTTATTTTGTATTTGAAATTTAACTAAATTTTTTAAACTAATATATTAACATATTAATATATAAACAATATATTTATTGTAGCAAAGATACTTTGTTTGTTTTCATACAAAGTATGTATTATAACATTTATTTAACCTAATTGCAAAGTCAGGGAAATTTTTTGAAACCATCAGGGAAGTCAGGGAACTTTTTTTCCAGGATTTTGTTGCCACCCTGTAATAACCCCCTCCACCTAGCCCAGCAGATTAGAGGGCGCTGCAGTGTATAGTTGCGTCAGGAAAAAATTGGTCGCATTACTTATGGAACGCACCATGTATGAAGAAATCACAAACACAGACTTAAATCCACCTACTCTGACCCAAAAACAGGACATTGGCCAAAAGGACCAAATTAAAGAATCCAAAGAAGCTGAAATAGATTCTTCCGAAATTGATACCGCAGCCCTTCCTCTCGTCTAAGGACATTCACACGTTTCTGATGATCATTCAGACATTACAGAAACTGGTGTCGTCTCACAGCCCCCTGAAAACATCAGTGGAGACATTAGTCATGAACAGTCAAGTTCGGAATCTAGTTTTGATTTGGAACGTTCTTATGAACAGTTGACATGTGGATCACTGACTACATGGATGCCCAACACACAGGAATCGGAGTCTTGCAGTCTCCTGAAAACATGACTTCAGATCCGAATCAGGATGATTGAAGTTCGGAATCCACTTCCGATGAATATTCCGAGTATGAACAGTCCAATTCTTACCAACAGTTTCAACAAAATGACGAAAGTAGACATTTAACAGAAATCTGGGAAGAAACAACATCAAACAGTCCATCTTGCGAAAGAGACACAGAAACAGCCCAACGTGAAATGGAGAAACAGCTTTTGAAGCAAGTGGAACAGTATTTTGTGGATGACAATCTGATTAAAGATAAGTTCCTGTCGAAACTCATTCTGAAGAAGAAAGACCGATTCGTCTGCCTGAAACTGGTCTCTTCTTTTAGAAAAGTGAATCGAATTTCAAAAGACTGGCGAGTCGTTGCCGAAAGTCTGAAGCAGTCTCAAGTGTTGAAACTGAACGCGGAAGTCAATAAAGTTAGACGCGTAGTTCCCATGTACATAGGAACTGTGATTGTCTTCAAGCTTCCGGCCGAAGTGCGCACATCGCAGGATGTCATTGAGGTGTTGAAACCTCTGGGTGCAGTATCCCACGCCACTTTGCTCTCCTCGAAGTCAGATTCCATAATTCCGCAGGTAAAGCGGAAATTGAAACTGCACAAGACAATTTCGACCAACATCTTTGCAGTGACAAAATTTGTCAATGTAGAAGATTCTCTGAAAGCTCTTCAGTGGGATAAAAAGTAAGTCAAGAAGATAATAATAGTGCCTTTTGTCCACAAGGGTGATGATAAAAACACCCCAACCGAGGACCCGATCTCGTCGCACAAAGGGGAGGAAGATTTAAGGGAAACTCCGTTCGTGTCGGATAATGGGTCCAGCATCCTGGTGGGGGGGCGGGGGGAGTTTTTGCCTTTTGGTTTGGGAGGGATGGGCATCCCTGATTGAAGCTTAATAGCAATGTCTTATAACGTTGTAGCTTCTGGTGTTATTGATGGTATTGAAACAATTCTCATTAAGTAAATATTGTATATTCTTCTTAAAAACTTGTATTTAAAAATCTGGCTAACAAACGTACACCGAATAGTATCTATATAAACAGTTACAGTGTTCTATGTGTAGAGGAACATTACTATCCATGTGTCGGAATCTAACATAAGTTTTTTATTCTAGAAACGTTCCGAGAAGTAAAACGAGAACGGGCGTTTCCCAGTGCCAGATAAGTGAGTCTCTATTATATGTATATGTATAATTTTGTTTTCTGGTTTTGAGCTCTATTGTTTCCTGAACTGTTAGTCTAGATAGCATAATCTAAAATAATATTTCTCAAAGGAAACGCTTACATTCATTTCATAAATACGCCCTGAAGTACGTACATAACTTTCCTCTACAAAATTTTAAAAAATATTATCATGATTTATTAAAAATGAAAGGAAGAGTATGGACTAGATACTTTGTATCAATGGCCCGTGATCTGCGAGACGTTGTAGTGCAATTTCGCCTTTACAAACAGTGAATGTTTCAAATGAAGACTTGATTTCTGAAAAGTGTTCTTTTTATAACAGATTAATTCAGCGCCATGATAAGCTTTGAATATACTAAAAAATGAGTACATGTTACTTATTTGTGAGTAACTATATTTAACTGTGTACAATGAGTATTATGTAATTTAGCTATATATAAAAGTTAACATTTAAAATGTGTTGCTATGTTTAAAGCCATCATAATTCATTAAAATACTGTTAAATGTTGTATAAGTATTTCTGCTGAAAAATGGGTTTTAATACAAGTTGCTCTAAAATATATATATATATATATATATATATATATATATATATATATTGCTCTTAGTTTATCAAACAAAGAGCTTATATCAAAATTATCGCTTATTAGATCTTTGACGTACTAAGAATAGTAGATAAATTACAATTATTTTTCCGTATATTTTTATTAGCCAATTTAAATTTGTATAATGATCTGGTTGTAATCTAATTATGTTATTGTTTTAAGACTATTCAAACTAAATTGGAGATCAAATGGAACATATTAATTGGGATAGATAATATAAGAAAGGTTAAGTCCCCAACTTATTCATAACACCTTTACACAAGAGCAAACTACAAATCGGTCTCGATTGAGTCTTTTGGTCGGCAAGTAAAGTTTTATTTATTTTTTTATTATTATTATTTTTCCCACAGTGAGATAGTTGTCTTTCTCGCTGGTTTGGAATGGATAAACCACAAGTATCTGGAATGAGAGGAGCAAAGAGTCTGGCACCTCGATCTCAAGTTTTAACATTTTTCTCATCTCCTGTATTAGCCATATTCGAACTCTCAGCCCTCTGGTTGCTAGCCTACGACGGTACCTCGGAGTTATGAACTCCGCCAACCTAACTGTGAAAAAGCAGGTTTTGGTTTGGTTAGTAAACGTCGCACTAGAACTGCAAACTGTTCAGGGACTCTCTCGAAGTAAAAACCCGGGAACAATGCTACGTATTTTTATTCGTGGTCAGATGACGAGGACCATATTCCATATGACCTTTTACTGACATTTTAAACTTTACAAATTATAGTTTGACTGGTATAACTATTAATGTTTATATAACATTACAGCTGCTTCCAAACCTGTACAATTTGATGAAGTGTATAATCAGTCGAGCATCAGAAACACGACCGTTTATTGTGGGGGAATTTTCAGAGGAATCAATGGTAAATATCAACTATCCCATTCTTTCTTCCCGACATAAATATTCCAAACCCCTTTCTATATCCCCTTTCTATATTTTTTATCTGAGATCCCTTTCTTTACATGTAACAAATAAACATGAAATATACCAGAACTACAACAATGGTTTAAAATTGAACCAGTCTTTATTGAGAAACATTGTTGAAACTCACTATTGTTGCAAAATAACAATATGTTTTCACTAGTTCTGTCACAATCTCATCAACTTACGAGCACTAAGCACCCATTTTCATAGTCCGATAGCCCATACATTCAGTCTTCTAGAAACTAATTTCCCCTCAATTTATGTTGAATTTCACTCGTATATCTTTTCAAGCGACTTGGCGCCTAGATGGCCAAGGAAGGATTTGGTTAGTATATATTGTTAAAAAGTGTCATTTCTTGTAAAGTTAAGAAAATCTACAGCACAACAAAGGTTCACTCAATCTTAATGAAAACGACAATACACAATCAACATGTATGTAGTCAGTTTTTATAGAAATTCCTTCATGTAGATCAACACCATATAGGTTTAAGATTTTTAGACCGGAACAAGGCTGTGGTTCTAGAACAGAAATCGACCGATTCTTAGCAGACAGACAATAACAAGTTATATTGAATTTATTTAGAATTTTAACGCCTATTTTAACAATTAATAACTTTCTGAAATTACAATTTTATTCGTTAAAATTATGTTATCCGAACCTCCGACCATATTTATTTTCTACGAACCATTACTTTAAATACCATTTATTAGTAGCAATTAAACGTTGTAAAGATATATAGAGAGGAAGTTTAAGACAATATATAAGTTCCATACGTATAAGTTAATGTATATAAGTTCAAATAACCAAATTTATATCTTGATTTTATCTCCAACTGATTTTCAAAAACAAAATGTGTAGCTTTGTGTGGATTTAGTTGAAAATTTGAGATTCTAATTAAGTTATATGTTTAACTAGATTTGAGGAGGTAGATAGAGGGTAGGTTTTTTTTTTGCTGGGGGGGGGGGGGGGGGGGGCGGGGGGAGTTTTTGCCTTTTGGTTTGGGAGGGATGGGCATCCCTGATTGAAGCTTAATAGCAATGTCTTATAACGTTGTAGCTTCTGGTGTTATTGATGGTATTGAAACAATTCTCATTAAGTAAATATTGTATATTCTTCTTAAAAACTTGTATTTAAAAATCTAGCTAACAAACGTACACCGAATAGTATCTATATAAACAGTTACAGTGTTCTATGTGTAGAGGAACATTACTATCCATGTGTCGGAATCTAACATAAGTTTTTTATTCTAGAAACGTTCCGAGAAGTAAAACGAGAACGGGCGTTTCCCAGTGCCAGATAAGTGAGTCTCTATTATATGTATATGTATAATTTTGTTTTCTGGTTTTGAGCTCTATTGTTTCCTGAACTGTTAGTCTAGATAGCATAATCTAAAATAATATTTCTCAAAGGAAACGCTTACATTCATTTCATAAATACGCCCTGAAGTACGTACATAACTTTCCTCTACAAAATTTTAAAAAATATTATCACGATTTATTAAAAATGAAAGGAAGAGTATGGACTAGATACTTTGTATCAATGGCCCGTGATCTGCGAGACGTTGTAGTGCAATTTCGCCTCTACAAACAGTGAATGTTTCAAATGAAGACTTGATTTCTGAGAAGTGTTCTTTTTATAACAGATTAATTCAGCGTCATGATAAGCTTTGAATATACTAAAAAATGAGTACATGTTACTTATTTGTGAGTAACTATATTTAACTGTGTACAATGAGTATTATGTAATTTAGCTATATATAAAAGTTAACATTTAAAATGTTGCTATGTTTAAAGCCATCATAATTCTTTAAAATACTGTTAATGTTGTATAAGTATTTCTGCTGAAAAATGGGTTTTAATACAAGTTGCTCTAAAATATATATATATATATATATATATATATTGCTCTTAGTTTATCAAACAAAGAGCTTATATCAAAATTATCGCTTATTAGATCTTTGACGTACTAAGAATAGTAGATAAATTACAATTATTTTTCCGTATATTTTTATTAGCCAATTTAAATTTGTATAATGATCTGGTTGTAATCTAATTATGTTATTGTTTTAAGACTATTCAAACTAAATTGGAGATCAAATGGAACATATTAATTGGGATAGATAATATAAGAAAGGTTAAGTCCCCAACTTATTCATAACACCTTTACACAAGAGCAAACTACAAATCGGTCTCGATTGAGTCTTTTGGTCGGCAAGTAAAGTTTTTTTTTTTTTTTTTATTATTATTATTTTTCCCACAGTGAGATAGTTGTCTTTCTCGCTGGTTTGGAATGGATAAACCACAAGTATCTGGAATGAGAGGAGCAAAGAGTCTGGCACCTCGATCTCAAGTTTTAACATTTTTCTCATCTCTTGTATTAGCCATATTCGAACTCTCAGCCCTCTGGTTGCTAGCCTACGACGGTACCTCGGAGTTATGAACCCCGCCAACCTAACTGTGAAAAAGCAGGTTTTGGTTTGGTTAGTAAACGTCGCACTAGAACTGCAAACTGTTCAGGGACTCTCTCGAAGTAAAAACCCGGGAACAATGCTACGTATTTTTATTCGTGGTCAGATGACGAGGACCATATTCCATATGACCTTTTACTGACATTTTAAACTTTACAAATTATAGTTTGACTGGTATAACTATTAATGTTTATATAACATTACAGCTGCTTCCAAACCTGTACAATTTGATGAAGTGTATAATCAGTCGAGCATCAGAAACACGACCGTTTATTGTGGGGGAATTTTCAGAGGAATCAATGGTAAATATCAACTATCCCATTCTTTCTTCCCGACATAAATATTCCAAACCCCTTTCTATATCCCCTTTCTATATTTTTTATCTGAGATCCCTTTCTTTACATGTAACAAATAAACATGAAATATACCAGAACTACAACAATGGTTTAAAATTGAACCAGTCTTTATTGAGAAACATTGTTGAAACTCACTATTGTTGCAAAATAACAATATGTTTTCACTAGTTCTGTCACAATCTCATCAACTTACGAGCACTAAGCACCCATTTTCATAGTCCGATAGCCCATACATTCAGTCTTCTAGAAACTAATTTCCCCTCAATTTATGTTGAATTTCACTCGTATATCTTTTCAAGCGACTTGGCGCCTAGATGGCCAAGGAAGGATTTGGTTAGTATATATTGTTAAAAAGTGTCATTTCTTGTAAAGTTAAGAAAATCTACAGCACAACAAAGGTTCACTCAATCTTAATGAAAACGACAATACACAATCAACATGTATGTAGTCAGTTTTTATAGAAATTCCTTCATGTAGATCAACACCATATAGGTTTAAGATTTTTAGACCGGAACAAGGCTGTGGTTCTAGAACAGAAATCGACCGATTCTTAGCAGACAGACAATAACAAGTTATATTGAATTTATTTAGAATTTTAACGCCTATTTTAACAATTAATAACTTTCTGAAATTACAATTTTATTCGTTAAAATTATGTTATCCGAACCTCCGACCATATTTATTTTCTACGAACCATTACTTTAAATACCATTTATTAGTAGCAATTAAACGTTGTAAAGATATATAGAGAGGAAGTTTAAGACAATATATAAGTTCCATACGTATAAGTTAATGTATATAAGTTCAAATAACCAAATTTATATCTTGATTTTATCTCCAACTGATTTTCAAAAACAAAATGTGTAGCTTTGTGTGGATTTAGTTGAAAATTTGAGATTCTAATTAAGTTATATGTTTAACTAGATTTGAGGAGGTAGATAGAGGGTAGGTTTTTTTTTTGCTGGGGGGGGGGGGGGGCGGGGGGAGTTTTTGCCTTTTGGTTTGGGAGGGATGGGCATCCCTGATTGAAGCTTAATAGCAATGTCTTATAACGTTGTAGCTTCTGGTGTTATTGATGGTATTGAAACAATTCTCATTAAGTAAATATTGTATATTCTTCTTAAAAACTTGTATTTAAAAATCTAGCTAACAAACGTACACCGAATAGTATCTATATAAACAGTTACAGTGTTCTATGTGTAGAGGAACATTACTATCCATGTGTCGGAATCTAACATAAGTTTTTTATTCTAGAAACGTTCCGAGAAGTAAAACGAGAACGGGCGTTTCCCAGTGCCAGATAAGTGAGTCTCTATTATATGTATATGTATAATTTTGTTTTCTGGTTTTGAGCTCTATTGTTTCCTGAACTGTTAGTCTAGATAGCATAATCTAAAATAATATTTCTCAAAGGAAACGCTTACATTCATTTCATAAATACGCCCTGAAGTACGTACATAACTTTCCTCTACAAAATTTTAAAAAATATTATCACGATTTATTAAAAATGAAAGGAAGAGTATGGACTAGATACTTTGTATCAATGGCCCGTGATCTGCGAGACGTTGTAGTGCAATTTCGCCTCTACAAACAGTGAATGTTTCAAATGAAGACTTGATTTCTGAGAAGTGTTCTTTTTATAACAGATTAATTCAGCGCCATGATAAGCTTTGAATATACTAAAAAATGAGTACATGTTACTTATTTGTGAGTAACTATATTTAACTGTGTACAATGAGTATTATGTAATTTAGCTATATATAAAAGTTAACATTTAAAATGTTGCTATGTTTAAAGCCATCATAATTCTTTAAAATACTGTTAAATGTTGTATAAGTATTTCTGCTGAAAAATGGGTTTTAATACAAGTTGCTCTAAAATATATATATATATATATATATATATATTGCTCTTAGTTTATCAAACAAAGAGCTTATATCAAAATTATCGCTTATTAGATCTTTGACGTACTAAGAATAGTAGATAAATTACAATTATTTTTTCGTATATTTTTATTAGCCAATTTAAATTTGTATAATGATCTGGTTGTAATCTAATTATGTTATTGTTTTAAGACTATTCAAACTAAATTGGAGATCAAATGGAACATATTAATTGGGATAGATAATATAAGAAAGGTTAAGTCCCCAACTTATTCATAACACCTTTACACAAGAGCAAACTACAAATCGGTCTCGATTGAGTCTTTTGGTCGGCAAGTAAAGTTTTTTTTTTTTTTTTTATTATTATTATTTTTCCCACAGTGAGATAGTTGTCTTTCTCGCTGGTTTGGAATGGATAAACCACAAGTATCTGGAATGAGAGGAGCAAAGAGTCTGGCACCTCGATCTCAAGTTTTAACATTTTTCTCATCTCTTGTATTAGCAATATTCGAACTCTCAGCCCTCTGGTTGCTAGCCTACGACGGTACCTCGGAGTTATGAACCCGCCAACCTAACTGTGAAAAAGCAGGTTTTGGTTTGGTTAGTAAACGTCGCACTAGAACTGCAAACTGTTCAGGGACTCTCTCGAAGTAAAAACCCGGGAACAATGCTACGTATTTTTATTCGTGGTCAGATGACGAGGACCATATTCCATATGACCTTTTACTGACATTTTAAACTTTACAAATTATAGTTTGACTGGTATAACTATTAATGTTTATATAACATTACAGCTGCTTCCAAACCTGTACAATTTGATGAAGTGTATAATCAGTCGAGCATCAGAAACACGACCGTTTATTGTGGGGGAATTTTCAGAGGAATCAATGGTAAATATCAACTATCCCATTCTTTCTTCCCGACATAAATATTCCAAACCCCCTTTCTATATCCCCTTTCTATATTTTTTATCTGAGATCCCTTTCTTTACATGTAACAAATAAACATGAAATATACCAGAACTACAACAATGGTTTAAAATTGAACCAGTCTTTATTGAGAAACATTGTTGAAACTCACTATTGTTGCAAAATAACAATATGTTTTCACTAGTTCTGTCACAATCTCATCAACTTACGAGCACTAAGCACCCATTTTCATAGTCCGATAGCCCATACATTCAGTCTTCTAGAAACTAATTTCCCCTCAATTTATGTTGAATTTCACTCGTATATCTTTTCAAGCGACTTGGCGCCTAGATGGCCAAGGAAGGATTTGGTTAGTATATATTGTTAAAAAGTGTCATTTCTTGTAAAGTAAGAAAATCTACAGCACAACAAAGGTTCACTCAATCTTAATGAAAACGACAATACACAATCAACATGTATGTAGTCAGTTTTTATAGAAATTCCTTCATGTAGATCAACACCATATAGGTTTAAGATTTTTAGACCGGAACAAGGCTGTGGTTCTAGAACAGAAATCGACCGATTCTTAGCAGACAGACAATAACAAGTTATATTGAATTTATTTAGAATTTTAACGCCTATTTTAACAATTAATAACTTTCTGAAATTACAATTTTATTCGTTAAAAATTATGTTATCCGAACCTCCGACCATATTTATTTTCTACGAACCATTACTTTAAATACCATTTATTAGTAGCAATTAAACGTTGTAAAGATATATAGAGAGGAAGTTTAAGACAATATATAAGTTCCATACGTATAAGTTAATGTATATAAGTTCAAATAACCAAATTTATATCTTGATTTTATCTCCAACTGATTTTCAAAAACAAAATGTGTAGCTTTGTGTGGATTTAGTTGAAAATTTGAGATTCTAATTAAGTTATATGTTTAACTAGATTTGAGGAGGTAGATAGAGGGTAGGTTTTTTTTTTGCTGGGGGGGGGGGGGGGGCGGGGGGAGTTTTTGCCTTTTGGTTTGGGAGGGATGGGCATCCCTGATTGAAGCTTAATAGCAATGTCTTATAACGTTGTAGCTTCTGGTGTTATTGATGGTATTGAAACAATTCTCATTAAGTAAATATTGTATATTCTTCTTAAAAACTTGTATTTAAAAATCTAGCTAACAAACGTACACCGAATAGTATCTATATAAACAGTTACAGTGTTCTATGTGTAGAGGAACATTACTATCCATGTGTCGGAATCTAACATAAGTTTTTTTATTCTAGAAACGTTCCGAGAAGTAAAACGAGAACGGGCGTTTCCCAGTGCCAGATAAGTGAGTCTCTATTATATGTATATGTATAATTTTGTTTTCTGGTTTTGAGCTCTATTGTTTCCTGAACTGTTAGTCTAGATAGCATAATCTAAAATAATATTTCTCAAAGGAAACGCTTACATTCATTTCATAAATACGCCCTGAAGTACGTACATAACTTTCCTCTACAAAATTTTAAAAAATATTATCACGATTTATTAAAAATGAAAGGAAGAGTATGGACTAGATACTTTGTATCAATGGCCCGTGATCTGCGAGACGTTGTAGTGCAATTTCGCCTCTACAAACAGTGAATGTTTCAAATGAAGACTTGATTTCTGAGAAGTGTTCTTTTTATAACAGATTAATTCAGCGCCATGATAAGCTTTGAATATACTAAAAAATGAGTACATGTTACTTATTTGTGAGTAACTATATTTAACTGTGTACAATGAGTATTATGTAATTTAGCTATATATAAAAGTTAACATTTAAAATGTTGCTATGTTTAAAGCCATCATAATTCTTTAAAATACTGTTAAATGTTGTATAAGTATTTCTGCTGAAAAATGGGTTTTAATACAAGTTGCTCTAAAATATATATATATATATATATATATATATATTGCTCTTAGTTTATCAAACAAAGAGCTTATATCAAAATTATCGCTTATTAGATCTTTGACGTACTAAGAATAGTAGATAAATTACAATTATTTTTCCGTATATTTTTATTAGCCAATTTAAATTTGTATAATGATCTGGTTGTAATCTAATTATGTTATTGTTTTAAGACTATTCAAACTAAATTGGAGATCAAATGGAACATATTAATTGGGATAGATAATATAAGAAAGGTTAAGTCCCCAACTTATTCATAACACCTTTACACAAGAGCAAACTACAAATCGGTCTCGATTGAGTCTTTTGGTCGGCAAGTAAAGTTTTTTTTTTTTTTTTATTATTATTATTTTTCCCACAGTGAGATAGTTGTCTTTCTCGCTGGTTTGGAATGGATAAACCACAAGTATCTGGAATGAGAGGAGCAAAGAGTCTGGCACCTCGATCTCAAGTTTTAACATTTTTCTCATCTCTTGTATTAGCCATATTCGAACTCTCAGCCCTCTGGTTGCTAGCCTACGACGGTACCTCGGAGTTATGAACCCCGCCAACCTAACTGTGAAAAAGCAGGTTTTGGTTTGGTTAGTAAACGTCGCACTAGAACTGCAAACTGTTCAGGGACTCTCTCGAAGTAAAAACCCGGGAACAATGCTACGTATTTTTATTCGTGGTCAGATGACGAGGACCATATTCCATATGACCTTTTACTGACATTTTAAACTTTACAAATTATAGTTTGACTGGTATAACTATTAATGTTTATATAACATTACAGCTGCTTCCAAACCTGTACAATTTGATGAAGTGTATAATCAGTCGAGCATCAGAAACACGACCGTTTATTGTGGGGGAATTTTCAGAGGAATCAATGGTAAATATCAACTATCCCATTCTTTCTTCCCGACATAAATATTCCAAACCCCTTTCTATATCCCCTTTCTATATTTTTTATCTGAGATCCCTTTCTTTACATGTAACAAATAAACATGAAATATACCAGAACTACAACAATGGTTTAAAATTGAACCAGTCTTTATTGAGAAACATTGTTGAAACTCACTATTGTTGCAAAATAACAATATGTTTTCACTAGTTCTGTCACAATCTCATCAACTTACGAGCACTAAGCACCCATTTTCATAGTCCGATAGCCCATACATTCAGTCTTCTAGAAACTAATTTCCCCTCAATTTATGTTGAATTTCACTCGTATATCTTTTCAAGCGACTTGGCGCCTAGATGGCCAAGGAAGGATTTGGTTAGTATATATTGTTAAAAAGTGTCATTTCTTGTAAAGTTAAGAAAATCTACAGCACAACAAAGGTTCACTCAATCTTAATGAAAACGACAATACACAATCAACATGTATGTAGTCAGTTTTTATAGAAATTCCTTCATGTAGATCAACACCATATAGGTTTAAGATTTTTAGACCGGAACAAGGCTGTTGTTCTAGAACAGAAATCGACCGATTCTTAGCAGACAGACAATAACAAGTTATATTGAATTTATTTAGAATTTTAACGCTTATTTTAACAATTAATAACTTTCTGAAATTACAATTTTATTCGTTAAAATTATGTTATCCGAACCTCCGACCATATTTATTTTCTACGAACCATTACTTTAAATACCATTTATTAGTAGCAATTAAACGTTGTAAAGATATATAGAGAGGAAGTTTAAGACAATATATAAGTTCCATACGTATAAGTTAATGTATATAAGTTCAAATAACCAAATTTATATCTTGATTTTATCTCCAACTGATTTTCAAAAACAAAATGTGTAGCTTTGTGTGGATTTAGTTGAAAATTTGAGATTCTAATTAAGTTATATGTTTAACTAGATTTGAGGAGGTAGATAGAGGGTAGGTTTTTTTTTTGCTGGGGGGGGGGGGGCGGGGGGAGTTTTTGCCTTTTGGTTTGGGAGGGATGGGCATCCCTGATTGAAGCTTAATAGCAATGTCTTATAACGTTGTAGCTTCTGGTGTTATTGATGGTATTGAAACAATTCTCATTAAGTAAATATTGTATATTCTTCTTAAAAACTTGTATTTAAAAATCTAGCTAACAAACGTACACCGAATAGTATCTATATAAACAGTTACAGTGTTCTATGTGTAGAGGAACATTACTATCCATGTGTCGGAATCTAACATAAGTTTTTTATTCTAGAAACGTTCCGAGAAGTAAAACGAGAACGGGCGTTTCCCAGTGCCAGATAAGTGAGTCTCTATTATATGTATATGTATAATTTTGTTTTCTGGTTTTGAGCTCTATTGTTTCCTGAACTGTTAGTCTAGATAGCATAATCTAAAATAATATTTCTCAAAGGAAACGCTTACATTCATTTCATAAATACGCCCTGAAGTACGTACATAACTTTCCTCTACAAAATTTTAAAAAATATTATCACGATTTATTAAAAATGAAAGGAAGAGTATGGACTAGATACTTTGTATCAATGGCCCGTGATCTGCGAGACGTTGTAGTGCAATTTCGCCTCTACAAACAGTGAATGTTTCAAATGAAGACTTGATTTCTGAGAAGTGTTCTTTTTATAACAGATTAATTCAGCGCCATGATAAGCTTTGAATATACTAAAAAATGAGTACATGTTACTTATTTGTGAGTAACTATATTTAACTGTGTACAATGAGTATTATGTAATTTAGCTATATATAAAAGTTAACATTTAAAATGTTGCTATGTTTAAAGCCATCATAATTCTTTAAAATACTGTTAAATGTTGTATAAGTATTTCTGCTGAAAAATGGGTTTTAATACAAGTTGCTCTAAAATATATATATATATATATATATATATATATTGCTCTTAGTTTATCAAACAAAGAGCTTATATCAAAATTATCGCTTATTAGATCTTTGACGTACTAAGAATAGTAGATAAATTACAATTATTTTTCCGTATATTTTTATTAGCCAATTTAAATTTGTATAATGATCTGGTTGTAATCTAATTATGTTATTGTTTTAAGACTATTCAAACTAAATTGGAGATCAAATGGAACATATTAATTGGGATAGATAATATAAGAAAGGTTAAGTCCCCAACTTATTCATAACACCTTTACACAAGAGCAAACTACAAATCGGTCTCGATTGAGTCTTTTGGTCGGCAAGTAAAGTTTTTTTTTTTTTTTTATTATTATTATTTTTCCCACAGTGAGATAGTTGTCTTTCTCGCTGGTTTGGAATGGATAAACCACAAGTATCTGGAATGAGAGGAGCAAAGAGTCTGGCACCTCGATCTCAAGTTTTAACATTTTTCTCATCTCTTGTATTAGCCATATTCGAACTCTCAGCCCTCTGGTTGCTAGCCTACGACGGTACCTCGGAGTTATGAACCCCGCCAACCTAACTGTGAAAAAGCAGGTTTTGGTTTGGTTAGTAAACGTCGCACTAGAACTGCAAACTGTTCAGGGACTCTCTCGAAGTAAAAACCCGGGAACAATGCTACGTATTTTTATTCGTGGTCAGATGACGAGGACCATATTCCATATGACCTTTTACTGACATTTTAAACTTTACAAATTATAGTTTGACTGGTATAACTATTAATGTTTATATAACATTACAGCTGCTTCCAAACCTGTACAATTTGATGAAGTGTATAATCAGTCGAGCATCAGAAACACGACCGTTTATTGTGGGGGAATTTTCAGAGGAATCAATGGTAAATATCAACTATCCCATTCTTTCTTCCCGACATAAATATTCCAAACCCCTTTCTATATCCCCTTTCTATATTTTTTATCTGAGATCCCTTTCTTTACATGTAACAAATAAACATGAAATATACCAGAACTACAACAATGGTTTAAAATTGAACCAGTCTTTATTGAGAAACATTGTTGAAACTCACTATTGTTGCAAAATAACAATATGTTTTCACTAGTTCTGTCACAATCTCATCAACTTACGAGCACTAAGCACCCATTTTCATAGTCCGATAGCCCATACATTCAGTCTTCTAGAAACTAATTTCCCCTCAATTTATGTTGAATTTCACTCGTATATCTTTTCAAGCGACTTGGCGCCTAGATGGCCAAGGAAGGATTTGGTTAGTATATATTGTTAAAAAGTGTCATTTCTTGTAAAGTTAAGAAAATCTACAGCACAACAAAGGTTCACTCAATCTTAATGAAAACGACAATACACAATCAACATGTATGTAGTCAGTTTTTATAGAAATTCCTTCATGTAGATCAACACCATATAGGTTTAAGATTTTTAGACCGGAACAAGGCTGTTGTTCTAGAACAGAAATCGACCGATTCTTAGCAGACAGACAATAACAAGTTATATTGAATTTATTTAGAATTTTAACGCCTATTTTAACAATTAATAACTTTCTGAAATTACAATTTTATTCGTTAAAATTATGTTATCCGAACCTCCGACCATATTTATTTTCTACGAACCATTACTTTAAATACCATTTATTAGTAGCAATTAAACGTTGTAAAGATATATAGAGAGGAAGTTTAAGACAATATATAAGTTCCATACGTATAAGTTAATGTATATAAGTTCAAATAACCAAATTTATATCTTGATTTTATCTCCAACTGATTTTCAAAAACAAAATGTGTAGCTTTGTGTGGATTTAGTTGAAAATTTGAGATTCTAATTAAGTTATATGTTTAACTAGATTTGAGGAGGTAGATAGAGGGTAGGTTTTTTTTTTTGCTGGGGGGGGGGGGGGGCGGGGGGAGTTTTTGCCTTTTGGTTTGGGAGGGATGGGCATCCCTGATTGAAGCTTAATAGCAATGTCTTATAACGTTGTAGCTTCTGGTGTTATTGATGGTATTGAAACAATTCTCATTAAGTAAATATTGTATATTCTTCTTAAAAACTTGTATTTAAAAATCTAGCTAACAAACGTACACCGAATAGTATCTATATAAACAGTTACAGTGTTCTATGTGTAGAGGAACATTACTATCCATGTGTCGGAATCTAACATAAGTTTTTTATTCTAGAAACGTTCCGAGAAGTAAAACGAGAACGGGCGTTTCCCAGTGCCAGATAAGTGAGTCTCTATTATATGTATATGTATAATTTTGTTTTCTGGTTTTGAGCTCTATTGTTTCCTGAACTGTTAGTCTAGATAGCATAATCTAAAATAATATTTCTCAAAGGAAACGCTTACATTCATTTCATAAATACGCCCTGAAGTACGTACATAACTTTCCTCTACAAAATTTTAAAAAATATTATCACGATTTATTAAAAATGAAAGGAAGAGTATGGACTAGATACTTTGTATCAATGGCCCGTGATCTGCGAGACGTTGTAGTGCAATTTCGCCTCTACAAACAGTGAATGTTTCAAATGAAGACTTGATTTCTGAGAAGTGTTCTTTTTATAACAGATTAATTCAGCGCCATGATAAGCTTTGAATATACTAAAAAATGAGTACATGTTACTTATTTGTGAGTAACTATATTTAACTGTGTACAATGAGTATTATGTAATTTAGCTATATATAAAAGTTAACATTTAAAATGTGTTGCTATGTTTAAAGCCATCATAATTCTTTAAAATACTGTTAAATGTTGTATAAGTATTTCTGCTGAAAAATGGGTTTTAATACAAGTTGCTCTAAAATATATATATATATATATATATATATATATATATTGCTCTTAGTTTATCAAACAAAGAGCTTATATCAAAATTATCGCTTATTAGATCTTTGACGTACTAAGAATAGTAGATAAATTACAATTATTTTTCCGTATATTTTTATTAGCCAATTTAAATTTGTATAATGATCTGGTTGTAATCTAATTATGTTATTGTTTTAAGACTATTCAAACTAAATTGGAGATCAAATGGAACATATTAATTGGGATAGATAATATAAGAAAGGTTAAGTCCCCAACTTATTCATAACACCTTTACACAAGAGCAAACTACAAATCGGTCTCGATTGAGTCTTTTGGTCGGCAAGTAAAGTTTTTTTTTTTTTTTTATTATTATTATTTTTCCCACAGTGAGATAGTTGTCTTTCTCGCTGGTTTGGAATGGATAAACCACAAGTATCTGGAATGAGAGGAGCAAAGAGTCTGGCACCTCGATCTCAAGTTTTAACATTTTTCTCATCTCTTGTATTAGCCATATTCGAACTCTCAGCCCTCTGGTTGCTAGCCTACGACGGTACCTCGGAGTTATGAACCCCGCCAACCTAACTGTGAAAAAGCAGGTTTTGGTTTGGTTAGTAAACGTCGCACTAGAACTGCAAACTGTTCAGGGACTCTCTCGAAGTAAAAACCCGGGAACAATGCTACGTATTTTTATTCGTGGTCAGATGACGAGGACCATATTCCATATGACCTTTTACTGACATTTTAAACTTTACAAATTATAGTTTGACTGGTATAACTATTAATGTTTATATAACATTACAGCTGCTTCCAAACCTGTACAATTTGATGAAGTGTATAATCAGTCGAGCATCAGAAACACGACCGTTTATTGTGGGGGAATTTTCAGAGGAATCAATGGTAAATATCAACTATCCCATTCTTTCTTCCCGACATAAATATTCCAAACCCCTTTCTATATCCCCTTTCTATATTTTTTATCTGAGATCCCTTTCTTTACATGTAACAAATAAACATGAAATATACCAGAACTACAACAATGGTTTAAAATTGAACCAGTCTTTATTGAGAAACATTGTTGAAACTCACTATTGTTGCAAAATAACAATATGTTTTCACTAGTTCTGTCACAATCTCATCAACTTACGAGCACTAAGCACCCATTTTCATAGTCCGATAGCCCATACATTCAGTCTTCTAGAAACTAATTTCCCCTCAATTTATGTTGAATTTCACTCGTATATCTTTTCAAGCGACTTGGCGCCTAGATGGCCAAGGAAGGATTTGGTTAGTATATATTGTTAAAAAGTGTCATTTCTTGTAAAGTTAAGAAAATCTACAGCACAACAAAGGTTCACTCAATCTTAATGAAAACGACAATACACAATCAACATGTATGTAGTCAGTTTTTATAGAAATTCCTTCATGTAGATCAACACCATATAGGTTTAAGATTTTTAGACCGGAACAAGGCTGTGGTTCTAGAACAGAAATCGACCGATTCTTAGCAGACAGACAATAACAAGTTATATTGAATTTATTTAGAATTTTAACGCCTATTTTAACAATTAATAACTTTCTGAAATTACAATTTTATTCGTTAAAATTATGTTATCCGAACCTCCGACCATATTTATTTTCTACGAACCATTACTTTAAATACCATTTATTAGTAGCAATTAAACGTTGTAAAGATATATAGAGAGGAAGTTTAAGACAATATATAAGTTCCATACGTATAAGTTAATGTATATAAGTTCAAATAACCAAATTTATATCTTGATTTTATCTCCAACTGATTTTCAAAAACAAAATGTGTAGCTTTGTGTGGATTTAGTTGAAAATTTGAGATTCTAATTAAGTTATATGTTTAACTAGATTTGAGGAGGTAGATAGAGGGTAGGTTTTGTTTTTGCTGGGGGGGGGGGGGGCGGGGGGAGTTTTTGCCTTTTGGTTTGGGAGGGATGGGCATCCCTGATTGAAGCTTAATAGCAATGTCTTATAACGTTGTAGCTTCTGGTGTTATTGATGGTATTGAAACAATTCTCATTAAGTAAATATTGTATATTCTTCTTAAAAACTTGTATTTAAAAATCTAGCTAACAAACGTACACCGAATAGTATCTATATAAACAGTTACAGTGTTCTATGTGTAGAGGAACATTACTATCCATGTGTCGGAATCTAACATAAGTTTTTTATTCTAGAAACGTTCCGAGAAGTAAAACGAGAACGGGCGTTTCCCAGTGCCAGATAAGTGAGTCTCTATTATATGTATATGTATAATTTTGTTTTCTGGTTTTGAGCTCTATTGTTTCCTGAACTGTTAGTCTAGATAGCATAATCTAAAATAATATTTCTCAAAGGAAACGCTTACATTCATTTCATAAATACGCCCTGAAGTACGTACATAACTTTCCTCTACAAAATTTTAAAAAATATTATCACGATTTATTAAAAATGAAAGGAAGAGTATGGACTAGATACTTTGTATCAATGGCCCGTGATCTGCGAGACGTTGTAGTGCAATTTCGCCTTTACAAACAGTGAATGTTTCAAATGAAGACTTGATTTCTGAGAAGTGTTCTTTTTATAACAGATTAATTCAGCGCCATGATAAGCTTTGAATATACTAAAAAATGAGTACATGTTACTTATTTGTGAGTAACTATATTTAACTGTGTACAATGAGTATTATGTAATTTAGCTATATATAAAAGTTAACATTTAAAATGTGTTGCTATGTTTAAAGCCATCATAATTCTTTAAAATACTGTTAAATGTTGTATAAGTATTTCTGCTGAAAAATGGGTTTTAATACAAGTTGCTCTAAAATATATATATATATATATATATTGCTCTTAGTTTATCAAACAAAGAGCTTATATCAAAATTATCGCTTATTAGATCTTTGACGGAGCCAACATTTTTTCTACATTGGATTTGACCTCTGGGTTTTATCAGATGAAACTGAGAGAGGAAGACAGACAGAAATGTGGGTTTTCCACCCAGTCTGGTCACAATCAGTGGAACAGAATGCCTTTTGGGCTTAGGAATGCCCCTAGCAGTTTTCAACGTTTAATGTCAATAGTTTTATCCAACTTACAGCCACTCCAAATCGGCATCTATATAGATGACATAGTTCTGGCCTCCTCGACCTATGAAGAACATTTGGACAAGATTAAATTAGTGTTTGATAGATTGGCCCAGCATAGTCTTAAACTTAAACCTAGCAAGTGCAATTTCATGCAAGATACTATTAAGTACTTGGGATTTAGGGTTTCGAAAGGAATTGTTTCACCAGACCCCTCTAATTTAAATTTAATTGCTAATTTTACTGTTCCTAAGAATAGAAAGAATGTCAGACAATTTTTGGGACTCGCAGGTTTCTATCGCCGTTTCATTGAGAATTATGCTCAACAAGCTTTACCGTTAACTAATTTAACTAAAATACACCTTTTATTTGGAGCCCAGAAGCTCAGAAATCTTTTGAAATTTTGAAGAGGGAATTGGTAAAGGAACCAATTTTAAAGTTACCTGTAATTAGTCAGGAGTTTGTTTTGTGTACCGATACCTCTAACTATGCTTTAGGCAGTTGCCTGTGTCAGGAATATGATGGATTTTTGCATCCTGTGGCATTTGCTAGTTGAAAATTGAAAGATGCTGAAGTCAGATATAGTACTTTTGAAAAGGAAGCCCTTGGTATTGTGTGGGCCACAGCTTATTTTAGACAATATTTATTAGGTAAACATTTTACTATTTTTTGTGACCAAGCCTCCTTATCCCAAGTTTTAAAACTTAAGGACTCTACCTCAAGAATAGCCAGGTGGATCACAGCTTTAAGTCAATTTGACTATAAAATTATTCATAAGCCAGGTAAACTAAATGTAACAGCTGATTTTCTTTCTAGAGCCGTAAATAATATTTCCTTGGTACAACATTCGGTTGAACCCATTTTGTTTACAAATATTTCAGAGCAGCAACCAAGTGATGAAAAATGCATTAAACTTAAGGGCATGTTAGAGTCAGGCATAGCACCAAATCCCAAAACCTTAAATTTTTTTTGTGAAAATGACATTCTGTTTTGTAAACATGTCAAGCCAAAGCACAGATGGCAGGGAAATAAAAGATTAGTAGTTCCTCTTAATATGAGAACTGAAGTTATGGCTCTTCATCACGACTCTCCTGTGGCTGCTCACTGTGGTTTTGGTAGGATTTTATCTAAAATTCAAAGATCTTTTTATTGGCCAGCCATGTACAGTCAAATTCGGAACTATGTTTCTTCCTGTCATGACTGCCTGAAAAGAAGAGGTTTCCAACCATCGAAGAAAGCACCTTTGGGTAGAATACCTGTGACTTCAAGACCTCTTGAACGAATAGCCATGGACATTGTAGGTCCCCTGCCAATAACCATGTCTCAAAATAAGTACATTCCTGTCATGACCGATTATTTCACTCGTTATCCTGAGGCATTTCCCTTACCTGACACCAAGAGTCATTCTGTAGCAGAAGCGTTAGAGAAGTTCATTGCTTCCCATGGTATACCTGAACAGCTGATCACCGACCGTGGCACTAATTTTCTTTCGGAATCTCTAATGGAGGTTTATAAGGCGTTGGGAATACAGAAACTGAACACGACGAGTTATCATCCACAATCTGATGGAGTTCTGGAACGATTGAATGCCACGTTAATTAACTCTCTGAGTTATTTGGTCTCGGATTCACATGATGATTGGGACAGGCTAATTCCTTTTGCCTTACTGGCTCATCGTTCAGCTCGTCATGCTGCAACAGGCGAGACGCCTGCTTACTTACTTTATGGTCGTGATATAACATTACCTTGTGATTTACTTTTGAAGAAGGATTTCAGAACATACGCTGACACGTCTTCTTATTTAACGGATTTGGGAACAAGGTTGAAAACTGCCTTTCGGGAAGTTCGTAGAAACTTAACCCTGGCAGCCGAGAAGCAAGAAGAGTTTAGGTCTAGATCTGCAGTCGATAAACAGATTCAGATTGGGGATTCTGTATTTCTGCACACACCAGTTCTACAGAGTGGGCAAGTGAAGAAGTTTGCCAAGTTCAATAAAGGACCCTACAGGGTTATTGGACAGGCTAAAAACAAGGTAAATTACCAGTTGGTTTTGCTAAATAGGCCTTCGGATGTGAAGTGGGTCCATGTCGACAGACTCACTCGCATACCTGAGCGTATTTTACTCCCCTCTCTTGAAGTAAGTATCGAGCAGAATGAAGTTTCTGAGGAAACTAGGGTGAAGGAAGTTTTCAGGGACACACACGTGGCACCCTATGATTTGCGACCAAAAAGGTCGGGCTTTGTAGTATCACCTTAGAGGTATTTTTTTGGGAGGAAAATTTTTTAGGAAAAATGTTGCTTAGTGAAAATTTATATTTTTACTGTTTTATTTAATTTTTTTTGTCATTATTTGTCTACATATCACAGTTGTGGACAAAATTTTATTCGTTTATTTTTGTGTCTATCATTTCATCTCACAATTGAAATGAACTTCTACTTGTTTATCTTAAAGTGTATACGCGCTGCTTGTATTTTTGCTCTTTCTTAAGGATCGAGTTGAATTTTTTTTTGAGGTATCTTTATTATTACTTCAATTTCAGGTTGGTGGTTTTTGCGAGTCTCCCTTTTAGTTTTTGATTTTTTTTTCTTGCATTTTAGCTGGTCTTTAATGCTTACTTTTTTTATTTTATCTTTGCGCGCTTTTAAAATTAAGTGTTTTCTTAAAGTTATCCCTCCTTTTTGTACTCCTTAACTTCCTGCCTGCGTATTGTTGTCTTTATTCGTATACTTTTGTTATAGGTGGATTGGAAATTGTATAAGCTAATTTTTCCCAGTATTCACAATCTGTATTTTCGTGTTTTTAATTTTTAGGTCGATTGCTTTTGCAGTTTTTTTTTTCTTCTTTCGAGCAACTGTTTCATGCACTGTCACTGGTTCTCTGGGATTTTTTCCGTGGGTGTGGTCCTACCTTGGTTTGATTTGGTTACCCTGGGAGATGGTTAATTGTTTTCTTTTGGGAGTTTTAATTTTTTTTTACTTTTCTTCTTGGAGTGAGTTCTGATTTTTTAATTTTTTTTTTTTTTTTAATTTGTTTAGGGTTGCCATCCTCAGACTTAAACTGTTAATTCTCGGTTGATTTTAGCTTTTAACTATTTAATAATTTTCTAGTTTTAAGATCATTGTTGACTATCTGTAATTGCATTGTTTGATAAGATTGATTTGCTTGTAATTATTTTGCTTAAAACCTAAATTGCTTCTAGGACTCTAACTAAGCAATAGGTTGAATTTAATGTTGTATTTCCGATTTAATTAATTGTTAATTTTTTTAGTTACTGTAGGGCTTCTAATTTTATATGTTTAAGTTTAACTTTTAGATTTTCTCGTCCGGTTAAATCCAATTTGTCGTTGTTATGCATTGTGTGACCTAATAGTGTTTATTTCTTAAAATTTTTAGCCATAATTATGAACACCCCCCATGTAGGGGATGATGATTTTTGGAGGGAGAGTCTGCTTCTGTTTACTTAACTTACTGACTAGTTCTGTGTTTTTATTCTTGTGCAAAAAAAAAAAAAAGTTAATTCTTAACTTTTTTTTAAAGAGGAACGCGTAGGGAATGTTATGGTTAAAACCATAATTGTTTAATTTTTAATTCCTCTTTTATTTAATTTAATTTCAGACTCTCCTAATTGTATTAATTAATTTGTAATATTGATGTATCCTATTTAATTGTCAAACTTGTACTTGGGAACCTGCACTTTTGATTCCATTTAAGCCCAAACGTAGATTTCCCCCTTTTTCATAACCCCCTAAGAGCTTTTTAGTTGTAAATGGGGTGATAACCCCTGTCTAGAGTCTTTTCCACCCTTTTGGGTCCCCACATCGGCCTCTCCTCCTGTATCATGTTACACTTCTGGGGTCTGGTATGCGAGTTTGACTTCGTGATTTTGAGACCGTTTTACGTACTAGTCTGGAATTATGTTTAACTGTAACCGAGATCGTAATTGTAAATTATCTGATTGGCTGTGAGGAAAATTGATGTGCTATTTTTGAGGGATCTGGCAAGGAGGTTTTGGCGATTTATTGGAAAGCGCAGCTTTTGACGTGACTTTTTAATGCATCCTTCGAAGCCTCAAGACGTACAGGAGTGTAGCTCCCGTCTTATAAACGCGGACCGTGTGTCCTTTTTCAAAACCCGATGGGTTAATCTTGTGCAATAGCCGCCGATGCTGATGCGGGGTTAGAAGAATTACGTAACCGCCGCCACCAACCTGAACGATGCAAGAGAGCCTCCTATCCCAATAGATGTTGCCGGGTTAAAAGAGAAATAACCCCAGCTACCCATCGACGTAGCACCCAGAGGGATGTTCCCGTCCTCTGCCGTTGCCTCGGATGTCAGCCCGGGACGCCTCCTTCATCACCGTCAGTCCGGTGATCCTCGCCCAGAGAGGGTCCCATCCTCCAACCACCTCTGAACTGGATCCCTCTCCTGGAAGACCAGCCCTGGCCGACGCCTTGTGACAGACCGCCTCTGTAGCTGACATCGGAGTTGACACTCCGTCGAAGGATGTGCTAAGTACAACCCCCCTTTTTCGTCCACCTCCCAATCTTGGACACTTTTATTATGGCAGTAGCGGCTAGGCCATATTTCTGTTTTGTGCTCGTATTATATCGCCTTGACCTCCTGCCGCATCTCTTTCGACGAAATTGCAGAAGTTAGTAGTTTTTAATTTTAGTTTACCCTCCCCCTTTTAATTTATTTAGTTTTAACTTGTTTGGCTTTTTGTAAGGTTTTTAAGTGTTCCGTTCCCTTTTTATTTGTGTTTTGAATAAATTTGTTTTCTTTTGGTCACAATTTTTAGTCTTGTGTTTACTTTTTGTTCAAAACTATACGATCACGCCAGGTAAATTCTTAAATTAAACAACAATTAATATTTTCGTTCTTCTTTTCTTTTCTTTTGTTTATTAGTTCTTTTCAATGTAACCCTTAATAGTAACTACCACAACAGAAATCGACCGATTCTTAGCAGACAGACAATAACAAGTTATATTGAATTTATTTAGAATTTTAACGCCTATTTTAACAATTAATAACTTTCTGAAATTACAATTTTATTCGTTAAAATTATGTTATCCGAACAACTGACCATATTTATTTTCGACGAACCATTACTTTAAATACCATTTATTAGTAGCAATTAAACGTTGTAAAGATATATAGAGAGTAAGTTTAAGACAATATATAAGTTCCATACGTATAAGTTAATGTATATAAGTTAAAATAACCAAATTTATATCTTGATTTTATCTCCAACTGATTTTCGAAAACAAAATGTGTAGCTTTGTGTGGATTTAGTTGAAAATTTGAGATTCTAATTAAGTTATATGTTTAACTAGATTTGAGGAGGTAGATAGAGGGTAGGTTTTTTTTTGCTGGGGGGGCGGGGGGAGTTTTTGCCTTTTGGTTTGGGAGGGATGGGCATCCCTGATTGAAGCTTAATAGCAATGTCTTATAACGTTGTAGCTTCTGGTGTTATTGATGGTATTGAAACAATTCTCATTAAGTAAATATTGTATATTCTTCTTAAAAACTTGTATTTAAAAATCTAGCTAACAAACGTACACCGAATAGTATCTATATAAACAGTTACAGTGTTCTATGTGTAGAGGAACATTACTATCCATGTGTCGGAATCTAACATAAGTTTTTTATTCTAGAAACGTTCCGAGAAGTAAAACGAGAACAGGCGTTTCCCAGTGCCAGATAAGTGAGTCTCTATTATTTAGAAATGTTTTAAAACTGAGATATAATAATTATTACTAATCATATATAATTATGTAATGGATGATTAGTGCAAGTAATTTTAATCTGTTAAGAGCTTGGCCATATCGCAATGGGGAGCTAAGACAATGATTAAAGTACAAGATTTTTTTTTCTAACAAGTAGTATGTTCTCACATCTATACATTCTCAAACCTTCGAGATATCTTAATAGTGCTTTACCCAATTGTGTTTTAATTGTCACTTCCCAATTGTGCACCAATTGTCACTTAATAATAACCTTTATCAATAAAAAACTAAAATTAATATATGAAGAGGTTTGGCGCAAAACAGACTTTATCCATTTTTTTTTATAAATCCAGATATTAATTGGCTATCAATCTTTAGGAGGTGGTTACAAGTGTTTCTAATTTTATATGTTTGGGGATGGTTTTATTGAAATAATGTTTCACGAGTCAGTACAAAAAGTTTTAGTTCACGAACAAGACATACTACTACCATTTCTCAGGCTTTTTAGTTGTTGATTTTTAAGAGATGTTTTTACTAAGCACCAACCACTCTAAAATGTAAGTTAATTGCTAGTTTATTTTTTATATAGATTTATATATATAAAAGTGTATATTTTTGTTTTTTAAAACTTATCAACTTAATTTTTATATTTAAAAGAGGTCTGATACTCATGCTTGGGGTAAGGAAATATATTTTTTTATGTAATAACATTTTGATTGGCTAATTATTTACGAATTTTAATAAATATAATTCTATAAATTTCTTTTTAAATTTTGATTTATATGCGGAAAATGTATCCCTCACGTATAATTCTAAAGTAACAAAAATTATTAATATATAAATTACTAATGTCAATAATATATAAATTACTAATGTCAAGGGGGATATGACAGCAAGGATAAGTTTAGAATATTTTTTTTAAAAACTGTTAAAGTTTGTTTTTGGTTATTTATGAATGCTCGAAACAGATCAAAGACATATGATTCAAAATATTTTTTATATGTATTCTTAATATTGAAACTAATTCTTAATATTGAAATGGCACAAAATAAAGCAAAAATCTCGATTAGTGGATTTAACGAGTTTTGAAATTGGGCGACTCAAGTTATAAACACGGTAAGGTAATGGGAATAAATAGTTTATAGCAAATAATAGAAAATATGATTAGGTGGGCGATTCTACAAATACGGAAAAATGTGTGTTCCGTACTGATATATTTTTTTGTTTTGGAAATTAAAAAAAACTTTTTATTGTATATATTTACTCCCTTAGCACTATCATTCTGACTTTCATCTATGAAAAACTTGATTTTTTATTCTTTTAAAAGAACTTATTTTAATTAAATGTCATCCACATGCCCTGTCCCATACCTATAATTTGTGTTTTCCAGGTAATTTATTTAAAAAACCAAAAGTGATTTCCTCTTCATTTTTCTTTTTCTTAATGAATATATATGTATGAATAATATTAAGCTAAAAATAGTCAAAATAAATAAAATTATTACATAAAAAAATTAATTAAAAGTTTGTCCTAAGGAATATCAGTCATCCACATGGCTGAAACAAATGGAATTTTTTTCTCAAGGAAATTGAAACTTTTAAAGTGGCAAAAGTGCCTGAAAATAAACATGGCAGTTTGTGGCTTATGACTAAAAGTTGCATTTTGCTGTTCTTCAAAGATTTTTGTGATTTGCTCTAAGTCATATTTCATTTTCAAGCTAAGTGTTTTTAATCCTTGTCATTAACATGACTTGTAATAAGCAGGTAAAATATAAATATAAATAAATTCTGGTTATGCATGGTGATAAACCTTGCAGTTGTAAGTACTTAACAGAAGTTAAGCCTATAAAGCTTCATATATGGCTTACTGAGAACATGCAAATTCTGGGTTTGTCATCCACATGCCCATTTCTTTATACCCAATAGGTGGCAAAACAAAAATATAACAATTAAGCTCTGCTGATGTTTTATTCTAATTATGTACCCATTGAACTACTTTAGTAATTTTTTGTCAGATTTTTAAAATTAATTTAATTTTTGGAAATTTATGTACTGTAAATATTCCCGTATTTGTAGAATCGCCCAGGTATGTTTTTTAGTTGTGAATTGTTATTCATTTTGATGTGTAACATTCTCAGATTTTAAAATGTGTGCAATTCCGTTGAGGATAACTGCATAGTCACATTTTCTTTTTATAATATAAGAATAAGATTATGTATTATATATTTGAAATAGTTGGATATTTTCTGGTTTTGATAGTTTTTATAAAAATGGCTGAAATATCTCCAAAACTGCAAATAATGAACTCCAACAATGCTTATACATTTTTTAAGATCTGAAATACCTTTATTCAAATGCAACAAGTATACCTGAAATCTGTCTGTTCCAGAACTACAACAAAGGTGTAAAATTAAACCAACCTTTATTGAACAACATTTTATTAATCACAATTGTTACAGAATAACAGTGCATTTTCAATTGTTCTGTCAGAATTCTGTTCTTGCTCTTTACAGTCAGTCAGTCTTCTAAATATATTAACTTGGGTTATATCACTCAATTTCTCAAGCGATCAAACTCTATACATTCAAGCAGTCTTCTCATACATGGATGATTGTTCCAGCGACATGCTTCTTCCTTGAAGTGGATGAGAAGGGTATGGCAAGTATTACAATTGTGAAAACGGTTTAACTTCTTGTAAAGTAAAGAAATTCGGCAGTACATGAACGTTCACTAGATATCATAATGAAAGCAACGACACTCAATGTAACATGTGTGTCCATTCCATCTTTCAGATCTTCATCAAATGGTTTAAGGACATTTTTACTGTTAAAAATACATTCTCATATTTGATGAAACTTTTGTCATTTTTTACCAAACAGACGCCTGCTATATGCTCCGATGAACGATTTCGTAACAACAAAATAATTCAATATCAGCGAACTGACTTGAACCGTGGACCTCCCATTCCGGAGTCCATCTCTCTATCCACTCGGCTGAGAAAACTCGTTTAAATTCTGACACTATAAGTTTAAGGATCGAACATGAGCTGATGACTCAAAAAGGGCCGAAAAGGTATATGAGTAAATGACGTTCATTCAAAATTTGAGGATTCTTGTTTTATTAAAAGTCACATGATTGAAACGATTGTCAAATATAACGAAAGTAGCATTGACAAATGCAGAATTCTCAAAAATTATAGTGTTGGCACATTTGGCGGAATGCAAATCTTAATGGAGATAAACATAAACCGAGATAAACATAATTTTCACTGACAAGAATCTTAAAGAAAAGGTTCGCTTTCCATTGTGCATCCACTATTTGTTACCAAGGAAATAATTGATACAATACTTTTCCCTTTTCGTCGTCCAAGAGCACGATTAGGGGTGATAGGATAAAAATTGGAGTGTTTTCGAACATTTGGCATTTAGGTTTGCTTAATAAAAGAGAACCATTATAAATGAAACATATACTCTTTACTGATATCTAAATAAATCAATCAATCAAAAAGAGTGTACATTTTGAAGGAAAATGCATATGTCATCTACATCAAAATGAGAATTTTTTCATAAATAGTAGTTAATCCCTTCTTCCACTTGCCTCTTCATTTGTTATAAAGTTTTATTTTATCCCACTTTCACTTTACTGAATTCCGAAGTAAAATGAATATTAAGGAAAGAAACTAAACTTCCAATGTCAACAGAATATTTGTAATTTTGAACTCGCATGCAATCATATGCTATAAAATATCACTTTTATGCATTGAAGCCTTCTAGCAACGTCTTGTAACATTGTTGCTTCGGTGTTATTTTTTAATAATATAAGGGGTTTGGCAGTCTTAAGGATGAGAAATTATCATTGTTGAGAATTTCACTGATTATCAAAATTGTAATTGTTCTTTTTAAAATGATTTCAATGGAACTATTTTTTAGACTTTTGTTTAATATAAAGCCACATATCCAATTGCATTGTGTGGACAAACTTATTAGCCAATTAACTTGGAAAAGTACTTTTTCCAATTTTGGGGGCATATTTATTAAAAACTACTTGAAATATATTCCTGAAACTTTTCCTGATTCTTTTAGTAACAATCTTAAACACTTTAATGCAAGGATAAAGTATTAGATGCATAGTACTATTTTTTTTGTTAAAATTTTTTTTTTTGTCTGAAAAATTAGTAAATTTTATGGACATATATTTAAAAAAATTCATAAATGTGTGACTTTAAAAAAAAAAATTAATTTCTGTGTTAAAGTCTGAAAAACATATCAAAATATTGCTCTGTAAAATATGCAGACTTGTAAAGTAATTTGAGACTAGTAAATGAAATGCCTCAAATATAGTGATATTATCTGTGAGTGGAGGCAGTGCCCTTAATCCCTTAATGGATTTGAAACAATACTGTTTAAGTAAATATTAAATATTCCTCTTAATACTCATTTAAAAATTCTAGCTCTTTTCTACAATAATAGAAGTCGAATAGTACCTATATATAAAGTTCCAGAGTTCTATGTGTTAAGGAACATGTGAAAAACTTCATGTTAGCAGGCAAAGAAAAATATTTGAGGCGGCCGAACCGTTGTTGTAATTTTGGAGCGAGCTGGTGTCGAAGATAAAGTTGCCAGATAAATATTGAATTTCCTAAGATGGAGAACAGCAATTCTAAAAGAATTAACAAAGTTCTTCCATCAGAACTCAGCAAAGCCCCACGAGGGACCCCCCTATCCAATCCTGTACAAGACTGTAAATCTGTAACTGTTACCATACTGTCGAAAAGTGGTTACAAACTTCGTCAGTCAGTCTGAACCCCTTACATAGATCTTAACCAACCCCCTTACATTGGTCTTAAACCAATCATTACATAATAATTTAAACATGTGATAAAAATACCTAAAGCAGTCTATTAAAATACCTATTTGTATTCACATAAAGACAGGTATGTAGTATGTCTTTTCGATTTGCCCAGACCATTAGTATGGAGCTTGATCACTAATCATTCTACATTGAAGTTATTAACAAGGGTTTGATAATATTAAATAACATTCTAACATGACATAACATGCCGAGAAGCAGTATTTGCTATATCTGCATTCATTACCTTGTTTACATAGGTTTTTAAAAACTAAATATTATCCTTCTAATAACACCTTCAAAAGTTTCTGTAAATGTTCTACAAACAAGGTCCGTTTTCGCTTCTAACTTTTGAATTGCTTTGAGTCATTAATATTAAGGTGCATATACACTAAGAAATGTGAGAATCAACCAGAAATTACAACATATCTTTTCTTTTATAATGTTCCCATATTCATTATCTTTCTGATGATACCAAGGTTGTATAAATATTCTAAAAACTTGATTATTTACACATTCTAGTGTCCTGCTTAAAATGGGAATATGTTTTGTAAACTTTCAACTCAATATTTTTACCATATGTTGCTGCATCCCAAACATATCTCAAATTTCCTTAGATGTTTTGAGAAAATTATTTTTCCATTCAATGTTAGTTGGGGGATGTATGGACCATAATTATAAAAATTTGTTAAAGAATAATATTTAGTGAACTTTAAAGTTGGAAATTTGAAGGAAAAAATTGGATTTTTTTCAATTTTCACGTTATAAAATTATTTTAAAATCTTTGCATGCTATAAATGTTTTGGAGGTCTGTAGCATTAAGAACGAGTATACTAATTTCCAACAAAAATTATTCTTCTAGATAAATTATAACTTACGCAATCATGTTTGAAAAACATGCTAAATAGCTAATAATTTTCTAATTAAAATTTGACTTTATTCAGTGTTTCTTTTTATGAATCATCATGAATATTAAAGTGTTTTCAAGTGTGTACACACACTTTAATTATAAGTTTATTATAACTACAATAATAAAAAAAAACATTCTAGCCATTGCAAAATATATTTCCTGACATTTTAGCGATTGTATCGAATTATTAGAGATTCATTTAGTGGAGATGTTTTATATTAATAACGATACAAATCGTTAATATTCCAGCTGATTTACATGCCCCTATTTGATATCAGAAAAGCTTTCTGCCTCTTCAGCATAGCACATGCTCTTAATATGACTGAAACAAAAGACTTGTTACTATCAGAGATTGCTGCAAACTTTGAGGAAGTTGTGAACCAGCGGAAGTTTTTACATCTTACGAAAAGCCAACTTGTAGAGCTCCTGGCGATGGGTAAGATAGCGGAAAGGAGGTAAATTTTCTTCATTCCTATTTGCAACTATTCTATTGTATCATTATACTTCATGTAACTGTGGTGGCACTAGTTTCTCCTGTGTGGCTTCAGCTTGCGACATCATTGAGATCTCATACTGATAATTATATATATTTTTTTAGTATTTCAAGAAGTGCACATTTTATGTGACCAATGTTGTGTGTATACCATGTTTGCAGCCACGTTCTTATCAATTTGTTTCAAAATTATTTTAAATACAATTGGAAAATAATACATTAACTGAATTAATCGGACTAGCCTTTCACTGGAAAGGCCCAGGATCTTACACAATCCAATTAAATATATTGTGATACATAAAAAAATTCATTTTGTCGCTTTTAATCCGAAAGCTTTAGCGAATTTAGCTTTATTTAGCGAAATATTTACCTAAAATAATAGCTATAAACACTATTTAAACTTTTAATTTTAAATTAACGTTAATCTATCTAATTAATTTTAAACTTTAGATTCTGATATACATATTTTTTCTGTGAGCATATACCAACTTTTTGCGATTCAGTCACTTACCGCCATTTAATTGTAAGGTTTATAGACTTGAATACATATTAGAAATAATAACTTTCAATATTAAAATATTTTCAGTTTTTTAATGTAATAATTACAAAGCTTTAATTTAACCAAAAGTTGTATTATCTCCCATAAAAAAAATTGTAGCTAAATGCAGGGATAATAGACATAGAGTTACAGTTTTCACATCCAAGTGTAGTGACTATGGCTTAAACATACTTTGTACTTCAGTTTTATAATCTTACTATAAATATACCACTGTCCTAGACTTCTAATCCTACTATCCTAGACTATAAATAAACAGATTACCTGGAACGACTTGGATATGGTAACCTCATAGTATTTAAAACTAAAGCTTCCATTGCTAAAATTTTGCTCAATGCTAAAATGCTCAGAAATCTATCATTGGCACTACTAACTCAAGAGTTGTCTATCCTGATATAACGGTCATCGTCAAGGGAAAATAATTCGTAGTACACCAAGAGGTTCTGCGAGAAACGTCCGGCTTTTTTGCTCAAGTAATTGGAACAAGGAGAAATATACAAGTAAGTTTCTTCTTTTCGTTTTAGTGCACTTATTTTTAATGATTTTCAATATATCGATAAAACATTATTCAGCAATATTTAGATTAGTTATTAGTTAATATTTTACTAGTTTTATAAAAGCAATTAATTAAAACATAGAAAAATCTGTTCATATTTTTGTTAAATATTTAAAAGGGCATATCGTCAAATCAGATGAAAAAGTTTCTCACAACAATTTTCTTTTACGATATTAATTGCTCGCTGCATTAGAACTATTTTTCATTTACATTTTTTAAAATTGTGACTGACAAGTGTAACTTATTTTACCTTTACTTTAGTTTATGAAAAACTAATGAATGTTTAGTATTTAGTAATATAAAGGTGTTTTTTTTTTATATTCAAACTTTCAAAGTCTAAAAGTTAATTTTTGTAATTCTTTTTCCAGCTAATCAAAGAGATTCAAATATCCCCTGAAGTGTTTCACGCTGTACTGACATTTCTGTACAAGGGTGAGTTTACGGCCACCTGTGAAACGATAGTGGGAATTGACCCAGCGGCCAGGGTTCTCGACAGCCCACTATTGACAGAAAAATGCCGCAAGGTGAGAACTATGCTATATTTGCTACATATAGTCAATTTTTCATAATTATTTTTAGTATAAGATATTTTATAAAATGTTTTACTTATGATACCTTTTTAAAATGTGACTTGAAATATTTAAAATTCTTACATTCTTGATGTTTCAAGAGGGACAGCTTTTTTTCCTTTTGTCACCATATTTATGCAACTATCAAAATATATATGTAAAAAAAAACTAAAAGATTGTCTTGTAGTTGTTATCAAAAGATAATTACCAAAAAATTAGCATTCTTTTTAAAAATGTAATAATTACAGTTTTTACGTTTTAAAAAGTAAGCAGCATGTTTATTGTTGGAAAATTTGTAGAATTTCTAAATGTAATTAGGATTTTTACAAAGGTTGTTCTATGTATAGAATTTGGTTTCGCTAATGTGCAGTTGATTTTATTTGAAATACATGCTATCTTAGAATATTTAGTTGTAAATTACATATTTTTAATTTAAAATATATGTATTTTCCAGATGATGGACATCTCAACCAGAAGGTTGAGAAATGCTGTGTATTTTTATTGCAAGGCCTGCGCACTGAATCTCCAGAAAGAAAGAGCCCTTAACATCATGGGAATGAATTTGGAGAAACTACTAACAAGTAATGATTTCTTGGCGTTCAACCTCTCTCAAATCATCGGGATCTTCAGCCAAGATACTGTCGCTGCCAGAAGGTAAGTTTTTACACGCATATATTTTTATTTCAAATATAATGTTTGTACAAAATTAAAACTACGAAACGAACAATTTTTTCAAGAATGATCATGATTTCCTTAATTTCTATTTTTAATTTATAATACTTGGATTTATATATTTTGAATTTTATGTAAATGGAAAACAAAACATAATTGTAAAATACCAAATCCTGTCCTCAGTAATTGAGTTAATATTTGTCATAATACAGTACAATAGACCTCCAGTCACAGTGCTTGCTCCAACAGGAGCCCCCATCCACAAGTCATAATAATACTTGTATACAAGACACACAAAGATTGATTTAAACTTTAATGAGCTATAAGTTTACCTTGACAAATATATGTAGATATATTTTATAAAATTGTTTTCAATATTTTATTTTTTCTCTAAAGTATTTTTGTTGTATTTAATTGATGAATTGCGATGATTTCCATAGTTCTTAGTATTGTAAAATCACAACGTTCAACATTTGGTTATGTACCTGACCAGTTATGTACCTGAAAGGTAGTTGAATATGATTTAGCTTCTATCATCCACATCCTCGTTTACATGACATAGTGTTATTTTCACCTAGCTACAGCATAAATACTGAAATTATATTGTTAGATAACACTTCTGATATACACTGGGGAACAATTACATTATAAATACCTAAGTCATTCTAGTGTGACGTCAACCACTGGAATGTTCAGAGATGTGACGTCTGTGAATTTTACTACTGTTTATGCGTTGATGAGGTCCAGATATCTTGTCAATATTGAGTTTTTATATTATGTAAAATCGTTTCCATGTTTGATAAAAAGTATTTCCTTAAAAAAAAAAAAAAAAAACTTCTTAGTTTGATGAAATAGTTAATTGAAGCATACAATAGGATCCTGTTTCATCAAAAATGATAAAATTTTCGCCAATTAAGATAATACATTTTTAAAAGTGCACCTCATCATGCATTAATTACCATTCACTGGAAAGAAGATAGCACCTTGCACATCAATGACAAGTGTTCTTAATTGTTCGTGATAGTATTCACCCCTTGAAATTTTCATGTATAAAATTCATCAAGATTTTGACTTAAGTAAGCTAGTATTTTATTTTAAAATTTGAAAGATGGGTTATATAAAGTCTTTTTTACAGAATTTGTTTCTTTGAATATATTTTTTTTATTTACAGCAAAATCATCCAGTTCTTCTCTGCTTTGAAATGGATAGACCTTTTTTTTTTAGAGAGAACAACACATCATCAATGTTCTCCGATCCATCAGATTCCGTTCCATGGCCATGGAAGAACTTCTGTCCGCATACTATCCGTCAATTTTTTCTGGCCTCGATAGGATCGCTGAAGTTCAGAAAATGATGAACTGAGCATTGCGGTAATTCATTAATACTTTTATTTCCTCTTGGTCCTCGATGTGGTACATTTGCATTATGAACAAAACTTGTAGCATGTTAGAGTAGATTTTTAAACAATTACCATTTGAATTCTAATACAACATTTTTAAACGTAATATACATAAAATAAACTGTTATTGTATAAATTGAATGAATGAAATTTCTAAATATATGTTCACTAAACGTTCTTGCAGCATTTCAATGTGACTTTTAAAACAGACAATTTAACAAGTAACTTTAAATGAATTTCTATACGTTATTGTTCCAGGCTGTAATGCGTAGCACGATCTCGTAATCGGAAGGTTATGAGCATGAGTGCCGTAGTCCCATGACCAAAGACCTCTGTGTTCATAGTGTTGGTATAACTCCTAAATATGTCGTTTTTAAATGTCTTCACCCCCCCCCCCTAGTGGTGTAGAAATTCAGACAGTGGGGTGGCAACTCTAATGCTGTCATTGCCATTTCAGTACTCCTTATATAGATGAATACAGTTATTTATCATTATATATATATCTCAAATAATATAATTATACAAAATTTTCAAAACAAATTTAAATCATGTAATTATGATTAAAATACAAAATCATGTAACTCTAAATTAAATTTTAAAGTTACATTCCCTTTCCCTTGCAGATTCAATCAAACTGCATAAAGCCACATGCCTTTCAATTTCAAGTCGTTACAAAACTTTAATGTTTCGAATTAAAAAAGACATGCTATCTGATAAGTATTCTTTTTATAACAGATTATTCTAAATTAAAAATAAGCTATATATAGTCCTTACTGTACTGTACTACTGTATTTTTGTTGCCCGCATACTTGGCTTGCTCCTTTCTGCTTCTTCCATTAGCTCTAGAACTTCCCGCACTTCTCGAGAGGTCTTAGTATCAGTTTGTACATTTTGAACTCTTCTTTCAACCAAAAAAAATGGTTTAACTGTCAAGTAGTTAAATGAAATAATTGTAGAACTCGTTGTTCTTATCAGTTTGAACATTCACTCTTCACGACCCATTAATTAGAAATGGTGTACCAGCGATTTAGCAGGCTAGAATACTTCCAAAATGTAACATATTACCAAAGAGTATAAATATAATAGAGAGCGTTCTCCATGTCAGGCTCTGGCAAGGCCACGAGTTCGACAACGATAAAAATCGGTCCTCATCACGTGGTTTTAGCTCTGCCACACCCTACAAGCAGAAGTTCCGAAATTGGTGCAGTTTCTTCTTTTCGGCGATAGGGTGTTCCGTCGGTATTGAACTTCTAAACATAAGATATGTAGGTATTCACTTATTTTCAAACAATGTGCATTAAATATTTTCCTTTCATTAACGAAACGAAAATATCCTTTTGTTTGTGTTCAATGCTCTAAGAAACGAATGTCTTTATATTTCTAAGGTTTTATTGTTCATAGTTTCTTATTGAAATATACAAAATAACAATTAAAAGAACTACGCTTATTATGCATCTACATAAAAACAGACAAATATACAAGTAAAATACATAATTATATTTAAATTATAAATAACAAAAAAAAAACATGTTAAATTTCAACTATTTATTGAAGAATTTAAAGTAAGAAATGTAATCCCCCTCCCCCGCACACAAAAATAAACTTTTTAAAAAATCTACGTGTTTTTTTATTGTACAATTAGGATTAAATTGTTTTTTGTGCGAAAATAAGTAGTATCAATTCGTAGTATTCTATATAAAGTCGTTCTTCCAAAAGACGCTTTTCAATAGCGCATTTTGCCTGAGCATAGTGCTCATAACCCGGATTAACGTTACACTATTTAAATATAAATATAATCTCCTACTTAATGTATATAAATTTTATATTTGACTAAATATCGTATTGTCATCAGTATTACGTAAGTATGTAAAGTTGCAAGGCTATACGTCATTTATAATATCATTAAAATTGAATTGTTAGATATGATACAAAAAAAAACCGCAGAGTATTATACAAAGTTAAGTAATAATATAAATACTATTTATTTTCAATAACAGACGCTCTGAGTTTATACTTAAAAAGCAAACGCCTTGATTATTGTCGAATTTTTTTAAACAATTATTTACACACTGGTATTTTTTACTTTAACGACATTTCCAAAATATTTCGGATAAATCCTCATTAATACAAATTATAAAATTTATTTTATTGCCTAAAAATCAACTAATGAAAAGATAAAATAAACTATTGACCTTTAAATATCGTTGTTTTAGTGTTTAAGTTATCGTTGTTTTAGTGTTACTGCATTAATAATTAATATGAATGTGCACTCTAATTAATATGCAATACCCGTAGTCATTAACTAATTTCGTTTGGCGTTCTATCAACAGGAAGCAAGATATGTAGAGAGTTTTTGATAAGATTATAAAGCTTTTTAACATGAGAAAAAACTTATTTTTCAATCGAATTAATTGGTTAGAATTCTTATTGTTGCTTTTTTAGATAATTAGAAAGTATTTTAATTAATATATCGTTTAACACAATAGCATTTATTTGTGATCATTGAAATAACTTGGCAGAGAATATTTTAATTTGATTAGGACGAAAATCCGTTTTGTTAATTTTCGAGAATTTATAATCTCGATTAAGATTTGATTATAATTCCGCAATATAAAACTATACACTATAAAATATAACACTATACGATTATGATGCGCGATAAATCTATAGTTATTGGGATTTAGAGTATTTTTGTGCGAATAAAAAAATTTAAAGGTTTGCTTATTAGTTACCATTCATGTACAAAGGATGTTAATTTTTTTTAATGAAGTATTGTATATAATTATTTGTCCTAGATATACATGGTGCGTTCCATAAGTAATGCGACCAAATTCATAAAAAATTATTTATTGGACATATTTGTACAATTAGTTAAAAATCTTCAAAATAGCATCCTCCTGCGTCGATACATTTATGGAGGCGGTTTTTCCAGGCCTGGAAAGCATCCTGGAAGGCCTTCTACAGGAGTTCCTTTAGAGCCGATGTAACATGAGCCTGGATGTTTTCAATCGTGCCTAATGTTTCCCTTTCATGGCTCCTTTTACACGAGGAAACAAAAAAAAAAGTAAGGGGGAGCCAAGTCAGGACTGTAGGGAGGCTGGGGAACCAGTGGGGTATTGGTCCTGGCCAGGAAATCATTGACAAAAAAGGCGCTACGGCTTGGCACGTTCGTGATGAAGTTTCCATGTCCTACGACAGTGCGATACCCTCTTTTTTAGCCTTTTGAGCACTTCCAAGTAAAAAGCTGCGTTCACAGTGGTCCCGGTAGGTATGAATTCGTGGTGGACAATGCCTTTGACATCAAAGAAGACAAATGAGCATTGTTTTGATCCTGGACTTGATCATGCCTCTTTGAACGACTTGTGCCATCTATGAACTTTTGATTTGGACAAGCTATCACTCCCAAAAGCCTGCTGAATAAATAGAAACGTTTTGGTGGCGGACTTCCCAAGTTTAAAGAAAAATTTGATAGAGTAACCTTGCTCCATCCATCGCGCCTTCTTACATTGAGCTCAAAACGGGCTTCAGAGAATGCACGTCCCTGTCTTTCCTGCAGCTTGGAGCCGACTGAGAATGGGTGCGTTATGAAGCTAATAACCCCCTCCACCTTGCCCAGCAGATTAGAGGGCGCTGCAGTGTATAGTTGCGTCAGGAAAAAATTGGTCGCATTACTTGTGGAACGCACCATGTATGAAGAAATCACAAACACAGACTTAAATCCACCTACTCTGACCCAGGAACAGGACATTGGCCAAAAGGACCAAATTAAAGAATCCAAAGAAGCTGAAATAGATTCTTCCGAAATTGATACCGCAGCCCTTCCTCTCGTCTAAGGACATTCACACGTTTCTGATGATCATTCAGACATTACAGAAACTGGTGTCGTCTCACAGCCCCCTGAAAACATCAGTGGAGACATTAGTCATGAACAGTCAAGTTCGGAATCTAGTTCTGATTTGGAACGTTCTTATGAACAGTTGACATGTGGATCACTGACTACATGGATGACCAACACACAGAAATCGGAGTCTTGCAGTCTCCTGAAAACATGACTTCAGATCCGAATCACGATGATTGAAGTTCGGAAAGCAGCTCGGAATCCACTTCCGATGAATATTCCAAGTATGAACAGTCCAATTCTTACCAACAGTTTCGACAAAATGACGAAAGTGGACATTTAACAGAAATCTGGGAAGAAACAACATCAAACAGTCCATCTTGCGAAAGAGACATTTTGGATACTGTGGAGATGCTCGTCCAAGGCGTGGAAAATACCATAAGGAAAGATTTACCAACGACGAGGAAAATGGATAGTGGCGATGAACATCGAGAACTAAAACAAGACACGCTCGTGGTCATCAGCGACAGGGAATTTAAAACAAACCGAGAAATCCTGTGCGAGAACTCCTCGTTCTTTCGAGAGAGGCTCGGTGAACAGAAACAGTGCGTCATAAAGGTAAGTCGCCATTTTTTATTGCTGTTGATAAATATATATTTGTTTTTGTTTAGTTCAACAAAACAATTAAAAGGTAGGTTCTATCAATGCATAGTTGCTTGCAGTCAGTATTTTACTTAAAAATAATTTAATATAGTCTATCCCATTTTTTAAAACTTAGTTTTTAACTTGAGTTAATTTTATTACATAAATTAGACCCTTTGCAAATATAATAAAACCTTTGTAAATATTTTAGACCAGTTGTGAACACCCTAAATAAAAGTTTTTAAAAATGCTATAACAGTATATTTAAAAAATATATTTAATAACTGTATTTATAATTTTAAACAAGCATATGTTTAAGAATCCAATGTTTCTTATTTTCATTACTAATTTTGAGTGTTTGTAACTACTTAATTAAAAAATACCATTTGATTTTTTTTCCTGTTTTCCATTAAGACATTTATATTTTCAATAAAATATAACTGTCACTTAATAGATACCAAAGACACTTAATAGATACCATTTGACAACAAAATTAAGTACGACATGAAAAAAAGTTTTTCTTTTTAAAGATTGAGTAATTTTTGATTTTTGCTAAATCATCTTATTTTTCGAAAAACGTGATTTAACAAAGAAAATAAAAAAATTCGTTGAAATTTACATTTCTTTTCAACAACACTGGATCACAAAGTTAATATTTAGAAAAGGCTTTTGTCTATATTGTATTGTGAAATATAAACATATTTTGAATTCACTGTGCGAGTTAGACACATTGATTGAGGACTTTCTGCCATGGGTTGTATAAACATCAAAATTCGGTTGGCAACTTCAACACATTTTCAGAAACTTTTAATTACTTATACTGAATTTTTCATCAGAAAAATTGAATTTTGACACACACTATTCTAAATTATGCATTTATATTTCTATTCGTTTCTTGGCATATTTCTTTTAAAAAAATTGAGTATCATAAAACAACTAAATATGTTAATAAACATATTTTCCCTTATTGTATCACAAATTTGAACAAACTTAATCCCCTACATTAAAACACCCAAATATTAAAGCTATATTTTTGCATCTTTGTTCAAAGTAAACTAACTTTAAATAATTTTGTTATCCCATTGTAACTTATTTATAGTAAATCCAAACTAAATGAAAGAGGTATAGGTCCGAAAATTAAAATTAAATATTCAGACACCAAGTTTATTTATACCACCCACAATTGAATCATTTATTTCGGAAACCAATCAAGATACATTATTTTTTTAATTTTGTTTTTTATGTTGTCGGAATCTCATACAGGAAATATACATATTAGTCTCCAGTCCATAAAAAAATTAATTCAGTTTTAGGGTTTATTTTTCATAGTAAATATTGCGTTTAGTGCAGAAAACAAACAAGCGATGTTAGATAGTATGTTGAGAGTGAATGCAAAATTTGAATCGTCTGTTGACAGGTTTCTGAAATTAAAAATCTGTTGTTTCTTTTGGGTTTATTTTACTGAAGCAGAATTTTATATGTAAAGCACATAGTGTCGTGCACAATCTTGCCAATTGGCGTTCTGTCAGCTGACAAATTAACTTTAAAAATGTTATTTTTTACTGTCAAAAGAGAGCTAATTGCGAATTAGAGAAACCAGCTAATTGCAATATTTGAAAAGAAAATTAAAAGTAAGGGATAAATATTATAACTTAAGTAAAAGCAACGTTCATTTCGAGAAAATGTATATAACAATCTTAATTTTTTAAACCAAAATCTATATTAATAACAAAGTTAGAAAGTTTTTCTTTGTTTCCCGAAAATTTGAGAAAGCTGGTTTCCAAAATAAACGATTATATTATTATTTATCGATATGATTGGCAATTAATGTTAATCAATAAGTAAACTCTATTTATTTTTTCTCCCACAGTGAAATGGACATTTTCCTGGCTGTTCTGAAGTGGATACATTTCAAGTGTCTAGATCGAGAAGAGCACGCGGAAGAAATCCTGAGCTGCGGCAATGACAATGGAGGAGGCCGTCGCATGTTTCCATCCACCGATTCTGCCGGGTATCCTGGAGAACCCTGGAATAAGAACCATGGTGCTGAATGGACTCTGGTATGTTTTAACGTGTATAGTTTTATTTTAACGTACTTTTATAATTGTGTATTTTTCTCTCATTTAAAATACTACAATGCATGTATCTTCATATGTTCTAATACTATTACTATAAAAATATGTGTCCGTGGTTTTTTTCATAAGTTATTCTATTTTTAACTGAAATGTGCATTATGAAGTTTTCGCACACTGATTCGATAATGTCATATTTAATGCTTGCAAGTCAGTTTCTTTTGTGATAATATATCTGGAGTTAAAATGGGCAAATCTGAATTTTGACTCTAGGGTAAATTTATTAGTTGCATATCATTTTCATAATGGTACTCAATAAAATAAACAACATAATTATGTAATGGACGATTAGTGCAAGTAATTTTAATCTGTAAAGAGCTTGGCCTTATCGCAATGGTGAGCAAAGACAATGAGTAAAGTACAAGATTTTTTTTTCTAGCAAGTAGTATGTTCTCACATCTATATGTTCTCAAACCTTCGAGATATATTAATAGTGCTTTACCCAATTGTGTTTAATTATCACAAGTGTTTCCAATTTTATATGTTTGGGGTTGAATTTCTTGAAATAATGTTTTGCGAGTCAGTACAAAAAGTTTTAGTTCACGAACAAGACATACTAGTACCATTTCTCAGGCTTTTTAGTTGTTGATTTTTAAGAGATGTTTTTACTAAGCACCAACCACTCTAAAAAGTAAGTAAATTGCTAGTTTATTTTTATATAGATTTATATATATAAAAGTGTATATTTTGGTTTTTTTTAAGACCTTATCAACTTTATATTTATATTTAAAAGAGATCCTATACTCATGCTTGGGGTAAGGAAATATATTTTTAAATGTAATAACATTTTGATTGGATAATTATTTACGAATTTTAATAAATATAATTCTATAAGTTTCTATTTAAATTTTGATTTGTATGAGCAAAATGTACCCTTCACGTATAATTCTAAAGTAACCAAAATTATTAGTATATACATTACTCAGTGTTCACTCTTGAAATAAAAAGGGACAGGGCGCTGATGGCAGTAAAAGGGCACCCCGTTTTCGAAAAGGCACTTCTTATTTTCAAAAGGGCACTTTAAAAAAAAACGTTTGGGGTGGCCGTGGCCACACATTGACACATCGGACCCTTGACCAAACAAAAAAAAATCCGATTTATTGGTCGACATTGCGCTAGAGATGCATATTGGGCTATTTTTGACGGTTCGGTGCCTATCTCGAAGGAAAGACCGGTACAAAATTGAAGAAAATATTACTTCAAATCAAAATTTGACATTGAAAATTTAATGTTTCTCCTAAAACGAAATATGTAAGTAGCCATAATCAGACCCCTCACAAAACTTTTAAAAAGGCCACAGAAATCGAAAGTTTGGTAATAAAATGCCTAGTCTACCAATGGCAATCAATAGAATTCATGGAATACCCTGTGCTTGAAATTACTGCAGAATCGTTGCGATTTCATAACACGCATAGTTAAAAAGGAGCTAGTTTTTCTACTGTCACAATACATTTAATTCCAATTTGCACATAAATTTTTTTTAATTGATGCCTTTTTTAAAGACAACTAGGGAAAAAAGGACGCTTGTGCTTGACTGAAAAGGGCAAGAGGTGTGGAATTTTTTTAAAAGAGGGCAGCATTTATGAAATAGGGGCATAAGGGCGCTATCAAGATGGAAAAAGGGTGGTGGGCAGGGCGGGCCAAAAACGCCTAGAGTGAACACTGCATTACTAATGTCAAGGGGGATATGACAGCAAGGATAAAGTTAGAATATATATATATATATTTTTAAACTGTCAAAGTTTGTTTTTGGTTATTTATGAATGCTCGTAACGGATCAAAGACATATGATTCAAAATATTTTTTATATGTATTCCTAATATTGAAACTAGTTCTTAATATTGAAACGGCACAAAATAAAGCTGCATTCTGGATTTAGCGAGTTTTGAAATTGGGCGACTCAAGTTATAAACACAGTAATGGAAATAAATAGTTTATAGCGAATAATAGTTAATATTAATAGGGTATGTTTTTAGTTGTGAATTTTTATTCATTTTGATGTGTAATATTCTCAAATTTTAAAATGTGTGGAATTCCATTGAGGATAACTGCACCGTCACATTTTCTTTTTATAATCTAAGAATGAAATTATGTATATATATTTGAAATAGTTGCGATATTTTCTGGTTTTGAAAGTTTTTATAAAAACGGCTGAAAAATCTCAAATTGCAAACAATGAACTCCAACAATCCTTATACATTTTTTAAGATCTGAAAGACCTTTATTCAAATACAACAAGTATACCTGAAATCTGTCTGTTCCAAGAACTACAACAAGGGTGTAAAATTAAACCACCCTTTATTGAAGAACATTGTTGTAAATCACAATTGTTACAGAATAACAGTGCGTTTTCACGTGTTCTGTCAGAATCCCATCAACCTTTGAGCACAGCGCAATTTCTTGCTCTACACATTCAATGAGTCTTCTAAATATATTAACTTGGGATATGTCACTCAATTTCTCAAGCGATAAAACATTCGAGGAGTCATCTCATACATGGATGATTGTTCCAGCGACATGGCTCCTTGCGTGAGGTTGATGAGAAGAATATGGTAAGTATTACAGTTGCGAAACAGTTTAACTTCTTGTAAAGTAAAGAAATTCTGTAGTACATGAAATGTTCACTATATCGTAATAAAAACATTGGCGCACAATGTAACAGTAATCATAGAGATTCCATCTTTCAGATCTTCATCAAACGGTTTAAGGACATTTTTACTGTTAAAAATACATTCTCATATTTGATGAAACTTTTGTCATTTTTTACCAAACAGACGCCTGCTATATGCAACATTTATGTTGATATTGTGATTGAATCTTGTTAGATATTGTTTCCCCACATGTATACAACAGTTTATTCCAATTGAATTAATAGTATTGTTGATACACTGCTTTTTATAAGCCTCAAACAATTATCTATTTCTGTTCATTACAAACGGCACGGTGCCCTTAACTTTACATGGCGGGTGGCCGATATTTCGACCAAAATCCCATGTTAAAATCAAACACCCACCTTCTGAAGATTAAAAGATTTATTTTAGGATACTGTACATTTAAATTTGGTCCTTTAACCGCACACAGCTAGGGATTTCAATGGACTAATCGAAGTGTGTATTATACTTGCAGATACAGCCCAAGTTCGTTGCGCTTGCTATCTTCCGAGCTATTTTGTCCTTTCCGACACGATGGTCATCACGATGGTTTTTTAAAAATTCTTTTTCCCACAGTGAGATTGTTGTCTTTTTCGCTGGTTTGGGATGGATAAATCGCAAGTATCTGGAACGGGAGGAGCATGCCACTTACAGTCTCGGATGTGTCAACTGTGCGTCGATGACCATGGAAGAGGCAGTGGATAAAATTAAAACCAGGATCTTGGAAGGTATCTGGTAAGTGTTTTTACGTAAAAAAAAAATTCTATTTAATACACTTTTCATATTGTATTTTCTCTCATTTGCAATATTACAATATATATATTTTCCAAATCAGCCATCATGTTTATCGAGAGAAACAAAACACTAATTAATTGTGTTATTTAGGGAAGAATATTATATTTTTTTAATTACAAATTGGCATTAGAAAAATCAGATATTAACTCTGTATAAATACTATTTTGATATATATATATTTTGGATCTATCTGTTTTTGCAAACTATGGGATTTATCTGGTTTTACAACTGATTACTGTGCCGAAATTGGTGTGCAGTAGCCTATGCACATCTTGATATATCTTCTTTTGAAACTGATTTCTTCTGTGGTTTTGCAACCAACTGCTACTTTCACACTGTAAAATGAATGTAATCTGATTGCTTTGGAATGTTATGCCTGTTGATAGATCTGTAGGAAAACTAAAAATAAATATCATAATTTAAAACCAAAAAACAAACAAACCAAAAACAAAATTTGTTTATAAACTAGAGGGCTCATATGTTGTTTACCATCGATATAAAAATATATTTCTCAAATTGTTATTTCTAGCCATTATGTTTTTCACTAGAAATTACGTTACTCTGGATTTTTTTTGTTTTGATTTTTTGGAAACCAATTTCTTTTACATTTCATAAATATTTTGTTAATATCAAGGACAAAGTCAAGTATCACCAACTATATAAATGCACTTTTCGAAAGCAGCTATATATATATACACTAAATGTTCTTGCAGCATTTTAATGTGACTTTTAAAACAGACAATTAAACAAGTAACTTTAAATGAATTTCTACCCATTATTGTTCCAAGCTTTAATTTGTAGCACGATCTCATAATCAGAGGGTTATGAGTATAAGTCCCGTAGTCTTATCAAAGACCTCTGTGTTCAGAGAGTTGGTATACCAGCTAAATATGTCGTTGTTTTCAAATGTTTTCACTCCCTCCCCTAGTGGTGTAGAAATTGAAAATTGAAAGCTTCTCTCTGTTAAAATAAATAAACTTTAAAAAATATTTTTGTATATGTGTGATTTTCAACGAAACTAAAAATCCTTGCGACATACAAATTAATTATACTAGTTACTGATGTTTATAGCAAATGACAGGAAGGTAAATAATCAAAATTAAAATTGATGAATTAAGCTCATCTCCTTTGTTTACGGTTATGGGTGATAATTTTATAATGATCACAAATTTTTCATTTAAATTGCAATGATAATGTTTTTTTTTAGATATTCTTTAAATCAGTAGATCTGTATGGAAATCACAAAAAGTGTCAAATGTTAACGAAAACTTTATATAAATGCAAACTGCGTTTTCTAATTTTATGAAAACTTCACTATTAAGACATTTAACTTTCATCACATTAAAAAAAATTTGGTTAATGTTATAAAGTAGTTTTTGAATAATGCATTTAGTTGAAATGGAATGTTGTTTCTGAGACAAAATTGAGTAAACACTTTCTGTTACAAGCAAGCTGAGGAAGGGTAATAGTGTGAAATTATCCACCAGAATTTTTAAGCAGAAAAAACTGTTATATATTTTAACTTTATACCGATGTTAACTTTTATGGTAAAATGTCTGTGAATGAATGAAATCATTAATGTATGAAGTAAGTTCATATTTTGTACTCGCCTTCATAACCCGAGTAGATATTCACTTCAGTACAGTTAGACTTCCATTACAAAGGCTACTTCAGTATGCTGTGAAATTACATACCTTTATTACCCTAAAACTTTTAGTTTTGTCTTACAATTATCCCTACAAAATTAACTTTTAACTAGTGTGCTCATTTCTTGTTCGGTTTCACCTTCCTTGGAAAGTTTGCTTCATTCGCTTGAAAGTTTTGATAAAAATTATTAATATTTTTTTTTAATGTAGATACGAATCGGATAAAAAATGTATTTTTCGTCTATTTATTATATATATAATCAATTTCTTAAACATTTGATAATTACTTTTCATAATAGCCTATGCATGTGGAGATCTTTGTTCGAGTATGTGCTAAAGTAAGAAAGAACACGAGAGATTTAGTTATGCAATTAAAAAAATAATGATATAATAAATGTGTAAATAAATGTAAAAATAAAGGTTTCTTTAAATTTTAAGTACTTACTTTTAACTAAATTCTCCCAATTTCCTCACCATGAAGATACTTCAGCGGTGACATCACCACAACACACTGAAACTGGAGATTGTCAAGCAGGTTCTCCATATTCAGTCTTACAGAAAGAACTTCAAAATCAGAGTTCCAGTGATTCGGTTGCACACGAGATGTCTTCGGCTTCTGATATAAACCTGAACACTTACTCAAACATCGACAATGGAGATTCCTCGTGTTCTCGTGAAAGTCTTGTGGAGAAACAGAGCCTCAATGACACTGTGCTCCACAGTTCATCGAACTCACTTGAAAACCAAGAGATCGAACATTCGAGTGTGAGCTTTGAAAGCCAAATTGGAGATGCAGTGTCGTCATGTGGAGATCGAGAAAGTAAGATCTGTGAGGAAGAACGTGAAAAGAACAGCCCTGATGAAGAGCCAACAGGCACTCTTGAAAGTCCTACGACTCGATCGTCTGTTATGCATCTCGAACCTGCGAAAAACACAACATCTGGTTTGGTTGAATGCAAAGAGGATGTTCTTCTGATTCGAACATTGAGCAAACAACATCTGACATCTGCTCACAGCTAACATCTGCTCATACTGACGTCAAGCAGCATGAAGAAGAAGCAGGTCACATACATTGCTCGGATGAAGATCCTACGTCAGAGTTATCTAGGATACACCACGAGAGTGTAGAGATCAACCCCTCAGCAACAAGGAATGACGGCAATCCACCTGGCACAGACATTCCAGAGACCACCAATATCGTCGAAGACATTGAAAGCACAGAGAATAGTGAAAGTGAAGATTCGAAAAGCAGTGGAGAAATTTCAGATGTAGAAGCTTTCGATGTCGTTGACATGTTGCTTACAGATGAAGTCTCGCAACCGAAGGACAGTGTCTTCATGCTGAAAAAAACCATAACCGGCACTACAGACTCAAGTGTTGTCTATCCTGCATTATGGTCAGCGTGGGAGGGAAAGAATTCTCGGTCCACCAGGAGATCCTGCGAGAAAAGTTGGGCTGTTTTGCTCAAATAATCGGAACAAGGAGAAATGTGCAACTGGTGTGTCATGTAAGTTTCTTATTTTAGTTTTAGTGCACTAATTATTAATAATTTTCAATATATGGATAAAACACTATTCAGTAATATATAGAAAATAACAACACATTATGGTAAGTAATACAAAAATATTAAGTTTTAAATGGTTTTATAAAAATAAATAAATTAAAACATAGGAAAATTTGTTCGTATTTCTGTTAATTATTTAAAAGAAGGGCATATCGTCAAATCAGATGAAAAAGTTTCTTGCAACAATTTTATTTTTCGATATTAATTCACACGCTGCATTATAATAATTTTTCTTTTACATTTTTAAAATTGTGACTGATAAGTCTAATTTATTTTACCTTCACTTTAGTTTATAAAAAACTAATGAATGTTGTTTAGTATTTAGTGATATAAAGGGTTTATTCTTTTTATGTTCAAACTTTCAAAGGCTAAAAGGTAATTTTTGTAATTCTTTTTCCAGCTAAGCAAAGACATCCAAATATCCCCTTAAGCGTTTCACGCTGTACTGACATTTTTGCATTAGGGTGAGTTTACGACCACCTTGAAACGATAGTGGGAATTGACACGTCGGCCAGGGTTCTCGACAACCCACTGTTGACAGAAAAAGGCCGCAAGTTGAGAACAATGCTATATTTGCTAGATATAGTCAATTTTTCATAATTATTTCTAGTATAAGATATTTTATGAAATTTATTACTTATGATACCTTTTTAAAATATAACTTAAAATATTTAAAATTTGACAATTCTCTGTTTCAAAAGCGACAGCTTTTTTTTTCCTTTTGTCACCGTATTTATGCAGCTATCAAAATGTATATTTAAAAAAACTTAAAAAATGTTTTTGTGGTTATCAAATGGTAATTACCAAAAAATTATCTTTCTATTTTAACTGTTTAACAACAACAAGTTAAAATAGTAATAATTACAGATTTTAAGTTTTGAAAAGTAAGCAAGTTTATGGTTGGAAAATTTGTAGAATTTTCAAATGTAATTAGAATTTTTACAAAGATTATTCTATGTATAGAATTTGGTATCGCTAATGTTCAGTTGATTTTATTTGAATAATACTTATGCAGTATGATATACCTCCAGTCACAGTGCTTGCTCCAACAGGAGCCCCCAACAGGAGTATTTTTGTTGTATTTAATTGATGAATTACGATGATTTCCATAGTTCTTAGTATTGTAAAATCACAATGTTAAACATTTGGTTATGTACCTGACCAGTTATGTACCTGATAGGTAGTTGAATATGATTTAGCTTCTATCATCCACATTCTCGTTTACATGACAGAGTGCTATTTTCACCTAGTTACAGCCTAAATACTGAAATTAAATTGTTAGGTAACAGTGCTGATATACACTGGGGAACAATTACATTATAAATACCTAAACCATTCTGGTGTGACGTCAAACACTGGAATCTTCAGAGATGTGACGGATGTGAATGGTACGACTGTTTATACGTCGATGAGGTCCAGACATCTTGTCAATATTGAGTTATTATTTTATGTAAAGTCGTTCCTATGTTTGATAAAAAGTATTTCCTTAAAAAAAAAAAAATGAAATGTTTTTGTTTGCCGAAATATTTAATTAAAACGTACAATAGGGTTAAAAAATGATAAAATTTTCATCAATTATGACAATACATTTTTAAAATACACCTCTATCATACATTTTTTACCACTCACTTGAGAGAAGATAGCACCTTGCATATCAACGACAAGTATTCCTAATTCAACTGTTCATGATAGTATTCACCCCTTGAAATTTTTATGTATAAAAATCATCAAGATTTTAACTAGGCATTAACTGGTATTTAATTTGAAAGATAGGTTAGGTAAAGTAATTTTTACAGAATTTGTACTTTGAATGTACTTTTTATTTATAGCGAAATCATCCTGTTTTTCGACATTTTGAAATGGATAGACTATGACTATTTGGAGAGAGAACAACACATCATCAATGTTCTCCGATCCATCAGATTCCGTTCCATGGCCATGGAAGAACTTCTATCCGTCGATTTTATCTGGCCTCGTTAGGATGGCTGAAGTTCAGAAAATGATGGACTGAGCATTGCGGTAATTCATTAATACTTTTATTTCCTCTTGGTGCTCGATGTGATACATTTGCATTATGAGCAAAACTTTTAGCATGTTGGAGTCGATTTTTAAACAATTGCCATTTGAATTCTTATACAACATTTTTAAATGGAATATACATAAAATAAACTGTTATTGTATAAATTGAATGACATTTCTAAATATATATATACACTAAACTTTCTTGCAGTATTTTAATGTGACTTTTAAAACAGACAATTAAACAAGTATTTTTAAATGAATTTCTATCTCCGTTATTGCTCCATGCTTTAATGCGTAGCACGATCTCATAATCGGAGGGTTATGAGTATGAGTCTTGTAGTCTTTCTAAAGACCTCTTGTGTTCAGAGTGTTAGCATACCTCCTAAATATGTCGTTGTTTTCAAATATATTCATACCCCCGCCCTAGTGGTGTAGAAAATTAGACAGTGGGATACCATTTCTAATGCTGTCATTGCCATGCCAGTACTCCTGTACATGAATGAATACAGTTATTTATCATTATATACATATCTCAAATAATATAATTATACAAAATTATTAAAACAATTCAAATCATGTAATTATGATTGAAATATAAAATCATGTAACTATAAATTAAATTTTAAACTTACCTTTCCCTTGCAGTTTCAATCGAACTGCGTAAAGCCACATGCTTTCCGTGATCCACACATAACGTTTTATGAGATAAACTATCATTTTAAGAGTTTAAGTTACATGATTTTTTTTTTTTTAATTTACATTATTTTAAACATTAAACACCTTGTCTTGCCAAGCTAACTTACGTAAAGAGGCATTCTGTCATATATTACTTTCTTCCTATTGAAAACAATGAATTTAATAAAAGTATACAAATAATGTATAACACATTGGATTAACTTATGAACCCATTGTGGTTTGAAGATGAGCAAAAATCTAATCTAAGATGTGGTATTAAATGTTAAAATCTAGTTTTGAAAAAATAACGTAAACAAAATTTAAAACCAATGTACTCTTTCCAGAATAAAATATCTTTAAACAAGCAAGTGTGCAATTTGTTAGCACAATTTCAATTTTAACCCAATACACATTTTATAATGAAATTTATATAAGATTTTTTTTCTATATAATGTGGAATTATCTGTATAATAGGTACTTTTTCCCACTCATAGTTGTTTGACATTTCGTCCGGAAACGATAAAAATTTCATGAACTTGTACGTGGTCGCAAATGAACTCGAATTTGGTCCTGCGAGAAAAGTCGCTCTGAAAGGCCTGGCTGCAAACTTCGAATCATTTATAGTCATCAACGACTTCCTAGATTTAATACCTGATCAAGTGTTCGAAATATTCATGGAAGAAACCATCGGTAGCAGGAGGTATGTTTTATTATTTACTAAAGTAATACTTATTAAATAAAAAGTGTTACCAAGTGAATATTGTAATATTATCAGTAACTATGATGCAACTAATATACAGGGACTTGATTATTTGCAAACAAATTGACTTACCATAAAAATATAACGTATAATGAGTATCTTTTAATTTAGCCATATATAAAAAAGTTAACATCTAAAATACAATTTTTCACTGTAAAAAAAAATTCTTAAAATGAATGTTCCTGTTTTTTAAGTACAATTGCATCATAAATGAGCAATGACGTACTCCAATTTAAAAAATTGTACTTTTGCAAAAATAAACAGTGGTATTTAATATTGCTCATCTTAGCTTCTGTTCAAGCCATTTCAACAAAGATACCCGACAAACTTAAAATAGTTGTTCAGAAGATGGTTTTTCACATGATTTGATGTCGATTGCTTAAATGGAAACTGGGTCCTTACAACTCCATTATTTTGCTTCCTATTCTTTTGGCACACCATTTTAACATTTTTTCTGTTTAAAGTAGCCCTGGTAGTTTAACGGATAAGGCTCTTCATTGTGGTGCCTGATGATCTAGGTTCGATTACTGGAATGTCTTGGTTGTAATTGTCGACATTTATTGAATGGGCTTAATGAAGTCAGCCTATGTAGGCGAGCATCTGCTCTTTTTATTCATTGTACTTTGGGTGCATGTCTTTTTCAAAATTGTACCTTATGTATTCGGCGCCATGATAAGCTTCGAACGTACTCAAAAATGAGTACATGTTACTTATTTTTGAGTTACTATTTTTTACTGTGTACAATGAGTATCCTGTAATTTAGCTATATATATATAAAGTTAACATTAAAATGCACTCCTATGTTTAAAGCCATCATAATTCTTTAAAATACTGTTAAATGTTGTATAAGTATTTCTGCTGAAATATTGGTTTTAATACAAGTTGCTCTAAAATATACATATATTTTGCTCTTTGTTTATGAAACAAAAACCTTGTATCAAAATTATTGCTTATTATAAAAGTCGTAAATAAAGCAATTTTCTTCTTTGACGTTCTGAGAATAGTAGATAAATTACAATTATTTATTCGTATATTTTTATTAGCCAATTTAAATTGTATAATTGATGTAAAACTAAATTGAAGATCATATAGAATGTGTTAATTGGGAGGTAATATAAGAAATGTTAAGTCCCCGAACTTATTCGTAACATCTTTACACATGAGCAAACTACAAATCGGTCTCAATCGAGTCTTTTGGTCTGCAAGTAAAGTTTTTTTTAATTATTTTTCCCACAGTGAGATTGTTGTCTTTCTCGTTGGTCTGAAGTGGATACAACAGATATCTGGAATGGGAAGAATTTGCCGCAGACATTCTCGGATGTGTCAACTATGCTTCCATGACGATGGAAGAGGCCGTGGCTTGCCTTCACCCGCCACTCCTCCCCGGCATTGTACAGATTCCCGTAAGTAAAACCAAGATCTTGGAAGGTATGTGGTAAGTGTTTTTACGTAAAAAAAAATTCTATTTAATACACTTTTCATATTGTATTTTCTCTCATTTGCAATATTACAATATATATATTTTCCAAATCAGCCATCATGTTTATCGAGAGAAACAAAACACTTATTAATTCTGTTATTTAGGGAAGAATATTATATATTTTTTTAATTACAAATTGGCATAAGATAGATGCAGATATTAACCAAATATTAACTCTGTATAAATACTATTTTGATATATATATTTTTTAATCTACATGTTTTTGCAAACTATGAGATTTATCTGGTTTTGCAACTGATTACTGTTCCGAAATTGGTGAGCAGTAGCCTACACACATCTTGATATATCTTCTTTTGAAACTGATTTCTTCTGTGGTTTTGCAACCAACTGCTACTTTCACACCGTAAAATAAATGTAATCTAATTGCTTTGGAATGTTATGCGTTTTGATAGAGCTCATATGTTGTTATACCATTGATATAAAAATATATTTCTCAAATTGTTATTTCTAGCCAATATGTTTTTCACTAGAAATTACATTACTCTGGATTTTTTTGTTTTGATTTTTTGTAAATCAATTTCTTTTACCTTTCATAAATATTTTGTTAGTATCAAGAACAAAGTCAAGTATCACCAACTATATAAAAGCACTTTTCGAAAGCAGCTTTCACTGTACACATAATACCGTTTTAATAATATTGTAATTCTTCTAAACATTCAGATAAAGAACATTAACTGTCCATCTAGTTACTTGACTGAAGTTTAATAAATCGTGTCTTACCATTTGAACAATGTTAAAAGTATCAATAGTGAACATACTAAACCTTTAGCGTGATTATAATTTCGAATATGCCAGATAAAATTACCGTATATTTGAAATCTAACAAATCAATATTTTTATAATATAAGGAACTAGTACCAGGGGACCGAGCCCAGCTCGTTTGCATATTTTATTACTTAGTAATATTTCTAATGAATCGAAGCAAATGCAAATGTTTTGAAATGTCCATATCAATGGTCAGACGTTTCATGATATATTTTATCGTCTAATAATGTCTTAATTATCGAAATAAGTTAAGTTCTTTGAAATGCTCATACAATTGGTTAGAAGTGTCAAGATTGCAAAGGTAATTTAAATTAATATTTTTAAGGATCCTGAGCGTCTAACACGACCACTCGCACAATTGTAGCACAAAGATGTTTTTGTTTGCATGCTAAACCCTGACAATATTATTGTTGTTCAGTATTTTAAGTAACAATTTGTAACGATGTTTGCTTTTGTCTAACTCTGGAATAACTGACTGGATTTTTAAATGCTATGTAAAGTACTCTTTGTTAATAAGAAGATTATGATAACGGATATCAAATTATTTTTTGCTACTGCAAAATAATTTCGACAATCTTTTTATCTTCAACCTGTATTCATTCAACCTTTAAAGAGCATTTTATATTCTTATTAAACGTTTAATCAATAATAAAAATGTTTACTTATTTTGAGTTATTTTATGTGTTATTCGAAATTAATCGAATAACACACCAATTAACTATTAATTATAATGGTTAAATTAAATTTGTGGCTGTTGTTAGGAATATTTCATAATTTTGAAGAGGTTACAGCAAAAAAAGGTTCTATAATATAAAATTTGTGTAGGTGGTTAGTAGTATGGGTCCTGAAAAAAATAATTACTTCGAACAAATTTTTATTAACAAAATACTTATTTGAAGTAACATTATTAAAATAATTAAAAAAACATTTACAGTTTATTTTTATAAATGGTTTTAAATTAATTTAATTTCCCTCTGTGTATATAAAAACTTTTTCTTTTAAGGGTTTAGATTACTATGTACGTTTCAATTGAAAACTCTTAAACAGTTTTTCCTTTGTTATATTGTAGAGTCTCGTTACTCATCTAAATATCTGCTTGAAACTAAACATACTTACGTAATGCGAGAAAATGCCGAAAACAATTTCATATTTAATTAGGCAGGTGCTTGCTTTCAAACAAATATTTCAATAAAGATGAATTATTAGAAATGACAAAGTCAATCAATTTTAATACACATTTATAGTAAATGTCAAATTTATATTTAAAAGTGATTTTATATGTTGTTAATGAAAAATTTAAACTCTTTTTCCGTTGTTCTATTGTAAAATCCCATTACTCATTTTCAATCCCTCTCTTCTTGAAACTAAACTTACTTACGTAATTCGTGAAACAGTTCATTATTAAATTATTACTAACTAATACAATTTAATATCGAGAACTATTTCATTTCATATTAAATTAGATAGGGTAAGGATTGACATCGCGCAATTTTTCTACGCAATGGTAATAGGAATGTTGCTTTTACATTCAGAATGTGACAAATTTACTGGTATCACTTTTCCAGAAAAAAAAATTAGCATTTCAAACCATTTAACTTTTTCAGTAATTATTTACTCATTAGAATGTAGAATAAAATAACAAATCATTTTTATAGACACTATGCATGACATGGTCTCAAGATTAAAATTTTGACGAAATAACAAAAATGCATGGTCGATTAGCCTCTGTGATTGGTAAATAACAAACCACGTGGGATCCATCAACCAATAACAAATACGCATGAAGTTTCTTATATCTTTAAAGACGTCATGTTAATTACAGCGGAAAGCAGTGCAAAGTGTCCACAGTAAACAAGCGCAAATTTTTAAAAACGTTTCATTTTTCAAAATTTCTAAAACATATCTTCAAAATTGTTAAACTCACAAATTTGTTTTTAGTTTCTCGTTTAATGCTATCAGTATAATAGTGTATTTATAAACAATTGGGAAAATAAAACCTATCAAATAGTATAGAACAAAACCGTTTTTTAAATGTATAAAATTATATTTTTATCTTTATAAATATTGCGTAAAATTAATTTCTTTTAGTTAATTCCATTTGAATATAAAAGCTTAAAAAAGTATTTTTAAACAGTTGGTAAAATATAATTTATCAACTAACAATGTAAAACAAAGTTTAATTTTAAAAGTAAATAGATATGTATTTTATAAATAACACGTAACACATTATTTTAATAAAACATAATTCAATTGATTCCATTAAAATATAAATACTTAGCAAAACCAACGAAATTTCATCTAATCAAACATATTTTACATGAAAGATAAACAAAACCTACATGGTTTCCCTAACGATATTTTCTTATATGGTATTTTAAAAACGATTTTATTAGAAAACTTATAGTATTTAGTAGACGAAAAAGATTTGTTATTAGAATATGTTTTTTCTTTATTTGAAAACGCAAACGATTTTCCAATTTTAATTTACTGATGTTTCATTTGTTTATTTATTAGAAAAAAAAAACTTTAATTTAGAATAATTAGTAAAATGAAAATTTCTCATCAAAATATTTTACACGTTTTAAATTAAAATTACATATGACGAATTACATAACGTTTACTTCGTTTATTTATGAGAAAAAAATAACACTATTTTAGAATAAAAACTCAAATAAAAATATATCATCAAAATATTTTACACGTTTTAAATTAAAATAACATGACGAATTAAATAACGTTTAGCGGTTATTGTCATATAACCTATGAACTCGTACACGATGAATAATTTGCAATGGAAAGCGTTAAATGGAACTTTTAATCTACTTATTTCACCCTCTAAATGAAATTTTTCGAAGATGAAACCTATCCCAATCGAATTTTTACCGCAAAAATTGGTAGTACATCAATTTTCGTGAAAATCGTTAGAGCGGATTTGGAGATTGTGAAAACAAACGAACAAACAAATATAGTGACATTGCTCGTTTAATAGTATTAGATATCTGATGTATAACTATATATGAGTATAACTGTAAATGTACTGAAACCTGAGCTTTGGTTCGCAAGAGCCATTTTTTCTCGCAGATTTCATTCACAATGTCATTTTTCAATGAAAAGTAATCATGATTTATCAGACTTGCATGTTATGAAATTTATATAAATGTCTAAAACCACAATAAATAATAATTTAAATTGCTTTATAAGTTAAGTTTTGCAATTTTGAGACTTGCATATTAAAGTACTAGCAGATAAAAAAAATGCTTTCTGTTTGCACCCTTTCTTTTTTTATTTTCAGTAAAAACTTTGAAATATAATTAAGTTACCATACTTTAAAGTTATAATTCCAACTTTAATTTACCAAGGAAATTTATTTCCTTGGTAAATTAGTGATATCAGCTAAGAAATTCTAGAACATTCTACAAAGTAGCTGCAGCGTGTATCCATTACACAATCGACGATAGACGATCGTCAGAGCAGACGTGATCTCACGTCTGATATGACGCTTATTTAGCAACTTCAAGTGCATAAAAGGCACATTTGTACATAAAGATGCATTTGACTTATGACTTGAGGATGGGGGCTCCAGTTGGAGCAAGCACTGCGACCGACCGGAGGTCTATTGTACTATTAAAGACGCATTTGCATATGATATATAAAAATTACTCAAGTATTTGCATAAAGTAAAACGAATTATGTTTACTTTATGTAATATTTAAGAGAAAAAAAATACTTTTAATACTGATCAAATAAAACTTATATTAAATCAGAAAAAATAAATCCATTCCGATCTGTGAAGATCTATTGGAATATATATTTTTTAAAGTTAACTCTGGATTATTTATAATCAAACAGAGTACCGTAGCAATCCAAAACGTTCAAACATCATAGGAAAAAAATATATAGAGAAAAATAGGCAAAGTAAATAAACTAATTTTGATATATTTTTCCTAACAATCTTCAGTTTTAACTTTTACTCGCCACACTCCATTAATTAGAAATGGTGTACCAGCGATTAAACAGGCTAGAATACGTCCAAAATTTAACTTATTATCATCCCCACAACTCTCAAAGGGGGTGGATTAATGGTCAACCTGATTGATTCAGTATACAGTTTTCTATAGGAAGGTAATGTTTTTGGAAATATGGGGCTTTATCGCTCTTGATAAATATATATTATTTGTTTTCGTTGAGTTCAAGAATGTATTAAAAGGTAGGTATGCCTATCAATGCGCAGTTGCTTGCAATCAATATTTAATTTAGAATAATTTAATATAGTCAATTTTATTATATAGAACTTAGTATTTATCTTGAATTAATTTTATAAAATAGTATTAAGACTTTTCTAGCATTAAAATTTGATAAATGGAATTAACATTTTATTTCTAGATAAAATATGTGTGAACTAAAAAAAAAATATTTAAAATAAAAAAAAATGCTTTCCTATTTTTTTTTTAATCCAAAATTAGATTTTCCATATACAATGCATTATTTGTAAATATATTATACCCTTTGCCAATTCTAAACATTCTAAATAAACTATTGTATCATTAAATAATATTTAAAGCGCCCCAAATAAAATTAGTTTTAAATTGTGCATAAAGAACCAGAGAATCCAAACATTCTAAATAAATTTATTTTCAACTATATATTGGTAACAGTCATGTTGCCTAAATTACAAAGAATATTCACCAAACAATATTAAAATTGTTTTAACCGACCCCATAATTTACAAATATCAAAATTTAAACATTTGTATATTCTGAATAGTTTGTCCGTACAACTAATCAGTTTGTTAATCACTTATATATTCTAACCAATCAAAATAATCGTAAGGCAATATTCCTTTTCTGTCGTAACGCGTTGGTAGCGAGAGACTGAGTTAACTAAAGAACTATTTTTTTCAATCCAAGAGCTTGGTGTTTTCTCTCCTTTCAAAGATCATGAAACAAAAATCATAGTTATTTTGTTATTTTATAGATAAAAGTAATGTGAAAGGGTTAACCTGTTTGGTTGTGTTTTTTTTATTTCCATTTTGATTACGTAAGATCTCCAAGAATTTAAAAAGTATTTTTGTATGATGTTCCCTGAACCTCAATTATCTGACTGGAAGGTACTAGATTTCAAAATACTTTATTAACTTTACTTTCTAAAGTTTATAAAACTAATTTATTGTCTAAAACAAGAGTTAACAAGGTATAGTAGTCAAATTATTTCATTCAATATATGAGCGAGTGGAAGTAATTGAACAAATAAATTGCAGCAAAATAATGCCATTTTTATTTAGACTAAGCTCAAACTTGCCCCAATCCTCCTTTCCAGTCGATAAATGGTTGTATTTTAAACACTCCAAACATTGTTCAATCACAGTATAATTGTATGTTAATTGCCTTTGAAAAGGGGCATTTTATACTTAATGTGGTATATTTTTACTACAACTATAGGCAAATTTATAGAACAGCTTAATTGTTTTATTAAAATAGGTGGGTACACCTTAAGTATATTTTTAATTTTAAAATAATTGTTTCAAAAAGAAGTGAACATTTCTTAATGAATCCAAATGAAATAAATAATATTTCAAGTGGAGTTAGAAAAGTACTAACAATAAAATATAATTCAGTAAAATTTATATTTTTATATTTATTTAATCTGATGGAGAGAAGTAGTTTCATAATTGAAACAATTATCTATATTATTACAATGTTTAACAATTAATATTAATTTTATTCATTTTTACGACTAGCATTGTTGAATATTTAAATGAATAATAATATTTCTGTTCCAAAACAATACAAATTTTCAACCGAGAGACCTTTCAACAGTATCAGTTACTTTTCGTTAATTCAATTGTTAGAACTTTCTAAGATTTCACCGCCATAGCTGCTTTCTCAAATCCTCCACCTAAATATGTAATGTTATAAAATTATTTTGTTTATACAATTTTAAGAAAAGTCGCAATATGGGGAGATTCACCAAATGTTTGCGAAGTATCTGGTAAGTACACTAAATATTCTTTAAAAATATATGCGATTAATATCTTACTTAAGAAAATTTTGTAGTGGTATAATGGAGTTCTGTAATTAATAATGGCTTATATTAAGTTGCTGTATAGTGAGAAATTAATTTAGATATTACTTTTCAAACTTAATTATAAGTAATTATTTACAGCTCTGTATTTTAAAATTTTGCTTATGTTAAAAAGAAATTTTATCCTTAAATGCGTGGAATCGATTATTTCCCGATTTTTTTTTTCTTCTTTTCTTTCAATTTAGTTTATTTATGTGTATTTTAGAATTTTAATGTTAGTTTAAAAGTCTAGTGTTTGGCCCTTGTGCCAATAAACCCCAATCAACCTGATTTTTTTCTACTGCATATGTAATATTGAGAAGTGTAGAACATTAGATGCCGTAAATTAACGGCGTATGTCATTCCTTTATAAAATCCAAGATTGATATCAGCCGATGTGTAAAATCTTTACATTAGTAGTTCTGGGAAAAGTAGACCTGTAAAAAATAATTTTTTTTTAAAAAACATACAAGGCGATTTTAATGATTGCAAGCAACATTAAAGCTAAATTTTTTTTAGCAAATCAAATAACCCTTTTGGTTGTAAATGCATAACAAATAAATTTATGGACAAGCAGACAAAATGCTGAAAGGTTTAGTTAAAACGGGGAACTTTGCTAACGCTTGGTCAATTACTGCTCATAAAACATATAAACAGGGCTAGATTAAGACTTTAAAAAAAAGGAATACCCACTTAAAAAGGAGAATTTTTTAGTAAATATATTCTATGACATAAAAATCAAAATTTTACAAGTGTGATATCTCCTTTTAAAAAGGATTTAATTAAAAAAAGATTGAAAGAATGATAAAATTAATCGTTGATTAATTTAAGAATTTACATGGCTTGATCATATAGTTTTAAACAATAACAAATCAAAAAGAGAAATAAAACCAAGACTAAAATTTGAGTAACCAAAGGAATACAATTTTATTAAAGAAAACACAAAATTAAGGAAATGGAACACTTAATAAAACATTGCATTCCCAAACTAGTGAAGTAACTAAAGGAATTAAAGGGGGAAGGCAACTAAAAATTAATTATGCAAACTTCAACAACTTCATCCAGAGATACGTGACGGGAGGTGAAGACGACACCTTAAGATTTAAAGAGTATATATGTAACAACGCTGTTACTGCCATTAAGGAATAAAAGTGTCCTAAAATTGGGAAACGGTCGAATAGGGGTACTTATGTGCAACGGCTCACTCTTCGGCGGAGTCATCTCGGATGTCAGTGGATTGGGGTGGTCTCCATCTCAGGCGTAGGCCGGAGGTAGTCGTCCAGCTGAAGGATCCGGTTCAGAGGTGGTTGGTGAATAGGATGCTCCCAAGCCGAGGATCACTGGCCTGACGGATGACGAAAGGGACATCCAGAGGCTGACATCGGAGACTATGGCAGAGAACTCATGGTCGTCCTTCTGGGAGCTACGTCGATGGATGGCGGCGGTTAAAGCATTTAAACCCCGAAACATCTACCTCGATGAGTGGCTTTCGTGCATCTGTGGGGTGGTGGCAGTTAACTCATCTTAACACCTAAAAGCTCCATCCAGGCATCTCTCGTGTCAGACAACCCAAAGGTTTTGAAAATTCGGCTCTAGGCCAGCGTTAATGAAAAGGAGCAGCTCAACTCGTGCTTCTTGAAGCCTCCGAAAAATGTGTTAAAAGTCAGCGTCTGTAGAGTGTAGAAGTCAGAAAGATCCCGTAAAAACAGTGCGCTTTCGTATATATCGCCAAAACCTCAATGCCAGATCTCTCAAACAAACACCTCAATTTACCTCGCAGCCAATCACATAATTTTATAAAATGCCAGTTACAGTTAAATCACTTTCCTCCTCCCTACAGTTGAAAACTAGTAGGTTGTTTGCAAACTCAAAGTAGGGACCAAAACACAAACTGTAATATGATGCTGAGGAATGCAAGGGGGTGAGGGGCGATTTGAAACGAAAAAACAGCGGAAACGGGCGTTTTACACCGGAAATTTACTCCAGGCGGGGGGTTATTGCTCTATTTACACTCATTGATTGAAAGGAGGAAAACTTAGTTTGGACTTTATGGAATTATAAGTGAAAGTTCCCAGACAAAAGTTTGACAAACGTATAAGGATAAATTATTATTGCATTTGAAGGGGAGTCTGAAACAAAATTAAATATAATAGGAAGTAAAATTAACACAATTATGATTTTAACCATAACACAAGCACTTAAAATTCTTACATTGTCATTAAATTAAATTATGAAAAACACCTTTATTGAATGAGTTTTCTTTTACCTTATTATTAAAAAAATATCGGGGTATTTTTTTTTATCAAAAATACTTTTAAGTAAATAGTTCTAGACAAATTTAGTAGAAAACCACATAAAGTATTTTATATATTTTACAGGAAAATTTATTTGGGGATCCTCGGAATTAAAAAGTGTAAGTACTAGCTTTACTAGTTTATTCGGAAGTCGGGCCCTGCATATAGGTAGACCAATTCAAGCCAAACATTTTGAATTATTTCTAGATTGTCGCTGGCTTAGTAGTGTTTCGTATAGAGAAAGTTTTCATTTAGTTCATATAATACATCATAAATTACTGGAATTGTATGATTAGAGCGTAATTTGTATGTAATCGAAATTATGTTATTCTAAGTCCCAGTCATGGACGTTTCTGTTTTCAAAGATGTCTGAGCGCTATGTACAATTTTTTGAAGAATTAAGTTTTCTATATTTGTGATTAGATAAAACTACTTCAAAAAATTGTTTGTGGCATACACTTCATTCCACCTATTCCCTGATGCGTTCTATGCAACTGTTATAAAATCTTGAGCCGAAGTACACTTTAAAATACATTTGTATTTATCTGAAAATGTTCGCTGCCTGCCAAAATTAATATTTTGTCAAACTAAAGAAATTCAGTTCGCCATTTTTTTCCCGAAATTTTTTTCGTTAAAGATGAGGACAACATCAAATAAATATAGATGGCTCGACTCAATTGAGGGATCTCTTGTTCCAAAGTCACGCGAGATATTGACCCCGTCCGAAAAGTTTGTTGGAATTGTTGCAATACATTTATCAAAAACCAAAATTATAACTGCTTTAGCTGATACTACCGGACCGAAATCGAAGTAAATGACTATCGTTAAGAATGTAAAAATTCGAGTTTTGTCAAAAGTCAAGTAATTTACGAAGCTATTGTCAAAACTGATGTCGTGAATTTGGCAATTGCAGAGTGCTAAAAACAATAGTGTTATTTCTCATAGTGTTCTAATTCGTAGTAATTAAAAACCTATCAGGAACGATAGATATTTTTCTCGCATCTTATGATAAAAAAATACTTATTAGTGATTACTTGAGTTACTTGTTAGTGAATATTTTAAATGAAATATTAATTCATTATTTTCTGTAGGAACCTCAAAATTCAGAGTCACTGTCGACTGATAAAGATAACAAGGATGGACAAGCCAAACATTTGGAATATACTCAATCAAGTGAAGATGATCAAGGAAATCAGGATACGGGAAATTCAAAATATGTGTTCACTAAAGAACTTGAAAATACTGATATTGGATTTGCAAGACTTTTCATGAGCATCAATTAAGATACTGCAATTCCTGTGCTTCTCGATGTCGAAGGTCTTGACAGCGCCAATCAAATCTTTGAAAATCATGGGCTTCTAAATGCTGAAGGCCTGGACACCGCAAATTATGATAATCTCAATGGCGAAGGTATGGACAGTGACATTCAAAGTTTTGAGAATTACGAGGTACTGAATGCCGAATATATGGACAGTAAAAATAAAAATATTGGACCTTTAGAACTTCCCTATATCAACAATCCATTTTTGGAGAGAGACGTCCTTGACACCATCGATCTGATAATAACAGGAGTCGAAAATGACATAAAGGACGATATTAAACTGATTCAGCCAACAGATGGGACTCCGGGATTCCATACAGTGACGTCAGACACCCTCGTCGTGATTGACGAACAAGAATTGCCTCCCCACGGACAACTCTTGTGCGAACATTCAAAATACTTCAAGGCCAACAGATGAGACTCCGGGATTCCATACAGTGACTTCAGACACCCTCGTCTTGATTGGCGAACAAGAATTGCCTACCCACGGACAACTCTTGTGCGAACATTCAAAATACTTCAAGGCCAACAGATGAGACTCCGGGATTCCATACAGTGACGTCAGACACCCTCGTCTTGATTGGCGAACAAGAATTCCTTACCCACGAACAACTCTTGTGCGAACATTTGAAATACTTCAAAGATCTGCTTGGAGAAACAAGGAATAAGCAGTGTGTAGTCCGAGTAAGTTACAATGCTTTGATATTTGATAAAAATCTATAATTTTGTATAAAGTATAAAATATTGTAATTATAAGTAATTTGTAATAAAGTATGAAAAATCTTAAAGGGATAGTGCAGTTACAAACCTTTAAAGATCGTATTTTTAGTCTATAGCTTATGGGGTGTATGTCATTACCTACCGTTTGATACTAAGTTTTTTTTTTTAAATTAACATATTAAATTATGTAAAATTCAAAATTAAAATTTTAACAAAAGTGGACACACACTCTTTTGGGAGCAGTCACTATTAGAAATTTTACTTGTTTAAATTTCGTGCGGGAAGACCAAGAAGCAAAAAAAAAATGAGAACTACTTGGGATTTTACGTTTTACAGTTTTTCTTCTTTTGGTATACTTGTCTCAAAAAGTATATTTTTAATCAAAACAAAATTTTATATTCCATTAGTTTACTATAAAATCTACATGTTAAATCTAAATTTGAGTGGTTTTACTAAAATAAAACAATCTAGGTTCGAAATTATTAGTCAAAAAATAAACAAAAATTCTCTATTTAAAAAAAAAAGTATGATGATTTTTTTTCTAGTCCAAAACCAAAAAAAAATTAGCTTCAGTAGTTTAATTTCTATGTATTCTATATAACAATAAAATTTTGTGATTGTATATTGAAAATAGTTTTATAAAAGTGTACGCTACGAACTTATTAACCTAAATTCCTACATTTATAAAATTACTTTTTTCATAAAAAGCATACTAAATGTTGATATTGTGATTGAATCTTGTTAAATATTGTTTTCCCCACATGTATACAAAATTTTATTCCAATGGAATTAATAGTATTGTTGTTACACTGCTTTTTATAAGCCCCAAAACAATTATCCATTTCTGTTCATCGCAAACTGCACGGTTCCCTTAACCTTTACGTAGCGGGTGGCCGATATTTCGCCAAAATCCCATGTTAAAATCAAACACCCGCCTTCTAAAGGTTAAAAGATTTATTTTTGGATACTATACATTTAAATTTGGTCCTTTAATCGCACACAGCTAGGGATTTCAACAGACTAATTGCACTGTGTATTTTACTTGCAGATACAGCCCAAGTTTGTTGCGCCTGCTATCTTCCGAGCTATTTTGGCCTTTTCTATACACCGACACGATGGTCATCTCCTGCCACCACGTTCGAGACATGTACCATGCCGCACACTATCTCGGCATCAAGAAGGCTTTCGAAAAGTACAGAGAGGTAAGCATATGAATTCACCATCATCCGTGCTCTTTCTAAAGTATAGATCCCTTTTACGTCTCTGTTGAAAGTTTGGAATTCATTTTAAAGGATTTCTTTTTGGTTTGCACGATTGGATAAAATAACATGGTACTTGAGCTCCACAATAGGCTAATGACAACGGTTTAGAATTTATCTCGATGGTTTTCTTTGGTTAGTTAAAGTCATACAAGAGCTGCACATTTAGCTTTTTGGCAACGATTCGGTGCCTATCTCGAAGGAAAGACCCGAGAAAAAGCGATGCCTTGTAATTTTTAATCATATGGTCAGATGACGAGGACATCGCCCGAGCTGGCACCCGACGCAACCTCAATAGGGGGCAGGACTTTAAATTTCAATTTGATTATTAGGCACATTGCTTAAAAAAAACGATTGTCCGAGAAGTCGTTTGGGTCTGCTCACCCCCCCCCCCCAGCAGTCGTTTTTGGCACCGGGCAGAGTCGCTCTTTTATCGAAGGACACTTTGCAGCGCTATGCACTTTTTTCTTAAATTGTTTAATTGTTCTAAAATAACGAGGTGCATGTATGAATGTGTATGTGTTCGCGGGTCTTTCCTTCGAGATAGACCCTGAACCTTCGCCAATAGCCCACTGTGGAGATCTAGTGCTACGTTTTTTAAACCAAACCAAACAAACTTAAAAGCTTAAATTGTTTTAAAAAAACCTCCGGTTAATCATCGACATTTCCGGATATATAACAACCCAATAACCGATTATTATTTTCAAACGGTCTGGTTAATTGAGATTTCCGGATAGTTAAATGCCGGATAACCGGATATTTTTTGTTCCATAGGTGCCCAAGGGAAACATTCCCTATCCAAGAAAAAAAAAAGTCAAAATATCTGAATTAGAACAAAAATCTTGAGCGAACATACATAAAAAAAAACATAACAGTCGAACTGATAACTTCTCTCCATGGCGCGCGATTTGGCGGTTTTATTTTAAAGTTTCTGGCGGTTTTATTTTGGAGTTTTGGTTGGCGCGCTGTTCAGTTGGTTAAAAAAATGACTCTTTAAATCCATTACGGAAATTCCTATGCTCGGAAGTTACGTGATTCTTTAAACCAGTCTCAGAAATTCCTATCATTTCATATTTATAAGCAACTGTCCCCTTCTCACATTGAGATGTGTATCTCCCGAAAAATATCGGAAAGATGTACCTGCTGTCGATTAGAAATCCCAACTAAAATTTGGAGCAGATGCGTGTACAATCCTGAAATAAAGCGAGTTTTGGACGTGGATAATGGCCATAGAAATCAGACGGATATGCTTATTTTCCTTTTGATGGCGCAAATCCCTATTTCTATAGTTTGCTGAAGTGACGTTTCAAGTAAAACACTTCTAGAAATGTTTTAATATCCGATTGTTTCACATGGTTGGTTGAATTAACAGTGCTCTCATACAGTCGCGGAAAAAAAAATTACGCCATCTTGTTGTTTAATATTTTAGTGTTGCCATTTCGAAATAAAATCTTAAAAATAGTGGTAAATATGATTGACGCTCAAATGGACGGTTTGGTTAATTAACGTCGCATTGCAGCTGCACAGTGGGCTATTGGACATGATTCGGGGCCTATCTCGAAAAAAAGACCCGGGAACAATGCCACTTATTTTTGAACCATGGTCAGATGATGTGAACCGCACCTGAATTGCACCCGACCCAACCTCAGTAGGCGTCAGGATATTGGATCGCGATCAGATTTATCATGCACCAGTCCCGTATACACACCAGTACAATTTGTTGGATGTTCTGGACGACTTTCTAGTATTTTTGTAGCGAAGCTGGCAACCCTCTGATCACAAGATCACTACCTTTTTACTTTTCTTTGTCAAGTCCATTGCACGGGTTCGAACTCATCACTTAAAAAAAATTCTCTAAATTTTCATCTCTGCAGGTTTCAAACACAAAAGAGCATTTGTACCAGTTGAATGTACTTTTTAGATCAATAATGATTGACAAAAATGCAGTCTTTGTTTTAAACATTTGTTTATATAATATTAATGTCTCTGTGAAAGTTCACAAAATGTATGATACGTTGTATATTATTTTAACCACAGTAATCCATATTTCCCTTAAAGAAATATTGCATATAACCACCCTGACAAGCTACTGATATAATTATTACTCGTTTAGTATTTCGGCACGTGAATAAATAATAATAATTATATTTAAATTTATACAGAAAACACTGATTCGGCATATACCTGACGGAACTGTTGATTTCTTATAAACGCTTTGTAATGGCGGCTAAAAATTTTATAGGAACAGCACCTAGAGAAGCAGCCCTACGTGAAAGGGAAAGGCAGATCGTGATGCAGGTGGAACAGTATTTTGCTGACGAGAATCTCATAAAGGACAATTTTTTGACGAAACTGATTCTCCGGAAGAAGGACCGCTACGTGTGCATCAAGCTGGTCTCTTCACTGAGAAAAGTTAAACGCATTTCAAGTGACTGGCGAGGCGTCGCCGAAAGCATAAAGCAGTCCATGACGTTAGAACTGAACGGGGAGGGAAATAAGGTGAGACGTTCTGTTCCCATGTGCATGGTGATCGTCTTCAACCTCCCGGCCGAAGTGCGCACATCGGAGGATGTGATTGAGGTGTTGCAACCCATTGGCCCAGTGTCGCACGCCAAGCTGATGTCGTCGAAGTGCGACTCGATGATTCCCCAAATTAAACGGCAACTAAAACTGAACAAGCCTTTATCGACCACCACCTTTGCTGTGGCGAAATTTGTGAATGTGGACGATTATGCAAAGGCGATTAGTTGTCCACCAAATCTCGTTAAGGGATCAATAATCGTCACTTTATTGAAGAAAGAGGATGCGATAAAGTCGCCAACCGAGGACGCGAGGCACTCCACACACCGCACATAGAAGCAGACGGTTCAAGGGAAACGCCGTTCCTGTCGGACGATGTGTCCAGCATCCGCAACAGAAGTTCTCTATGCGATACAGGTAAGGTTTCATTTTTCACTTTTGTGGAATGCACCAGTTTTTCGAACATTTGTTCAAATAGAGTGGGTTTATTAGTTGAGGTTAATTAATGTGGGCTGAGTTTATTAGAAGAAATAGAATGAATAAACATTTATCTAGGTCTGCTATTGGGAATTTAGAATTCCAGTAATGTTTCTGTAGTAACAAAAAAACTTAGCATTTTCAATTATTTACTCCCTTTGCTAATTTTTATAATGAACATTGCTTAGATTAAAGAGCCAATATAGGATTATATTTAAATTTACATTACAATCTAAGACAGTAATTCACAATACATATTTAGGGCATGCACCACTGATTTGAAAATTCGACAGTAAAGTTCTAGCAGTCAGAAAGTCACGGCGATTTTATTCAGAAAGATGCCAAATAATCCTGTGCAGTTCGTCGGCACATGCTGCACATTTCGCTGTTAAAAGAGGTTGCCACTTTTCGTTGTCCGTCAACTTTGCTGTGATAAAGCAGGTTTTGGTGTGATTAGCCAACATCGCACTAGAGCTGCACAGTGGCCTATTGGCGACGGTTCGGAGACTATCTCAAAGGAAAGACCCGGTAACAATGCCTCGTATTTTTGAACCGTGGTCAGATGATGAAGGCAACACCTGAGCAGATACCTAACGCAACCTCAATAGGCGTCAGGACATTGGACTCCGATCAGATTTAACGTGCATCTGAATAAAAAATATTAATAAAACATTTTTTTACTATGTCCTAATTTTAAATTAAGCTGTACTTTATTATAACATTGTCTAGACGTTAAACAAAAATATGCTTTCTATACCTAAATTAATAAATTTCACTGACATCTTATTGAGTTTATGATTGTAGTAATATAGCATGTTAATTTGTGTGCCGAAATTTGTAATTGATTTTTAAAGCAATGCACAGTTTTGCATTGTTTGAAAAATTGTGTCAAACATTTTCACCTGTCATTCAGCTTTTTTTGGTTTTTGTTATTTGCAAACTGCGGCATGTTCTATTACAATGTTTTCATGAGTTTAAATGAGTCTTAAATATAAAAGTTATATACTTAAAGTAATTAAACTTCTTATTGGGGTGTTATCTGCATTTATATGTATTTGTTTTGGTAAATTTGTTTCCATATTATTAGTAAAAGCTGTTTATATAAAAAAAAAATATTAATTCAATATTTTTCTTTTCATTTTCGAACAAAATTTAAATGTATTTGTGTCCAGAAATGGGGGGTGCGGAGGAGAAGACTTATAACATGAGTTCTTCATAGTCACTGCAAACACACGTTTTCTCTTTAGATGAAGAAAGGGTTCATTTGTCAAATTTAGTTTATCTAGTTAGTAAGAAAAATATCATTTGTTCTTTAATATATTGTCAGTGTTCACTCTTAGTTGTTTTTTGAAGGTAGCCTTGAAAATTGCGCCCTCCTGCTCTTTTATACACAAATTGTTATCCTTTTTGCCCTTCCTCAAAATCCCACAATTCACCTGACCCTTTTATGGAAATATCCGTTCTCATCCTTTTTACTACTGTAGAAAAAACTGTTTTTCCTTCCTCTGTGAGCAGAATCTGTGTAATTTGAAAACATGATTTTCCACAGAGATTTTCCAAATTTGGAGATCACAAAAGCTTGTTTACTTTAGGATTTCCTATTTTTTTAATCAATAACATAAAGTTTTTTCGAAAATCAACAATTTAAAATGTGATTGCTTAGGTATTGACGACGAACAGCTGCTTTATTGCTGGTTTCTGAACAACGGTTTTGTGGTTATAATGAGAAACTTTAATAAATTCTGTATATCAGGCGAATTTTCTCTTTTTGAAAATCCTTTTATAAGTTTCCGTACAGTTCAACAGTTATTAGATTAGATATTAAGAGCCAATTAGTTTTGTCAAAAAGATGCCCATTTCAAACATTGTAATTTTATGCTCAGATTGCCGATTTTTATAAAAATCAATTTTGTGTTCTCATTATAGTGCGCCCTGCCAACAGATGAGACTCCGGGATTCCATACAGTGACGTCAGACACCCTCGTCGTGATTGACGAACAAGAATTGCCTACCCACGGACAACTCTTGTGCGAACATTCAAAATACTTCAAGGCCAACAGATGAGACTCCGGGATTCCATACAGTGACGTCAGACACCCTCGTCTTGATTGGCGAACAAGAATTCCTTACCCACGGACAACTCTTGTGCGAACATTCGAAATACTTCAAAGATCTGCTTGGAGAAACAAGGAATAAGCAGTGTGTAGTCCGAGTAAGTTACAATGCTTTGATATTTGATAAAAATCTATAATTTTGTATAAAGTATAAAATATTGTAATTATAAGTAATTTGTAATAAAGTATGAAAAATCTTAAAGGGATAGTGCAGTTACAAACCTTTAAAGATCGTATTTTTAGTCTATAGCTTATGGGGTTTATGTCATTACCTACCGTTTGATACTAAGTTTTTTTTTTTAAATTAACATATTAAATTATGTAAAATTCAAAATTAAAATTTTAACAAAAGTGGACACACACTCTTTTGGGAGCAGTCACTATTAGAAATTTTACTTGTTTAAATTTCGTGCGGGAAGACCAAGAAGCAAAAAAAAAAATGAGAACTACTTGGGATTTTACGTTTTACAGTTTTTCTTCTTTTGGTATACTTGTCTCAAAAAGTATATTTTTAATCAAAACAAAATTTTATATTCCATTAGTTTACTATAAAATCTACATGTTAAATCTAAATTTGAGTGGTTTTACTAAAATAAAACAATCTAGGTTCGAAATTATTAGTCAAAAAATAAACAAAAATTCTCTATTTAAAAAAAAAGTATGATGATTTTTTTCTAGTCCGAAACCAAAAAAAAATTAGCTTTAGTAGTTTAATTTCTATGTATTCTATATAACAATAAAATTTTGTGATTGTATATTGAAAATAGTTTTATAAAAGTGTACGCTACGAACTTAGTAACCAATCCTACATTTATAAAATTACTTTTTTCATAAAAAGCATACTAAATGTTGATATTGTGATTGAATCTTTTTAAACATTGTTTCCCCCCCCCCCCATGTATACAACATTTTATTCCAATTGAATTAATAGTATTGTTGATACACTGCTTTTTATAAGCCCTCAAACAATTATCCATTTCTGTTCATCGCAAACTGCATGGTGCCATTAACCTTTACATGGTGGGTGGTCGATATTTCGCCCAAAATCCCATGTTAAAATCAAACACCGCCTTCTAAAGGTTAAAAGATTTACTTTAGGATACTATACATTTAAATTTGGTCCTTTAATCGCACACAGCTAGGGATATCAACAGACTAATCGAACTGTGTATTTTACTTGCAGATACAGCCCAAGTTTGTTGCGCCTGCTATCTTCCGAGCTATTTTGTCCTTTCTGACACGATGGTCATCTCCTACCACCAAGTTCGAGACGTACCATGCTTCACACTATCTCGGCATCAAGAAAAAGAAGGCTTTTGAAAAGTGGAGAGAGGTAAGCATATGAATTTATCATCATCCATACTATTTCTAATGTATAGATCCCTTTTACATCTCTTACACGAGATGAATCTTCACAAGTGTGGTGTCAAAAGATGTGAAATATCCCAAAGCACTGTCGAATCGTAATATAATTTAAACTCTTAAAATTTAGCAAATACTAAATAAATATCACTTTTAAATAGTTCACAAAAAAATGAATAGATGACAGCACGTCACAAACCATTGGTTTAAATTGATTTTGGGATATTTTAATAATTAAACTACTTTGCAAATCGATTCAAATTGTTTTTTGAAGCAAATTTCAACTGTTTTCTTTTAAATAAATTCATAATTAGTTAAAAACAAGAATTCTTGTTAAATTAAGTTTGCACTGTAGACTCCAAAAAACGACTGTACAAACAAGAGCATTAGACACACCCACAGAAGGCGGAGGTAGGCGTCACTATGACGTCAAAAATTTGCTTTCCCCGCCTTCCGTCAGAAAGCGCGAGAATGAGCACACCTTATATATATAGTCTTCACTATCCTTGGTGATCATGTGATTGGTGGGTTGCCTGCTTCGCTACAAAATACTAGAAAAGTCGTCCAGAACATCCGCAAAAATTAACGACGTGTATACAGGACTGGTGCACGATAAATCTGATCAGGGTCTAAAGTCCCAACGTCTATTGAAGACGTTGGGTGCCAGTTCAGGTGTTTCCTCGTCATCGGACCATCTATGCCTTGCCACTGCTGTGTTACCGGCTGTCGTAACAATTAAGACAGTAACAATAAGGTATCAATCTTCAAGTTTCCCGATGATTTAGAACTACGCATAAAAAATGGATTACATCTATCCCGAGGAAAGATTTCAACCCATCGAAGCATTCAAGAGTAAGTACATTTTTATCATGTTTTTGTTTAAATGTGGTTAATTTCAAAATAATTGCTGAGTTTTCCTTTGATTTACTTCTATTTCATTTTATTCTAAATTTTGTTGTCTCAATAGTAACTATATTAAAAGTAACATTATCTACGATTATTTATTTACTTACCAAATGAAAATCTCCGACTTTTTTTAAATATAAAAATCATTTGTTTTTTAGTTCATAGTTATTATTATTACTACATTTAGTATTAAACATTCTTTAGATTAAAGTTTTTACAATTTTTTTTTATAATTCTAAATTATTGTTTTCATTTGATTAGGTAATTTTTAATTTCAACTTTATAAAATCTTTAGTAAAATTTTTATATTGCTATCATTGAATTTCTTAATTCTGTATTTAAAAAATGAAATCTCTTAACTTTTAATAGCTTTTGAATGAAACATTTTTTATTATTAAATTCGGGATTCTACATTATGCTTTTATATTCGTGTTTTAATTAATAATTAAACCAATGCTGTGGATTGGTAGTTTTATTAATTTATTGATATAAAGTTATCAGCCGTTTATTTCATATAAAATTAATTTTGAATATTTAAACATATTACAATTACTTGTGATGATTTAAATGCAAGTTGATTTAGTGAAAAGTGAATTGATGATGATGCAGTGCTTTGTAAAATAATTTCTTCACATGTGTGAAAGTACTGTCCGTATAACATACCCCCCAAAAAAACTTTAGAAAAGTAAAAAACTCTAATTTCACACAACTCAGTGCTGCCACATTTCAGATTTCGAAATCGCCAAAGTAAAAAAGAAAAATCTCCCATACTCGTATTTTCACAATCCATACAAAATCACCGATTATTTAACAAAGTTGTTAGCGTGGTATAGAGCAAAAATATATTTTGTTGAATAGCTACATATTCGAAAATTGCTAAATGAGCAGATACAATTTTAATTTTTCAGTTGCATGCAGCTAAATAGTTCAGTTGATGTCCGATAGTTATCAGTGTGCAGATAGCCTGTATAGTTACATAGAAAATTTAACTTTTTTTTCATTTAAACACTTTTTGCTCTATTGCGTTTACCCTTAAAAATTGGCATTCTCACATTGTTGATTTAAAATTTAATGAAGATTTAAGTTTTGTAGGTCCTGTTTTGTTTCTTTTTTTAAGATGTTTGGTCCCTTTCTCCTTAGGGACATATGTAAAAAGTGTTGCGAGCCCTGTATTTCGTTTCTCCTACTAATTATGAACAAATGCTCTTCAAATAAAGAAGAGCATTTGTCAGTAATCAGTAATTCACATTTCCACAGTTTTTGCACTAATTCACGTTTTATTTGTAATTTTTAATCACTTACGTGTAAACTTATGAGTTATCCATATGACCGTTCACTAATATTTAAACTTTAAAATTAGAATTTTGACTGGTATAACTATTAATGTTTATATAACATTTCAGCTTCTGACAAACGTGTACAGTTTGATGAAGTATACATCGAGTCTAGTTTGAGAAACACGACCGTTTATTGTGGGGTTATATTCAAAGGAATAAATTGTAAATATAAACTGTCCCATTCTTTTTTCTCAACATAAATATTCCAAACCCCTTTCTATATCTTCAATACAGAACATCGTTTTCTTTCCAGATGATTTAATGCAAAAAAATTTTAGTGCATTCGGCGATATAGAAAATATTAAAGTTTATAAAGACAATGGATAAATGCTTTCATACGGTAAGCAGACTTTAAGGTTACTTTTCTTTTACTTTTTTTAATTAATTGGTTTTTTAAGGTATGTATTATACAGTGTTCACTCTAGAAATAAAAAGGGGCAGGCAGATAAGGGGCACCTCCCGTTTTTGATAGGGCACTTTTGTTTTTGAAAGGGCACTTTTGTTTTTAAAAGGGCACCTTTGGTTTTTTTAAAGGGCACTTTAAAAAAAAAAAAAAACAGTTGGAGTGGGCGTGGTCAGCCACGGAGGAGAATCGGTCTTCGCCGCCGTTGCAAAAGTAGCGCTCTGAAGTAAATTAGAGCTTATACATTAAACGAGAAAATAAAAGGGTTGTTAATTTGCTGTTAGCGATAGCTATGCAGCCGTCGTTTTATATTGACCTTACGTAACCAAATACACGTATACAAACACAGCTTACCGTTTGGGCTCATTCTACACGTACAAATAAAATGCGCGTGAGCTTCTCGGTGATTCGAGAATTCATACCAAGTAATATGAATTCTCGAATAACCGAAAAGCTCACGCGCGTTCGTATAGAATGGGCTTTAAAGTTGTTTTTCTCAGTGTGAGCTGAAAAAATAAGGACTGGGATTAGATCAAGCATCGTGATTTGACCCATATCTTTGGTTTTTTCATTAAACCCTGCCTAGGAACAGCACGCATCTGACTTAAAGTATAATTAGAAACGATTAACTTAACATATATATTTTCATATTGCATTTAATTTTCATAAATATTTTCACTCGATGTGAAACAATTTTTTTTCTTACTTCCCGAGCGGTACAATAACATTAAAAAAATAAACCAACAACCATTCGAACCTTTGATCACCCTTATTTCCATATGAGTGAAATCATTTGGTCGATTCGATCAATTGTTAAGTCTTGCGAGCCTCTCATTCGTAATAAGAGACAGTCCCTAATAATAAGCGATGTTATTCCAGTAAGAATTTCGTCATCTGACCATGGTTCAAAAATACGAGGCATCGTTCCCAGATTTCTTCCTTCGAGGTAGGACCCGAACCGTCGCCAATAGCCCACTGTACAGCTCTAGTAAGACGTTAATTAACACAAACAAACAATCCAGTAATTTTTTTTTTTTAATTTGCGCCTCCCATTCGATTCAAGGCCTCCATGGCCGAGTGGATAAAGGCATCAGCTGGTAATCAAAGGGTTCATGGTTCGATCCTGTGCGACGGAATTGACTTAAGAAAAGTAAAATAAGTAGTGATCTTGTGATCGGAGGATTGCCAGCTTCATTACAAAAACTAGGAATGTCGTCCAAAACATCCACAAAAATTTTCGGCGTGTACGGGACTGGTGCACGATACATCTGAACGGGGTCCAATGTCCTGACGCCTATTGAGGTTGTGTCGGGTGTGTGATAGTTACTATTAAGGGTTAAAACAAAAGCACTAAACAAAGAAAGAAAAGAAGAACGATAATATTAATCGTTGTTTATTTTAAGAATTTACCTGGCGTGATCGTATAGTTTAGAACAGACAAAAAACACAAGACTAAAAATTGTGACCAAAAGAAAACAAATTTATTAAAACACTAAAATTAAAAAGGGAACGGAACACTTAAGAACCTTACAAAAAGCCAAACAAGTTAAAACTAAATAAATTAAAAGGGGGAGGGTAAACTAAAATTAAAAACTACTACCTTCAGCTGATTTCGTCGAGAGAGATGTGGCAGGAGGTCAAAGCGAATACAATACGAGTGCCCCCCCCCCAAAAAAGAAAACATGGCCAAGCCGCTACGGCCATACTAAGTGTCCAAGATTGGGAGGTGGACAAAAAGGGGGGTGGTACTTGGCACATCCTTCGACGGAGTGTCAACTCCGATGTCAGCTTCAGAGGTGGTCGGTCAAAGGGCGTCAGCCAGTGGTGGTCGTCTAGCAGAGAAATCCAGTTCAGAGGTGGTTGGTGGATGGGACCTTCTCTGGCCGAGGATCACGGGCCTGACGGGTGATGGGGGAGGCGTCCAGGGCTGACATCAGAGGCAACGGCAGAGGACGGGAACATCCCTCTGGGTGCTACGTCGATGGGTGGCTGGGGTTATTGCAGTTAACCCGGCAACATCTATTGGAATGGGCGACTCTCGAGCATCGTTGAGGTTGGTGGCGGCGGTTAAATAATTCTTCTAACCCCGCATCAGCATCGGCGGCTATTGCACGAGATTAACCCATCGGGTTTTGAAAAAGGACACACGGTCCGCGTTTATAAGACGGGAGCTACACTCCTGTACGTCTTGAGGCTTCGAAAGATGCGTTAAAAAGTTACGTCAAAAGCGCGCGGCTCGCATATAACGCAAAAAACTCGTTGCCAGATCCCTCAAAACTAGCACATCAATTTTCCTCTCAGCCAATCAGAGAATTTACAATTACAACTTCGGTTACAGTTAAACATAATTCCAGACCAGTACGTAAAACGGTCTCAAAAACACGAACTCAACTCACATACCAGACCCCAGATGTGTAACATGATACAGGAGGAGAGGCCGATGTGAGGACCCAAAAGGGTGGAAAAGACTCCAGACAGGGGTTATCACCCCATTTACAACTAAAAAGCTCTTAGGGGGTTATGAAAAAGGGGGAAATCTACGTTTGGGCTTAAATGGAATCAAAAGTGCAGGTTCCCAAGTACAAGTTTGACAATTAAATAGGATACATCAATATTACATAAATTAATTAATACAATTAGGGGAGTCTGAAATTAAATTAAATAAAAGAGGAATTAAAAATTAACCAATTATGGTTTTAACCATAACAGGTGCCAGCTCAGGTGTTGTCCTCGTCATCTGACTATGGTTCAAAAATACGAGGCATCGTTCCCGGGTCTGGTTTGGTTTGTTTAATTAACATCGCACCAGAGCTGCACAGTGGGCTATTGGCGACGGTTCGGGGCCTATCTCGAAGGAAAGACCCGGGAACGATGCCCCGTATTTTTTAACCATGGTCAGATGACGAGGACAACACCTGAGCTGACACCCGACGCAACCTCAATAGGCGTCAGGACATTGGACCCCGATCAGATGTATCGTGCACCAGTCCCGTATACACGCCAGTTTAATTTGTTGAATGTTCTGGACGACTTTCTAGTATTTTTGTAGCGAAGCTGGCAACCTTCCGATAACAAGATCACTACTTTTTTACTTTTCTATGTCAAGTCCATTGCACGGATTCGAATCACCAATCCTCTGATTAGTAGCTGAACGCCTTATCCACTGAGAAACTGGGGCTCTGTTATCGGGTCTTTTCTTCGATATAGGCCCCAAACCGTCGCCAATAGCCCAACTGTGCAGCTCTAGTGCGACGTTAATAAACCAAACCTATTCGATTCACCTTGCATTTGGAGCGCGAGCGCTGCAAGGTTAAAGTAAATCGATTTGATGGTGAAACTACACTGGCAACAGTCAGCTGATGACTCGACATACGTCGGCGAAGGAGATTTTACCGCCCTGTGTGTAAACGCTAGATTTCTATGAGCGGCGACTACATAAAATTATTTGTACGCAGGGCAAAAATCCTGCGTGTGTGCAACCACTCTCAGGAACGTTCAACACGAACGTACAAACACCGTACAAAACAGATGTCTATTTATGAAGATGCTACTTAAAATCCTAAACTAGATGATTAAAAATTATTTTTTTACTTAACCAAACCTATACAAAAAAAAAAGTACATTAAAAAAAATTATGAAAATTCTACTTAAATTCAAAATGCGTTGCTAAAATCCTTAATTTAGTAACCTCGCTCCAAACCTTCTTAACCCCTACAAAAAAAAAATCTTAAGTTTTTCCACATGCGGGCACAACCAACCAATAAAATGTATGGAATGTCCCGCGCTTGAAATTACCGCAAAATCATTGATATTGCGCAAAAAGCGTATAAAAATAAGTTTGTTTTTCTGCTGTCATGTTTCACTTAATTCCGATTTGCACTTAAAATTTTGAAATCGTTGCTTTTTTTTAAAAGTCAGATGGGGCAGCAAGGATGGTTGGTACTTGAATGGAAAAGGCAAAAGAGGGCGGCATTTTCGCAGAAGAGGGCGGCATTTTTCAAAAAAAGGGCAGGAGGGCGCTATCGAGATTAAAAAAGGGTGGTCCGCCCTTCAAAAAACGCCTAGAATGAACACTGTATTATATATATATCTGACAATTTGTTTTGCTACCTATATGATTTAGCAAGTAACAATAAGCAACCATTTCATATGTGTACGAATTTTACAAAAAAATGTAGTATAGTTCTAAAACAATATGCTTAAAAGTTGTTTTAACATGTTTAGATGGTTGCAAAAAAAATATTTAATAAACAAAAATATTTTGGAAGCTAGCTACATAGAGGAAGAATACTTAATACCTGATTAGTACTTTAACCAAATACTTGATATTTTGTATATCTCTAACCTTTTTTGCTCTCCAGTATTATAAAAAGTTTTCATAAGTCATGAATGTGAGTGTGCTTGCTTTCTATCCCAGCTATCGCACCAAAGAGGCCGCGACGCGCGCCATCGTAGCGACCCACAAGACAGAAATCGCAGGATGCACCGCCAAGTGTTCCTGGGGCAAGGAAGTTGGGGCCCCTAACCAGTAGCCGCAAGTGAGTGGCATAAGCATAAACAACTAATTTACAGTTTTACATACTAATTTAAGGGATGGGTGAAGCACGCTCATGGGTTAGAATAGGCTTAAACCTAAAAAAATGTGTAAAATTGTCGATTTTTTTTTTTTTTTAATTTTCTGAAAGTATAGCTTGGAATCTTGAAAATGTGATTTAAAAATTCTAAAAATGTACCTATATTTTAATGAGTGCTGGAGACTTATTATGATTTTCAAGGAATGGAAATGTTAAATCGTTTTTTCACAGTCTATGGTTTTCCTCGATATTTGTTTTTTAAACGCTAAGGCTTTATTTAATTATTAATGGAGAAATGTGTATTTTTAAAACATATTGTTAATTATTCACTGCAGATGCCTTTTCTCAATAACAAATGTTGTTTTTAATGGGAAGGCTTGTTTCCTCCTTGTTGTTTCAGGACAATCGGCCCATTCTACGAAATACGGTTCCTCAACGAGAAATAGGATACAAGAATCCCCAAGCCACTCGCAAACGCCGGACGGGCAGCTCACGCAGGAAATGTCACGTCCTCATAGACAGTACTCTGAAGAAAGCCGTGGGTGAGTGACACACAATTTGTCCAACTGTATTTGGAGCCCCAGTTGCTCAGTTGGTAAGGCGTTCAGCTACTAATCAGAGGATTGGTGGTTCGAATCCGGGCAATGGACTTGACATAGAAAAGTAAAAAAGTAGTGATCTTGCGATCGGAGGGTTGCCAGCTTCGCTACAAAAATACTAGAAAGTCATCCAGAATATCCAACAAATTATATTGGCGTGTATACGGGACTAGTGCACAGTAAATCTGATCGGGGTCCAAAGTCCCGACGTCTATTGAAGGCGTTGGTTGCCAGTTCAGGTGTTTCCTCGTCATCTAACCATGGTTCTAAAATAACGAGGTGCATGTATGAATGTGTTCCCGGGTCTTTCCTTCGAGATTGACCCCGAACTGTCGCCAATAGCCCACTGTGCAGCTCTAGTGCGACGTTAATAAACCAAACCTATTCGATTCACCTTGCATTTGGAGCGCGAGCGCTGCAAGGTTAAAGTAAATCGATTTGATGGTGAAACTACACTGGCAACAGTCAGCTGATGACTCGACATACGTCGGCGAAGGAGATTTTACCGCCCTGTGTGTAAACGCTAGATTTCTATGAGCGGCGACTACATAAAATTATTTGTACGCAGGGCAAAAATCCTGCGTGTGTGCAACCACTCTCAGGAACGTTCAACACGAACGTACAAACACCGTACAAAACAGATGTCTATTTATGAAGATGCTACTTAAAATCCTAAACTAGATGATTAAAAATTATTTTTTTACTTAACCAAACCTATACAAAAAAAAAAGTACATTAAAAAAAATTATGAAAATTCTACTTAAATTCAAAATGCGTTGCTAAAATCCCTAATTTAGTAACCTCGCTCCAAACCTTCTTAACCCCTACAAAAAAAAAATCTTAAGTTTTTCCACATGCGGGCACAACCAACCAATAAAATGTATGGAATGTCCCGCGCTTGAAATTACCGCAAAATCATTGATATTGCGCAAAAAGCGTATAAAAATAAGTTTTTTTTCTGCTGTCATGTTTCACTTAATTCCGATTTGCACTTAAAATTTTGAAATCGTTGCTTTTTTTTAAAAGTCAGATGGGGCAGCAAGGATGGTTGGTACTTGAACGGAAAAGGCAAAAGAGGGCGGCATTTTCGCAGAAGAGGGCGGCATTTTTCAAAAAAAGGGCAGGAGGGCGCTATCGAGATTAAAAAAGGGTGGTCCGCCCTTCAAAAAACGCCTAGAATGAACACTGTATTATATATATATCTGACAATTTGTTTTGCTACCTATATGATTTAGCAAGTAACAATAAGCAACCATTTCATATGTGTACGAATTTTACAAAAAAATGTAGTATAGTTCTAAAACAATATGCTTAAAAGTTGTTTTAACATGTTTAGATGGTTGCAAAAAAAATATTTAATAAACAAAAATATTTTGGTAGCTAGCTACATAGAGGAAGAATACTTAATACCTGATTAGTACTTTAACCAAATACTTGATATTTTGTATATCTCTAACCTTTTTTGCTTTCCAGTATTATAAAAAGTTTTCATAAGTCATGAATGCGAGTGTGCTTGCTTTCTATCCCAGCTATCGCACCAAAGAGGCCGCGACGCGCGCCATCGTAGCGACCCACAAGACAGAAATCGCAGGATGCACCGCCAAGTGTTCCTGGGGCAAGGAAGTTGGGGCCCCTAACCAGTAGCCGCAAGTGAGTGGCATAAGCATAAACAACTAATTTACAGTTTTACATACTAATTTAAGGGATGGGTGAAGCACGCTCATGGGTTAGAATAGGCTTAAACCTAAAAAAATGTGTAAAATTGTCGATTTTTTTTTTTTTTTAATTTTCTGAAAGTATAGCTTGGAATCTTGAAAATGTGATTTAAAAATTCTAAAAATGTACCTATATTTTAATGAGTGCTGGAGACTTATTATGATTTTCAAGGAATGGAAATGTTAAATCGTTTTTTCACAGTCTATGGTTTTCCTCGATATTTGTTTTTTAAACGCTAAGGCTTTATTTAATTATTAATGGAGAAATGTGTATTTTTAAAACATATTGTTAATTATTCACTGCAGATGCCTTTTCTCAATAACAAATGTTGTTTTTAATGGGAAGGCTTGTTTCCTCCTTGTTGTTTCAGGACAATCGGCCCATTCTACGAAATACGGTTCCTCAACGAGAAATAGGATACAAGAATCCCCAAGCCACTCGCAAACGCCGGACGAGCAGCTCACGCAGGAAATGTCACGTCCTCATAGACAGTACTCTGAAGAAAGCCGTGGGTGAGTGACACACAATTTGTCCAACTGTATTTGGAGCCCCCAGTTGCTCAGTTGGTAAGGCGTTCAGCTACTAATCAGAGGATTGGTGGTTCGAATCCGGGCAATGGACTTGACATAGAAAAGTAAAAAAGTAGTGATCTTGCGATCGGAGGGTTGCCAGCTTCGCTACAAAAATACTAGAAAGTCATCCAGAATATCCAACAAATTATATTGGCGTGTATACGGGACTAGTGCACAGTAAATCTGATCGGGGTCCAAAGTCCCGACGTCTATTGAAGGCGTTGGTTGCCAGTTCAGGTGTTTCCTCGTCATCTAACCATGGTTCTAAAATAACGAGGTGCATGTATGAATGTGTTCCCGGGTCTTTCCTTCGAGATTGACCCCGAACTGTCGCCAATAGCCCACTGTGCAGCTCTAGTGCGACGTTAATAAACCAAACCTATTCGATTCACCTTGCATTTGGAGCGCGAGCGCTGCAAGGTTAAAGTAAATCGATTTGATGGTGAAACTACACTGGCAACAGTCAGCTGATGACTCGACATACGTCGGCGAAGGAGATTTTACCACCCTGTGTGTAAACGCTAGATTTCTATGAGCGGCGACTACATAAAATTATTTGTACGCAGGGCAAAAATCCTGCGTGTGTGCAACCACTCTCAGGAACGTTCAACACGAACGTACAAACACCGTACAAAACAGATGTCTATTTATGAAGATGCTACTTAAAATCCTAAACTAGATGATTAAAAATTATTTTTTTACTTAACCAAACCTATACAAAAAAAAAAGTACATTAAAAAAAATTATGAAAATTCTACTTAAATTCAAAATGCGTTGCTAAAATCCCTAATTTAGTAACCTCGCTCCAAACCTTCTTAACCCCTACAAAAAAAAAATCTTAAGTTTTTCCATATGCGGGCACAACCAACCAATAAAATGTATGGAATGTCCCGCGCTTGAAATTACCGCAAAATCATTGATATTGCGCAAAAAGCGTATAAAAATAAGTTTGTTTTTCTGCTGTCATGTTTCACTTAATTCCGATTTGCACTTAAAATTTTGAAATCGTTGCTTTTTTTTAAAAGTCAGATGGGGCAGCAAGGATGGTTGGTACTTGAATGGAAAAGGCAAAAGAGGGCGGCATTTTCGCAGAAGAGGGCGGCATTTTTCAAAAAAAGGGCAGGAGGGCGCTATCGAGATTAAAAAAGGGTGGTCCGCCCTTCAAAAAACGCCTAGAATGAACACTGTATTATATATATATCTGACAATTTGTTTTGCTACCTATATGATTTAGCAAGTAACAATAAGCAACCATTTCATATGTGTACGAATTTTACAAAAAAATGTAGTATAGTTCTAAAACAATATGCTTAAAAGTTGTTTTAACATGTTTAGATGGTTGCAAAAAAAATATTTAATAAACAAAAATATTTTGGTAGCTAGCTACATAGAGGAAGAATACTTAATACCTGATTAGTACTTTAACCAAATACTTGATATTTTGTATATCTCTAACCTTTTTTGCTTTCCAGTATTATAAAAAGTTTTCATAAGTCATGAATGCGAGTGTGCTTGCTTTCTATCCCAGCTATCGCACCAAAGAGGCCGCGACGCGCGCCATCGTAGCGACCCACAAGACAGAAATCGCAGGATGCACCGCCAAGTGTTCCTGGGGCAAGGAAGTTGGGGCCCCTAACCAGTAGCCGCAAGTGAGTGGCATAAGCATAAACAACTAATTTACAGTTTTACATACTAATTTAAGGGATGGGTGAAGCACGCTCATGGGTTAGAATAGGCTTAAACCTAAAAAAATGTGTAAAATTGTCGATTTTTTTTTTTTTTTAATTTTCTGAAAGTATAGCTTGGAATCTTGAAAATGTGATTTAAAAATTCTAAAAATGTACCTATATTTTAATGAGTGCTGGAGACTTATTATGATTTTCAAGGAATGGAAATGTTAAATCGTTTTTTCACAGTCTATGGTTTTCCTCGATATTTGTTTTTTAAACGCTAAGGCTTTATTTAATTATTAATGGAGAAATGTGTATTTTTAAAACATATTGTTAATTATTCACTGCAGATGCCTTTTCTCAATAACAAATGTTGTTTTTAATGGGAAGGCTTGTTTCCTCCTTGTTGTTTCAGGACAATCGGCCCATTCTACGAAATACGGTTCCTCAACGAGAAATAGGATACAAGAATCCCCAAGCCACTCGCAAACGCCGGACGGGCAGCTCACGCAGGAAATGTCACGTCCTCATAGACAGTACTCTGAAGAAAGCCGTGGGTGAGTGACACACAATTTGTCCAACTGTATTTGGAGCCCCAGTTGCTCAGTTGGTAAGGCGTTCAGCTACTAATCAGAGGATTGGTGGTTCGAATCCGGGCAATGGACTTGACATAGAAAAGTAAAAAAGTAGTGATCTTGCGATCGGAGGGTTGCCAGCTTCGCTACAAAAATACTAGAAAGTCATCCAGAATATCCAACAAATTATATTGGCGTGTATACGGGACTAGTGCACAGTAAATCTGATCGGGGTCCAAAGTCCCGACGTCTATTGAAGGCGTTGGTTGCCAGTTCAGGTGTTTCCTCGTCATCTAACCATGGTTCTAAAATAACGAGGTGCATGTATGAATGTGTTCCCGGGTCTTTCCTTCGAGATTGACCCCGAACTGTCGCCAATAGCCCACTGTGCAGCTCTAGTGCGACGTTAATAAACCAAACCTATTCGATTCACCTTGCATTTGGAGCGCGAGCGCTGCAAGGTTAAAGTAAATCGATTTGATGGTGAAACTACACTGGCAACAGTCAGCTGATGACTCGACATACGTCGGCGAAGGAGATTTTACCGCCCTGTGTGTAAACGCTAGATTTCTATGAGCGGCGACTACATAAAATTATTTGTACGCAGGGCAAAAATCCTGCGTGTGTGCAACCACTCTCAGGAACGTTCAACACGAACGTACAAACACCGTACAAAACAGATGTCTATTTATGAAGATGGTACTTAAAATCCTAAACTAGATGATTAAAAATTATTTTTTTACTTAACCAAACCTATACAAAAAAAAAAGTACATTAAAAAAAATTATGAAAATTCTACTTAAATTCAAAATGCGTTGCTAAAATCCCTAATTTAGTAACCTCGCTCCAAACCTTCTTAACCCCTACAAAAAAAAAATCTTAAGTTTTTCCACATGCGGGCACAACCAACCAATAAAATGTATGGAATGTCCCGCGCTTGAAATTACCGCAAAATCATTGATATTGCGCAAAAAGCGTATAAAAATAAGTTTGTTTTTCTGCTGTCATGTTTCACTTAATTCCGATTTGCACTTAAAATTTTGAAATCGTTGCTTTTTTTTAAAAGTCAGATGGGGCAGCAAGGATGGTTGGTACTTGAATGGAAAAGGCAAAAGAGGGCGGCATTTTCGCAGAAGAGGGCGGCATTTTTCAAAAAAAGGGCAGGAGGGCGCTATCGAGATTAAAAAAGGGTGGTCCGCCCTTCAAAAAACGCCTAGAATGAACACTGTATTATATATATATCTGACAATTTGTTTTGCTACCTATATGATTTAGCAAGTAACAATAAGCAACCATTTCATATGTGTACGAATTTTACAAAAAAATGTAGTATAGTTCTAAAACAATATGCTTAAAAGTTGTTTTAACATGTTTAGATGGTTGCAAAAAAAATATTTAATAAACAAAAATATTTTGGTAGCTAGCTACATAGAGGAAGAATACTTAATACCTGATTAGTACTTTAACCAAATACTTGATATTTTGTATATCTCTAACCTTTTTTGCTTTCCAGTATTATAAAAAGTTTTCATAAGTCATGAATGCGAGTGTGCTTGCTTTCTATCCCAGCTATCGCACCAAAGAGGCCGCGACGCGCGCCATCGTAGCGACCCACAAGACAGAAATCGCAGGATGCACCGCCAAGTGTTCCTGGGGCAAGGAAGTTGGGGCCCCTAACCAGTAGCCGCAAGTGAGTGGCATAAGCATAAACAACTAATTTACAGTTTTACATACTAATTTAAGGGATGGGTGAAGCACGCTCATGGGTTAGAATAGGCTTAAACCTAAAAAAATGTGTAAAATTGTCGATTTTTTTTTTTTTTTAATTTTCTGAAAGTATAGCTTGGAATCTTGAAAATGTGATTTAAAAATTCTAAAAATGTACCTATATTTTAATGAGTGCTGGAGACTTATTATGATTTTCAAGGAATGGAAATGTTAAATCGTTTTTTCACAGTCTATGGTTTTCCTCGATATTTGTTTTTTAAACGCTAAGGCTTTATTTAATTATTAATGGAGAAATGTGTATTTTTAAAACATATTGTTAATTATTCACTGCAGATGCCTTTTCTCAATAACAAATGTTGTTTTTAATGGGAAGGCTTGTTTCCTCCTTGTTGTTTCAGGACAATCGGCCCATTCTACGAAATACGGTTCCTCAACGAGAAATAGGATACAAGAATCCCCAAGCCACTCGCAAACGCCGGACGGGCAGCTCACGCAGGAAATGTCACGTCCTCATAGACAGTACTCTGAAGAAAGCCGTGGGTGAGTGACACACAATTTGTCCAACTGTATTTGGAGCCCCAGTTGCTCAGTTGGTAAGGCGTTCAGCTACTAATCAGAGGATTGGTGGTTCGAATCCGGGCAATGGACTTGACATAGAAAAGTAAAAAAGTAGTGATCTTGCGATCGGAGGGTTGCCAGCTTCGCTACAAAAATACTAGAAAGTCATCCAGAATATCCAACAAATTATATTGGCGTGTATACGGGACTAGTGCACAGTAAATCTGATCGGGGTCCAAAGTCCCGACGTCTATTGAAGGCGTTGGTTGCCAGTTCAGGTGTTTCCTCGTCATCTAACCATGGTTCTAAAATAACGAGGTGCATGTATGAATGTGTTCCCGGGTCTTTCCTTCGAGATTGACCCCGAACTGTCGCCAATAGCCCACTGTGCAGCTCTAGTGCGACGTTAATAAACCAAACCTATTCGATTCACCTTGCATTTGGAGCGCGAGCGCTGCAAGGTTAAAGTAAATCGATTTGATGGTGAAACTACACTGGCAACAGTCAGCTGATGACTCGACATACGTCGGCGAAGGAGATTTTACCGCCCTGTGTGTAAACGCTAGATTTCTATGAGCGGCGACTACATAAAATTATTTGTACGCAGGGCAAAAATCCTGCGTGTGTGCAACCACTCTCAGGAACGTTCAACACGAACGTACAAACACCGTACAAAACAGATGTCTATTTATGAAGATGCTACTTAAAATCCTAAACTAGATGATTAAAAATTATTTTTTTACTTAACCAAACCTATACAAAAAAAAAAGTACATTAAAAAAAATTATGAAAATTCTACTTAAATTCAAAATGCGTTGCTAAAATCCCTAATTTAGTAACCTCGCTCCAAACCTTCTTAACCCCTACAAAAAAAAAATCTTAAGTTTTTCCACATGCGGGCACAACCAACCAATAAAATGTATGGAATGTCCCGCGCTTGAAATTACCGCAAAATCATTGATATTGCGCAAAAAGCGTATAAAAATAAGTTTGTTTTTCTGCTGTCATGTTTCACTTAATTCCGATTTGCACTTAAAATTTTGAAATCGTTGCTTTTTTTTAAAAGTCAGATGGGGCAGCAAGGATGGTTGGTACTTGAACGGAAAAGGCAAAAGAGGGCGGCATTTTCGCAGAAGAGGGCGGCATTTTTCAAAAAAAGGGCAGGAGGGCGCTATCGAGATTAAAAAAGGGTGGTCCGCCCTTCAAAAAACGCCTAGAATGAACACTGTATTATATATATATCTGACAATTTGTTTTGCTACCAATATGATTTAGCAAGTAACAATAAGCAACCATTTCATATGTGTACGAATTTTACAAAAAAATGTAGTATAGTTCTAAAACAATATGCTTAAAAGTTGTTTTAACATGTTTAGATGGTTGCAAAAAAAATATTTAATAAACAAAAATATTTTGGTAGCTAGCTACATAGAGGAAGAATACTTAATACCTGATTAGTACTTTAACCAAATACTTGATATTTTGTATATCTCTAACCTTTTTTGCTTTCCAGTATTATAAAAAGTTTTCATAAGTCATGAATGCGAGTGTGCTTGCTTTCTATCCCAGCTATCGCACCAAAGAGGCCGCGACGCGCGCCATCGTAGCGACCCACAAGACAGAAATCGCAGGATGCACCGCCAAGTGTTCCTGGGGCAAGGAAGTTGGGGCCCCTAACCAGTAGCCGCAAGTGAGTGGCATAAGCATAAACAACTAATTTACAGTTTTACATACTAATTTAAGGGATGGGTGAAGCACGCTCATGGGTTAGAATAGGCTTAAACCTAAAAAAATGTGTAAAATTGTCGATTTTTTTTTTTTTTTAATTTTCTGAAAGTATAGCTTGGAATCTTGAAAATGTGATTTAAAAATTCTAAAAATGTACCTATATTTTAATGAGTGCTGGAGACTTATTATGATTTTCAAGGAATGGAAATGTTAAATCGTTTTTTCACAGTCTATGGTTTTCCTCGATATTTGTTTTTTAAACGCTAAGGCTTTATTTAATTATTAATGGAGAAATGTGTATTTTTAAAACATATTGTTAATTATTCACTGCAGATGCCTTTTCTCAATAACAAATGTTGTTTTTAATGGGAAGGCTTGTTTCCTCCTTGTTGTTTCAGGACAATCGGCCCATTCTACGAAATACGGTTCCTCAACGAGAAATAGGATACAAGAATCCCCAAGCCACTCGCAAACGCCGGACGGGCAGCTCACGCAGGAAATGTCACGTCCTCATAGACAGTACTCTGAAGAAAGCCGTGGGTGAGTGACACACAATTTGTCCAACTGTATTTGGAGCCCCAGTTGCTCAGTTGGTAAGGCGTTCAGCTACTAATCAGAGGATTGGTGGTTCGAATCCGGGCAATGGACTTGACATAGAAAAGTAAAAAAGTAGTGATCTTGCGATCGGAGGGTTGCCAGCTTCGCTACAAAAATACTAGAAAGTCATCCAGAATATCCAACAAATTATATTGGCGTGTATACGGGACTAGTGCACAGTAAATCTGATCGGGGTCCAAAGTCCCGACGTCTATTGAAGGCGTTGGTTGCCAGTTCAGGTGTTTCCTCGTCATCTAACCATGGTTCTAAAATAACGAGGTGCATGTATGAATGTGTTCCCGGGTCTTTCCTTCGAGATTGACCCCGAACTGTCGCCAATAGCCCACTGTGCAGCTCTAGTGCGACGTTAATAAACCAAACCTATTCGATTCACCTTGCATTTGGAGCGCGAGCGCTGCAAGGTTAAAGTAAATCGATTTGATGGTGAAACTACACTGGCAACAGTCAGCTGATGACTCGACATACGTCGGCGAAGGAGATTTTACCGCCCTGTGTGTAAACGCTAGATTTCTATGAGCGGCGACTACATAAAATTATTTGTACGCAGGGCAAAAATCCTGCGTGTGTGCAACCACTCTCAGGAACGTTCAACACGAACGTACAAACACCGTACAAAACAGATGTCTATTTATGAAGATGGTACTTAAAATCCTAAACTAGATGATTAAAAATTATTTTTTTACTTAACCAAACCTATACAAAAAAAAAAGTACATTAAAAAAAATTATGAAAATTCTACTTAAATTCAAAATGCGTTGCTAAAATCCCTAATTTAGTAACCTCGCTCCAAACCTTCTTAACCCCTACAAAAAAAAAATCTTAAGTTTTTCCACATGCGGGCACAACCAACCAATAAAATGTATGGAATGTCCCGCGCTTGAAATTACCGCAAAATCATTGATATTGCGCAAAAAGCGTATAAAAATAAGTTTGTTTTTCTGCTGTCATGTTTCACTTAATTCCGATTTGCACTTAAAATTTTGAAATCGTTGCTTTTTTTTAAAAGTCAGATGGGGCAGCAAGGATGGTTGGTACTTGAATGGAAAAGGCAAAAGAGGGCGGCATTTTCGCAGAAGAGGGCGGCATTTTTCAAAAAAAGGGCAGGAGGGCGCTATCGAGATTAAAAAAGGGTGGTCCGCCCTTCAAAAAACGCCTAGAATGAACACTGTATTATATATATATCTGACAATTTGTTTTGCTACCTATATGATTTAGCAAGTAACAATAAGCAACCATTTCATATGTGTACGAATTTTACAAAAAAATGTAGTATAGTTCTAAAACAATATGCTTAAAAGTTGTTTTAACATGTTTAGATGGTTGCAAAAAAAATATTTAATAAACAAAAATATTTTGGTAGCTAGCTACATAGAGGAAGAATACTTAATACCTGATTAGTACTTTAACCAAATACTTGATATTTTGTATATCTCTAACCTTTTTTGCTTTCCAGTATTATAAAAAGTTTTCATAAGTCATGAATGCGAGTGTGCTTGCTTTCTATCCCAGCTATCGCACCAAAGAGGCCGCGACGCGCGCCATCGTAGCGACCCACAAGACAGAAATCGCAGGATGCACCGCCAAGTGTTCCTGGGGCAAGGAAGTTGGGGCCCCTAACCAGTAGCCGCAAGTGAGTGGCATAAGCATAAACAACTAATTTACAGTTTTACATACTAATTTAAGGGATGGGTGAAGCACGCTCATGGGTTAGAATAGGCTTAAACCTAAAAAAATGTGTAAAATTGTCGATTTTTGTTTTTTTTTAATTTTCTGAAAGTATAGCTTGGAATCTTGAAAATGTGATTTAAAAATTCTAAAAATGTACCTATATTTTAATGAGTGCTGGAGACTTATTATGATTTTCAAGGAATGGAAATGTTAAATCGTTTTTTCACAGTCTATGGTTTTCCTCGATATTTGTTTTTTAAACTAATAAGTTAAGTCTAATTAAATCCGTAACCTACTGATAATAATCAAAAACGTTTTAGCAGAGTGAACTTAGAATACTTAAACTTAAAATTAAGAGTCGTAAGTAATTGAGAATATATTGACAAATGCAAGTCTTTTATAAAAGCTACGAAAAACATTTATTTCTTACGAAAAACATACATGCTCCTAAGAGCGTTAGAACACCATCGCATCAGCATCAGAAAGAATAGAAGAACACATTTCAGGCGAATGCCTTCACCTTATCAAAAGAAAAGATTTGCATATACATCGAAAGATACAGCAAATTCAATTATACGGGAATTTGCATATTGCACTGAAAACATACATAAAACAAATAACGCCGAAAAATTACGCGGTTGACTGGTAATAAAGTATTTCCAAGAAAGTTAATTTAAACGTGGCCGAAAAGTAATTAAAACAGAGATTGATTAATTACTAAAGATACATTCCAAATCAGTTCGAAATACTGAAGGTAAAAATGAAGCGAACTGATCGGAGGTGAGTAATGTTTACGTTTTATTTAAACTAGGCTATCTCACGATAGAAAGAGGGAAATTTAAAAAACTGGAAATGCTGTAAGTATTAATTTTAAACAAGACATTTCCTAACAATGACCCGCCAAATTTTCATGAAAGTGCAAAGACCAACGTGAGAAAAACTAATAAGCCAAAAAACATTACAAGCCTAATAAAAACTTTCAAAAAAAATTACCTTGTATGTGTTTCAGTTCAATATGCAAAACATTTTTCAACACACTTTGTTAAAAAAAAATATATATAAATTCCACTCAAAGAAAAACATCTGATAGAGTCTTCACTATAATAACGAGTAGAAAAAAAAAAAACTTGACTTGGTTGTCTGCCGTCATGGTGAACTAAAAAGGGTCCTGATTATTCAAACTTGGATGCACAGAAAAAATTAACTGAATGCTCCTGTATTCTTGATACATCAGACTTTGGTGACCGACTCCATGACCGCAGACAGCCCGTCAGACATGAAAAGAGAATAAGAAAATTCAAAAATTAGAATAATGTCATAAAATTCATATTACACAAAAATACGATCTACAAGTGCCTTCAGCCCAACTTTTGGCAAGGGCTTAGTAAATAAATCTGCAAGATTCAATTTTGTGTTGACATATTCTAAATTAAAGAGATTGTCCTTTACTAAATTTCTTATGAATTGAAATTTTACATCGATGTGTTTGGTGCTGTGATTTTCAATAGTTGATTTGGAGAAACTAATTGCTGCTTGGTTATCACAATTTAAACTACTTTTAAAATTGAGATTCAATACATTATAATTTTTGAATTCATTTAATATGCGTATTACCCATATTAACTCGTTTGCAGCCTTGGTTAGTGACACATATTCAGCTTCAAATGTATATAGACTTACACAATATTGCTTAAAGGTACGCCATAAGATTGGTGAATCGTCTATAAACAAAATTAGTCCCCCAATTGAAATTCTATCATCACTATTTACAGCAAAATCTGCATCGCTAAAACATTTGATATCTAAATTATTTACCCGAGAAATATTTAACTTATAATCCTTAGTATAGATCAGATATCCTAATAACTTTAGAAGAATATTCCAGTGAATTATTCTAGGATTAGATTGAAACTGGGATAAAATATTAATAGCAAAACACAGATCAGGTCTTGTTCTACCTGTAATAAATGAAATGCATCCCAAAATGTTTCTATAGGGTAGATTAGACATCATTGAAACTTCTTTATTTGAATCACGACATTGTGATTCAAACAGAATTGTACCAACTCCAACAGGTAGAGAAGTTACTGGAAATTTATACAATTTATACTTTTCTGAAATCCTATCCATGTATGTTGCTTGATGAATTAATAGGTTTCGACCATTTTGCTCAAATTCAACACCAAGTAACTTACGAGTTTTACCAAAAACTCCTAGGTCAAATTGTTTGCCCAACATGTCACCCATGGTGTTAATTAATTTCTCATTTTTAGCAAATAACACAATATCATCAACACACAGTAAAAAGACCATATAATTATACGTATATACACCATTCGTCCACTCAAGTTTATTAAATTTTAAGTTTACTAAAACATTATGGATTTCAAAAACCCATGCCCTACTTAATTGACGGATACCATAGAAGGCTCTGTTCAATTTATACACATGATTAGGTTTATCACGATCCTCAAAACCTTGTTCTTGTGACATAAGAATGTATTCATCTAAAGAAGCATAAAGGTATGGACACTTAATGTCTGACTGATATTGTGACCAATTAAGCCTGCACACCAAAATGTAGAAACACATTTGAATTACAGAAAAGTTGACAACTAGACTAAATACTTCGTCACAATTTACTCCTTTAATTTGTCGAAAACCCTTGGCGACTAAATTTGCCTGATACCCAACAAAATTACCTTGTTCATTTTGTTTAATAGTGTATACCCATCGGTAACCTATTATCTTACTATTAGGGGTTTCGACTGCACTTTTAAAACAAGTAGGAATGATAATTTCTAGCCGTGCGCTAGTTGAATTTGACTCTACTAAATTAACATCTCCCGAAAAAATATTACTTCTACTGAAATCAAATTTACTTTTATCGTAAGGAATCTCGTTTGCCTGACAATATTTTTCCACATCGTTAAATGAACGTAACCTGAATTTTGAACCTTTAACATAATAAATGTCATTTCTTGTACCGTCTGTTCTGGGAACTGCTTCCCTAGACCAAATGGGTACATATGGCTTTTGTTCATTTAATTCCTTAACAGGATCCCTTGATTTGGTAAGAATTTGTTCGATTGATTCCTCGTCACTGTTAATTTCTGTTTTTACACTTAACTTAGAGTCATCTGAATTGGATTCATCAGAATTGTCAGTAAAAATACGGATTACTCTTCCATGGGGTCCCAGCGCTGCTCCACTGCGACTCTCGTCACAAAAATCCAACCCATTGTCGGTCCTTACACTTATAATTTTTAAATCTAAAAATCTCTCAAGCCTATTCTGATAGCTTTCAAAGCATTTAAAAACATCCTTTTTCCAAATCTTTAAGCCATTTGTGCTAGAAGTTGAAAAATTATTACAATTTGTAATACTTGAAGAAACATTTTTAACATTTGATGAAATATTTACTTTTGAAATATTTAAAGATCTAGGATATATAGGGTTCACATAATACAGGCCGTTATGCCTCTGGGCATCAAATAAGATTCGACCTCCTTTGTGATACACAGTTAAAGTGTTGTTTTTCCCTATAAAATAATGACCAGCTTTATCTATTAGAGTTCCGGAAATTAAATTTTTTCTCAGTTCAGGAGAGTAGAATACGTTACTAAGATGAATAATTTCTAACTCACCCTTTATCTCAAATTGAAGTGTAACGTTCCCTCTTCCTTCCACCGGACAGGTGACTCCTCCAATCGCCACTGCCATGGTTGTATTCTTCAGCGGTGTGAAGTCGGACATGAGACTCCTCTGGCAACAAAAATGGGACGTTGCAGCCGTATCGAAGATCCAACTCCTTGTTTCCCTCTTCTCTGTGGTGTTGGCTTCAATAATCATGCTAGTTTCATATCTGCCTTGGCTTGTAGATGGCGATCTCCTTTTCTTGTCATTACGCTTCCTTGATCTTCCTCTGGTGGTGTTTGTTCCTTCATTTTCTTCTTTATGGGTCTTGAATGTCTTCTGTTGATTATTTTTCTGATGACTTCTTTCGGTCTGGTAAGCCACAGCTTCTTGATCTTTATGACTCTGTTTGAGTCGGGATTCTTCTGCTACGAGTTCTTTTAATACCTTATCCAACTCGAATTCGTCTTCTTTCCATCTGTAAATGGATTGCACAATTCCACTGTAGTCTGGTGGTAAGAACCGGATAACTTGAAATGATTGGTACCATGCTGGTATGGGTTCACCAGCGTCTTCAAGCTGTGCAGAAATCTTCTTCAATCTGGCTCCAAACAATCCAATGTCTTCCTCTGGATACATTTTACAGGAGAAGTATTCATCAGTTAATCCGATGATTCGGGCTCTCGAATCAGGTCTGAAGTGGTCTTCTAAGTCTTTCCAAGCCTTGACTGGATCTTGCGAGTCGGAGATGAGAGGACGATATTCCTTTTCAATATTCAGATATATAGTGCTGAATGCTTTATCTGTCCTCTGTGAGAAGCTCCTTTTTAACTTCTCCGAGTCTGCCTCCTGTGGTGCTTTTTCTTCACCACTCACGATCCTCCAGCTTCCCTTTTCCATGAGGAGAACTTTGATATCTTCTCGCCATGTCGAATAGTTCTCGGAGTTCAACTTGTCTATGACGTTGGTTGAATCCATTTTCTGAGAACTCCAGGAACACTAGACGTTGACCCGCCGTCTCAATAATTCAATTACAAGTCTCTCATCATACTAAAACCGAAGATAAGAATTTGGTTTGGCCGGATTCGTTACTGTGGCCCATAACCATTTAATAAGTTAAGTCTAATTAAATCCGTAACCTACTGATAATAATCAAAAACGTTTTAGCAGAGTGAACTTAGAATACTTAAACTTAAAATTAAGAGTCGTAAGTAATTGAGAATATATTGACAAATGCAAGTCTTTTATAAAAGCTACGAAAAACATTTATTTCTTACGAAAAACATACATGCTCCTAAGAGCGTTAGAACACCATCGCATCAGCATCAGAAAGAATAGAAGAACACATTTCAGGCGAATGCCTTCACCTTATCAAAAGAAAAGATTTGCATATACATCGAAAGATACAGCAAATTCAATTATACGGGAATTTGCATATTGCACTGAAAACATACATAAAACAAATAACGCCGAAAAATTACGCGGTTGACTGGTAATAAAGTATTTCCAAGAAAGTTAATTTAAACGTGGCCAAAAAGTAATTAAAACAGAGATTGATTAATTACTAAAGATACATTCCAAATCAGTTCGAAATACTGAAGGTAAAAATGAAGCGAACTGATCGGAGGTGAGTAATGTTTACGTTTTATTTAAACTAGGCTATCTCACGATAGAAAGAGGGAAATTTAAAAAACTGGAAATGCTGTAAGTATTAATTTTAAACAAGACATTTCCTAACATAAACGCTAAGGCTTTATTTAATTATTAATGGAGAAATGTGTATTTTTAAAACATATTGTTAATTATTCACTGCAGATGCCTTTTCTCAATAACAAATGTTGTTTTTAATGGGAAGGCTTGTTTCCTCCTTGTTGTTTCAGGACAATCGGCCCATTCTACGAAATACGGTTCCTCAACGAGAAATAGGATACAAGAATCCCCAAGCCACTCGCAAACGCCGGACGAGCAGCTCACGCAGGAAATGTCACGTCCTCATAGACAGTACTCTGAAGAAAGCCGTGGGTGAGTGACACACAATTTGTCCAACTGTATTTGGAGCCCCAGTTGCTCAGTTGGTAAGGCGTTCAGCTACTAATCAGAGGATTGGTGGTTCGAATCCGGGCAATGGACTTGACATAGAAAAGTAAAAAAGTAGTGATCTTGCGATCGGAGGGTTGCCAGCTTCGCTACAAAAATACTAGAAAGTCATCCAGAATATCCAACAAATTATATTGGCGTGTATACGGGACTAGTGCACAGTAAATCTGATCGGGGTCCAAAGTCCCGACGTCTATTGAAGGCGTTGGTTGCCAGTTCAGGTGTTTCCTCGTCATCTAACCATGGTTCTAAAATAACGAGGTGCATGTATGAATGTGTTCCCGGGTCTTTCCTTCGAGATTGACCCCGAACTGTCGCCAATAGCCCACTGTGCAGCTCTAGTGCGACGTTAATAAACCAAACCTATTCGATTCACCTTGCATTTGGAGCGCGAGCGCTGCAAGGTTAAAGTAAATCGATTTGATGGTGAAACTACACTGGCAACAGTCAGCTGATGACTCGACATACGTCGGCGAAGGAGATTTTACCGCCCTGTGTGTAAACGCTAGATTTCTATGAGCGGCGACTACATAAAATTATTTGTACGCAGGGCAAAAATCCTGCGTGTGTGCAACCACTCTCAGGAACGTACAAACACCGTACAAAACAGATGTCTATTTATGAAGATGCTACTTAAAATCCTAAACTAGATGATTAAAAATTATTTTTTTACTTAACCAAACCTATACAAAAAAAAAAGTACATTAAAAAAAATTATGAAAATTCTACTTAAATTCAAAATGCGTTGCTAAAATCCCTAATTTAGTAACCTCGCTCCAAACCTTCTTAACCCCTACAAAAAAAAAATCTTAAGTTTTTCCACATGCGGGCACAACCAACCAATAAAATTGTTGTAGTTACTATTACGGGTTAAATAAAACCTACTATTAAAAGAAAGAAAAGAAGAACGATAATATTAATCGTTGTTTAATTTAAGAATTTACCTGGCGTGATCGTATAGTTTAGAACAGACAAAAAACACAAGACTAAAAAATTGTGACCAAAAGAAAACAAAATTTATTAAAACACTAAAATTAAAAAGGGAACGGAACACTAAAAAAACCTTACAAAATGCCAAACAAGTTAAAACTAAATAATTTAAAAGGGGGGAGGGTAAACTAAAATTAAAAATTACTACCTTCAGCTGATTTCGTCGAGAGAGATGTGGCAGGAGATCAAGGCGAATACAATACGAGTGCCCCAAAAAAAAAGAAAACATGGCCAAGCCGCTACGGCCATACTAAAAGTGTCCAAGATTGGGAGGTGGACGAAAAGGGGTGTGGTACTTGGCACATCCTTCGACGGAGTGTCAACTCCGATGTCAGCTTCAGAGGTGGTCGGTCAAAAGGCGTCAGCCAGTGGTGGTCGTCCAGCAGAGAAATCCAGTTCAGAGGTGGTTGGTGGATGGGACCTTCTCTGGGCGAGGATCACGGGCCTGACGGGTGATGGGGGAGGCGTCCAGGGCTGACATCAGAGGCAACGGCAGAGGACGGGAACATCCCTCTGGGTGCTACGTCGATGGGTGGCTGGGGTTATTGCAGTTAACCCGGCAACATCTACTGGAATGGGCGACTCTCGAGAATCGTTGAGGTTGGTGGCGGCGGTTAAATAATTCTTCTAACCCCGCATCAGCATCGGCGGCTATTGCACGATATTAACCCATCGGGTTTTGAAAAAGGACACACGGTCCGCGTTTATAAGACGGGAGCTACACTCCTGTACGTCTTGAGGCTTCGAAAGATGCGTTAAAAAGTCCCGTCAAAAGGTGCGCTTGCCAATAAATCGCCAAAACCTCCTTGCCAGATCCCTCAAAACTAGCACATCAATTTTCCTCTCAGCCAATCAGAGAATTTACAATTACAACTTCGGTTACAGTTAAACACAATTCCAGACCAGTACGTAAAACAGTCTCAAAAACACGAAGCCAAACTGACATACCAGACCCCAGATGTGTAACACGATACAGGAGGAGAGGCCGATGTGGGGACCCAAAAGGGTGGAAAAGACTTCAGACAGGGGTTATCACCCCATTTACAACTAAAAAGCTCTTAGGGGGTTATGAAAAAGGGGGAAATTTACGTTTGGGCTTAAATGGAATCAAAAGTGCAGGTTCCCAAGTACAAGTTTGACAATTAAATAGGATACATCAATATTACATAAATTAATTAATACAATTAGGGGAGTCTGAAATTAAATTAAATAAAAGAGGAATTAAAAATTAACCAATTATGGTTTTAACCATAACATTCCCTACGCGTACCTCTTAAAAAAAGTTAAGAATTAACTTTTTTTTCACAAGAATAAAAACACAGATCTAGTCAAAAAGTAAACAGCAGCAGACTCTCCCACCAAAAATTATCGTCCCCTACATGGGGTGTTCACAAATATGGCAAAACTTTAAAAACTAACACAATAAGGTCACACAATGCATAACAAAGACAAATGGGATTTAACCGGACGAGAAAATCTAAAAGTTAAACTCAAACATCTTAAAATTAGAGGCCCTACAGTAACTAAAATAAATTAACAATTAATTAAATCAGAAATACAACATTAAATTCAACCTATTGCTTAGTTAGAGTCCTTGAAGCAATTTAGGTTTTAAGCAAAATAATTACAAGCAAATCAATCTTATCAAACAATGCTATTACAGATAGTCAACAATGATCTTAAAACTAAAAAATGATTAAATAGTTACAAGCTAAAATCAACCGAGAATTAACAATTTAAGTCTGAGGATGGCAACCCTAAATTTTTTTTTTTTTTTTAAAACAATTAAAAATCAGAACTTACTCCAAGAAGAAAAGTATAAAAAAAAATTAAAACTCCCAAAAGAAAACAATTAACCATCTCCCAGGTAACCAAATCAAACCAAGGCAGGACCACACCCACGGAAAAAAATCCCAGAGAACCAGTGACAGTGCATGAAACAGTTGCTCGAAAGAAGAAAAAAAAATTGCAAAAGCAATCAACCTAAAAATAAAAACACGAAATACAGATTGTAAATACTACTGGAAAAAATAGCTTACAACATTCCCAATAAACCCAAAAATAAGGAATACGATTAAAAACATCAATACACAGGCAGGAAGTTAAGGAGTACAAAAAGGAGGGATAACCTTTAAGAAAACACTTAATTTTAAATGGATCCAAGATGGAAAAAAAAAATAAGCACTAAAGACCAGCTAAAATGCAAGAAAGAAACAAAAAAAAAATCACAAACTAAAAGGGAGACTCGCAAAACCACCAACCTGAAATTGAAGTAAAAAAATAAAGATACCTCCAAAGAAAAACTTTGTACAATTCGATCCTTAAGAAAGAGCATAAATACAAGCAGCGCGCGTATACACTTAAAGATAAACAAGTAAAAGTTCATTTCAATTGTGAGATGAAATGATAGACACAAAAATAAACGAATAAAATTTTGTCCACAACTGTGATATGTAGACAAATGACAAAAAAAAATTAAATAAAACAGTAAAAATATAAATGTTCACAAAGCAACATTTTCCTAAAAATTTTCCTCCCAAAAAAATACCTCTAAGGTGATACTACAAAGCCCGACCTTCTTGGTCGCAAATCATAGGGTGCCACGTGTGTGTCCCTGAAAACTTCCTTCACACTAGTTTCCTCAGAAACTTCATTCTGCTCGATACTTACTTCAAGAGAGGGGAGTAAAATACGCCCAGGTATGCGAGTGAGTCTGTCGACATGGACCCACTTCACATCCGAAGGCCTATTTAGCAAAACCAACTGGTAATTTACCTTGTTTTTAGCCTGTCCAATAACCCTGTAGGGTCCTTTATTGAACTTGGCAAACTTCTTCACTTGCCCACTCTGTAAAACTGGTGTGTGCAGAAATACAGAATCCCCAATCTGAATCTGTTTATCGACTGCAGATCTAGACCTAAACTCTTCTTGCTTCTCGGCTGCCAGGGTTAAGTTTCTACGAACTTCCCGAAAGGCAGTTTTCAATCTTGTTCCCAAATCCGTTAAATAAGAAGGCGTGTCAGCGTATGCTCTGAAATCCTTCTTCAAAAGTAAATCACAAGGCAATGTTATATCACGACCATAAAGTAAGTAAGCAGGCGTCTCGCCTGTTGCAGCATGACGAGCTGAACGATGAGCCAGTAAGGCAAAAGGAATTAGCCTGTCCCAATCATCATGTGAATCTGAGACCAAATAACTCAGAGAGTTAATTAAAGTGGCATTCAATCGCTCCAGAACTCCATCAGATTGTGGATGATAACTCGTCGTGTTCAGTTTCTGTATTCCCAACGCCTTATAAACCTCCATTAGAGATTCCGAAAGAAAATTAGTGCCACGGTCGGTGATCAGCTGTTCAGGTATACCATGGGAAGCAATGAACTTCTCTAACGCTTCTGCTACAGAATGACTCTTGGTGTCAGGTAAGGGATATGCCTCAGGATAACGAGTGAAATAATCGGTCATGACCAGAATGTACTTATTTTGAGACATGGTTATTGGCAGGGGACCTACAATGTCCATGGCTATTCGTTCAAGAGGTCTTGAAGTCACAGGTATTCTACCCAAAGGTGCTTTCTTCGATGGTTGGAAACCTCTTCTTTTCAGGCAGTCATGACAGGAAGAAACATAGTTCCGAATTTGACTGTACATGGCTGGCCAATAAAAAGATCTTTGAATTTTAGATAAAGTCCTACCAAAACCACAGTGAGCAGCCACAGGAGAGTCGTGATGAAGAGCCATAACTTCAGTTCTCATATTAAGAGGAACTACTAATCTTTTATTTCCCTGCCATCTGTGCTTTGGCTTGACATGTTTACAAAACAGAATGTCATTTTCACAAAAAAAATTTAAAGTTTTGGGATTTGGTGCTAAGCCTGACTCCACCATGCCTTTCAGTTTAATGCATTTTTCATCACTTGGTTGCTGATCTGAAATATTTGTAAATAAAATGGGTTCAACCGAATGTTGTACCAAGGAAATATTATTTACGGCTCGAGAAAGAAAATCAGCTGTTACATTTAGTTTACCTGGCTTATGAATAATTTTATAGTCAAATTGACTTAAAGCTGTGATCCACCTGGCTATTCTTGAGGTAGAGTCCTTAAGTTTTAAAACTTGGGATAAGGAGGCTTGGTCACAGTAAATAGTAAAATGTTTACCTAATAAATATTGTCTAAAATAAGCTGTGGCCCACACAATACCAAGGGCTTCCTTTTCAAAAGTACTATATCTGACTTCAGCATCTTTCAATTTTCTACTAGCAAATGCCACAGGATGCAAAAATCCATCATATTCCTGACACAGGCAACTGCCCAAAGCATAGTTAGAGGCATCGGTACACAAAACAAACTCCTGACTCATTACAGGTAACTTCAAAATTGGTTCCTTTACCAATTCACTCTTCAAAATTTCAAAAGATTTCTGAGCCTCCGGGCTCCAAATAAAAGGTGTATTTTCTTTAGTTAAATTAGTTAACGGTAAAGCTTGTTGAGCATAATTCTCAATGAAACGGCGATAGAAACCAGCGAGTCCCAAAAATTGTCTGACATTCTTTCTATTCTTAGGAACAGTAAAATTAGCAATTAAATTTAAATTAGAGGGGTCTGGTGAAACAATTCCTTTCGAAACCCTAAATCCCAAGTACTTAATAGTATCTTGCATGAAATTGCACTTGCTAGGTTTAAGTTTAAGACTATGCTGGGCCAATCTATCAAACACTAATTTAATCTTGTCCAAATGTTCTTCATAAGTCGAGGAGGCCAGAACTATGTCATCTATATAGATGCCGATTTGGAGTGGCTGTAAGTTGGATAAAACTATTGACATTAAACGTTGAAAACTGCTAGGGGCATTCCTAAGCCCAAAAGGCATTCTGTTCCACTGATAGTGACCAGACTGGGTGGAAAACCCACATTTCTGTCTGTCTTCCTCTCTGAGTTTCATCTGATAAAACCCAGAGGTCAAATCCAAAGTAGAAAAAATGTTGGCTCCAGCTAAATTATCCACTAACTCTAACATGTTAGGGAGTGGGAAGTTATCTTCCAAAGTTTTTAAATTTAATTTCCTAAAATCAGTGACTAGCCGATAACTATTGTCAGACTTCTTTACTAGCATCACAGGTGCTGAAAAAGGAGAACTACTTTCCTGAATTATGCCTGCATCGAGGAGCTCAGCAATTTGCTTATTCATTTCCTCACGCAAATGATAGGGGGTCCTGTATGGCTTGACACGAACTGGGACAGAATCTGTCAAATGTATTTCGTGTTCGATAGTATCACATCCTTCTAAATCCTTAACTGTCCTGGCAAAAAGAAAACCATACTCATTGAGTAAATTCTTCAATGGTTCTCTATGTTGGTCAGGAATGTGACTTAAGTTAAATTCTCCTCCCCAAACATCAAAGCTGTCTTCTACTTGGGTATCCAAATTCAAATTGTTCACTGTCTCCATATGGGTTTCTCTCAAAGGTTCAGCCTCCACTATTTTCACACCCTTATTCAAGTGAATTATCTCGCCAGAAGAATTTAAAACTTTAATGAAGTAACAGTTATCTTTATTTAAGGAATGAATACAACGTCCAATGAAAAGATTGTCATTTTTAAAATTACTAGAATGTTCAAATAATACTAATTTAGAATTTAAATTCCTCCCTTTTAATTTAATCTTAACAAAACTCTCTGAAAGAGGGGGTAGAGTTTGTTTATTTATCAAAACCCCAGAGCAAGTCTCCACCATCTCCAAGGTGTTCACTTCCTCTGAGTTGCAAGTTTTACTATTTTCCCAGGGCAAAAAGAAATCATGGGCATACAAAGTATTTATTGAAAAATCTACGGTCACATTGTACTTAGACAAGAATTCGGTACCCAAAATAGCACCATAACCCTCACCAATCTTACCTGGGCAAATGAAAAATTTAACATTAAAAACTTTCTTGTCCAAAACTACATCCAAATGAATAAATTCGTGAATAAAAATAGCAGTATTGGCAATGCCAGATACTTGTAACAAACAGGGCTGAAAAATAGGATCCTTAATTAAATCGACATATTTCTTTTCAATTAAATTTATTGAAGCTCCAGAGTCGCAGAGAAATTTTAACTTATTACCTCTTAGGGTGCCTTTTACCACAGGCAAACCATTATTTGTGCTACCCAGAAATACCTCTGTCACCGAAAGGGCTTGAGCGATGGTAGTTGGTGCAACTACATCACCCACTAACTGTTTAACGAATCCGTGGCAGGTTGGTTGGAGCTTGATGACTGGCTTTGAGCAGGAGGAGCAGGTGCCTGAAGGGCGTATTGGGGCTGCATGCCCACAAATTGTGGTGCAAAAGCCATGCCAACAGGGTACTGATAGTTGGGACCTGGACCATACTGGAGAGGGACGTAGTCTTGACCCTGTCTCCCACGGCCACCTCTACGACCTCGGTTCTGTACGAACCTACACTCGCGAGCCATATGTCCAAAACCATGACATGCATAGCATTCAATGGTTCTGCTCCTTTCGGGTCTAGGGCCTTCATGCCTCCTAGACAAGTCGCTAACGATTTTGGTCAAGGAGTCGACCTTACCCAGTAGTTCGGCAATAACGTGAGAACTATCGACTCCCTGACCTTGACTGGGAGGGAGAGGGGCAGCCTGCACAGTGTTAGCCACTGCTCCCTCCACCTCCAAAAAACTGTCGTACATCTCCTCCTCTAAAATTGCGTGCCTTTTGGCATCGCTAAAGGTCCTATGATTCTGGATCATAACTAGACGCTTAATATTAGGTTTTAAACCTTGAGTGAAGGAGTGCAGAAGGGTCTTTACCCTTGTTTGTTCAGCCGAGGGGTCTCCAAGAAGGTCTTCGGCGACCGTTCTATGAGACAACGCCTCCAGCCTCGCAGCAAACTGTTTAACATTCTCACTGGGCCTCTGGAAACCCAACATCAACTGTCTAAGGGACAGGTAAATATTGGATTTCTCCGCAAAGTGTTCCTCCAGCCTCTCTTTAAAGGTGTCGTAGGTAGTCTCCCTTTTCAGACTAACATTAGCCCTCATAAATCGAGCTGCCTTGCCTTTAAGCCTCAGCTTAGCGACAATCAGCTTGTCCTGCATGGTCCACTTGGCATGGGAAGAAATCATCTCGATATTTTCAAAATAGTCAGTTATTGAAAGGTCAGATGACTCTCCCGAAAATTCCTCCACTGAATCCATCAGATGTAATCTAGGGACACCAAAATTAGGGGGGCAATACTCCACTTCCTCATCAACAACCCTATCTGTGCCCTCAGTTAAATCATTTAAAGATCCAAAGGATCTGGTGGCAGAGGCACTCTTGCCTCTACGCGCCATCTCTAACCCGAAAAAAAAAATTTAAAATAACAAAATTCCAACAAAAAAAAATCAACTAAATTTATCAAATTTTAAATTAAACTAAGTTATTAATACACACAGTAATCAAAGTTCAAATCAAATCAAATAAAAATAGAAATCTCGACCGGAAATCCCATTACGAACACACATCAACAATGTAAACAAACTCCCATCAAAATTATCAATAAAAAAATTTAAATTATATAACTCAATTAAACACAAGATAATAACAATTAATAATGCTTAACACAAATCAAATGCAATTAAAGTAAGTTCAATTAAATCCGTAAACACAAAAAGAAAGAACACTACCAAAAGGTAAACAAACATCGCAACACGTCTCCATCGGCGAAAGTCGCTTGAAGTTAGGCCTAGCTATGCCGCAAAATTGCAGATAAACGGGGAAAAAAAATCCTAAGGTCAAAGGCACCACTGTTGTAGTTACTTTTACGTCAGGTTTACTGTTACTTTTAAGGGTTGAAAAAAACACACTAAGAAAAGAAAGAAAAGAAGAACGATAATATTAATCGTTGTTTAATTTAAGAATTTACCTGGCGTGATCGTATAGTTTAGAACAGACAAAAAACACAAGACTAAAAAATTGTGACCAAAAGAAAACAAAATTTATTAAAACACTAAAATTAAAAAGGGAACGGAACACTAAAAAAACCTTACAAAATGCCAAACAAGTTAAAACTAAATAATTTAAAAGGGGGGAGGGTAAACTAAAATTAAAAATTACTACCTTCAGCTGATTTCGTCGAGAGAGATGTGGCAGGAGATCAAGGCGAATACAATACGAGTGCCCCCAAAAAAAAGAAAACATGGCCAAGCCGCTACGGCCATACTAAAAGTGTCCAAGATTGGGAGGTGGACGAAAAGGGGTGTGGTACTTGGCACATCCTTCGACGGAGTGTCAACTCCGATGTCAGCTTCAGAGGTGGTCGGTCAAAAGGCGTCAGCCAGTGGTGGTCGTCCAGCAGAGAAATCCAGTTCAGAGGTGGTTGGTGGATGGGACCTTCTCTGGGCGAGGATCACGGGCCTGACGGGTGATGGGGGAGGCGTCCAGGGCTGACATCAGAGGCAACGGCAGAGGACGGGAACATCCCTCTGGGTGCTACGTCGATGGGTGGCTGGGGTTATTGCAGTTAACCCGGCAACATCTACTGGAATGGGCGACTCTCGAGAATCGTTGAGGTTGGTGGCGGCGGTTAAATAATTCTTCTAACCCCGCATCAGCATCGGCGGCTATTGCACGATATTAACCCATCGGGTTTTGAAAAAGGACACACGGTCCGCGTTTATAAGACGGGAGCTACACTCCTGTACGTCTTGAGGCTTCGAAAGATGCGTTAAAAAGTCCCGTCAAAAGGTGCGCTTGCCAATAAATCGCCAAAACCTCCTTGCCAGATCCCTCAAAACTAGCACATCAATTTTCCTCTCAGCCAATCAGAGAATTTACAATTACAACTTCGGTTACAGTTAAACACAATTCCAGACCAGTACGTAAAACGGTCTCAAAAACACGAAGCCAAACTGACATACCAGACCCCAGATGTGTAACACGATACAGGAGGAGAGGCCGATGTGGGGACCCAAAAGGGTGGAAAAGACTTCAGACAGGGGTTATCACCCCATTTACAACTAAAAAGCTCTTAGGGGGTTATGAAAAAGGGGGAAATTTACGTTTGGGCTTAAATGGAATCAAAAGTGCAGGTTCCCAAGTACAAGTTTGACAATTAAATAGGATACATCAATATTACATAAATTAATTAATACAATTAGGGGAGTCTGAAATTAAATTAAATAAAAGAGGAATTAAAAATTAACCAATTATGGTTTTAACCATAACAAAATGTATGGAATGTCCCGCGCTTGAAATTACCGCAAAATCATTGATATTGCGCAAAAAGCGTATAAAAATAAGTTGGTTTTTCTGCTGTCATGTTTCACTTAATTCCGATTTGCACTTAAAATTTTGAAATCGTTGCTTTTTTTTAAAAGTCAGATGGGGCAGCAAGGATGGTTGGTACTTGAATGGAAAAGGCAAAAGAGGGCGGCATTTTCGCAGAAGAGGGCGGCATTTTTCAAAAAAAGGGCAAGAAGGCGCTATCGAGATTAAAAAAGGGTGGTCCGCCCTTCAAAAAACGCCTAGAATGAACACTGTATTATATATATATCTGACAATTTGTTTTGCTACCTATATGATTTAGCAAGTAACAATAAGCAACCATTTCATATGTGTACGAATTTTACAAAAAAATGTAGTATAGTTCTAAAACAATATGCTTAAAAGTTGTTTTAACATGTTTAGATGGTTGCAAAAAAAATATTTAATAAACAAAAATATTTTGGTAGCTAGCTACATAGAGGAAGAATACTTAATACCTGATTAGTACTTTAACCAAATACTTGATATTTTGTATATCTCTAACCTTTTTTGCTTTCCAGTATTATAAAAAGTTTTCATAAGTCATGAATGTGAGTGTGCTTGCTTTCTATCCCAGCTATCGCACCAAAGAGGCCGCGACGCGCGCCATCGTAGCGACCCACAAGACAGAAATCGCAGGATGCACCGCCAAGTGTTCCTGGGGCAAGGAAGTTGGGGCCCCTAACCAGTAGCCGCAAGTGAGTGGCATAAGCATAAACAACTAATTTACAGTTTTACATACTAATTTAAGGGATGGGTGAAGCACGCTCATGGGTTAGAATAGGCTTAAACCTAAAAAAATGTGTAAAATTGTCGAATTTTTTTTTTTTTTAATTTTCTGAAAGTATAGCTTGGAATCTTGAAAATGTGATTTAAAAATTCTAAAAATGTACCTATATTTTAATGAGTGCTGGAGACTTATTATGATTTTCAAGGAATGGAAATGTTAAATCGTTTTTTCACAGTCTATGGTTTTCCTCGATATTTGTTTTTTAAACGCTAAGGCTTTATTTAATTATTAATGGAGAAATGTGTATTTTTAAAACATATTGTTAATTATTCACTGCAGATGCCTTTTCTCAATAACAAATGTTGTTTTTAATGGGAAGGCTTGTTTCCTCCTTGTTGTTTCAGGACAATCGGCCCATTCTACGAAATACGGTTCCTCAACGAGAAATAGGATACAAGAATCCCCAAGCCACTCGCAAACGCCGGACGAGCAGCTCACGCAGGAAATGTCACGTCCTCATAGACAGTACTCTGAAGAAAGCCGTGGGTGAGTGACACACAATTTGTCCAACTGTATTTGGAGCCCCAGTTGCTCAGTTGGTAAGGCGTTCAGCTACTAATCAGAGGATTGGTGGTTCGAATCCGGGCAATGGACTTGACATAGAAAAGTAAAAAAGTAGTGATCTTGCGATCGGAGGGTTGCCAGCTTCGCTACAAAAATACTAGAAAGTCATCCAGAATATCCAACAAATTATATTGGCGTGTATACGGGACTAGTGCACAGTAAATCTGATCGGGGTCCAAAGTCCCGACGTCTATTGAAGGCGTTGGTTGCCAGTTCAGGTGTTTCCTCGTCATCTAACCATGGTTCTAAAATAACGAGGTGCATGTATGAATGTGTTCCCGGGTCTTTCCTTCGAGATTGACCCCGAACTGTCGCCAATAGCCCACTGTGCAGCTCTAGTGCGACGTTAATAAACCAAACCTATTCGATTCACCTTGCATTTGGAGCGCGAGCGCTGCAAGGTTAAAGTAAATCGATTTGATGGTGAAACTACACTGGCAACAGTCAGCTGATGACTCGACATACGTCGGCGAAGGAGATTTTACCGCCCTGTGTGTAAACGCTAGATTTCTATGAGCGGCGACTACATAAAATTATTTGTACGCAGGGCAAAAATCCTGCGTGTGTGCAACCACTCTCAGGAACGTTCAACACGAACGTACAAACACCGTACAAAACAGATGTCTATTTATGAAGATGCTACTTAAAATCCTAAACTAGATGATTAAAAATTATTTTTTTACTTAACCAAACCTATACAAAAAAAAAAGTACATTAAAAAAAATTATGAAAATTCTACTTAAATTCAAAATGCGTTGCTAAAATCCCTAATTTAGTAACCTCGCTCCAAACCTTCTTAACCCCTACAAAAAAAAAATCTTAAGTTTTTCCACATGCGGGCACAACCAACCAATAAAATGTATGGAATGTCCCGCGCTTGAAATTACCGCAAAATCATTGATATTGCGCAAAAAGCGTATAAAAATAAGTTTTTTTTCTGCTGTCATGTTTCACTTAATTCCGATTTGCACTTAAAATTTTGAAATCGTTGCTTTTTTTTAAAAGTCAGATGGGGCAGCAAGGATGGTTGGTACTTGAATGGAAAAGGCAAAAGAGGGCGGCATTTTCGCAGAAGAGGGCGGCATTTTTCAAAAAAAGGGCAGGAGGGCGCTATCGAGATTAAAAAAGGGTGGTCCGCCCTTCAAAAAACGCCTAGAATGAACACTGTATTATATATATATCTGACAATTTGTTTTGCTACCTATATGATTTAGCAAGTAACAATAAGCAACCATTTCATATGTGTACGAATTTTACAAAAAAATGTAGTATAGTTCTAAAACAATATGCTTAAAAGTTGTTTTAACATGTTTAGATGGTTGCAAAAAAAATATTTAATAAACAAAAATATTTTGGTAGCTAGCTACATAGAGGAAGAATACTTAATACCTGATTAGTACTTTAACCAAATACTTGATATTTTGTATATCTCTAACCTTTTTTGCTTTCCAGTATTATAAAAAGTTTTCATAAGTCATGAATGCGAGTGTGCTTGCTTTCTATCCCAGCTATCGCACCAAAGAGGCCGCGACGCGCGCCATCGTAGCGACCCACAAGACAGAAATCGCAGGATGCACCGCCAAGTGTTCCTGGGGCAAGGAAGTTGGGGCCCCTAACCAGTAGCCGCAAGTGAGTGGCATAAGCATAAACAACTAATTTACAGTTTTACATACTAATTTAAGGGATGGGTGAAGCACGCTCATGGGTTAGAATAGGCTTAAACCTAAAAAAATGTGTAAAATTGTCGATTTTTTTTTTTTTTTAATTTTCTGAAAGTATAGCTTGGAATCTTGAAAATGTGATTTAAAAATTCTAAAAATGTACCTATATTTTAATGAGTGCTGGAGACTTATTATGATTTTCAAGGAATGGAAATGTTAAATCGTTTTTTCACAGTCTATGGTTTTCCTCGATATTTGTTTTTTAAACGCTAAGGCTTTATTTAATTATTAATGGAGAAATGTGTATTTTTAAAACATATTGTTAATTATTCACTGCAGATGCCTTTTCTCAATAACAAATGTTGTTTTTAATGGGAAGGCTTGTTTCCTCCTTGTTGTTTCAGGACAATCGGCCCATTCTACGAAATACGGTTCCTCAACGAGAAATAGGATACAAGAATCCCCAAGCCACTCGCAAACGCCGGACGGGCAGCTCACGCAGGAAATGTCACGTCCTCATAGACAGTACTCTGAAGAAAGCCGTGGGTGAGTGACACACAATTTGTCCAACTGTATTTGGAGCCCCAGTTGCTCAGTTGGTAAGGCGTTCAGCTACTAATCAGAGGATTGGTGGTTCGAATCCGGGCAATGGACTTGACATAGAAAAGTAAAAAAGTAGTGATCTTGCGATCGGAGGGTTGCCAGCTTCGCTACAAAAATACTAGAAAGTCATCCAGAATATCCAACAAATTATATTGGCGTGTATACGGGACTAGTGCACAGTAAATCTGATCGGGGTCCAAAGTCCCGACGTCTATTGAAGGCGTTGGTTGCCAGTTCAGGTGTTTCCTCGTCATCTAACCATGGTTCTAAAATAACGAGGTGCATGTATGAATGTGTTCCCGGGTCTTTCCTTCGAGATTGACCCCGAACTGTCGCCAATAGCCCACTGTGCAGCTCTAGTGCGACGTTAATAAACCAAACCTATTCGATTCACCTTGCATTTGGAGCGCGAGCGCTGCAAGGTTAAAGTAAATCGATTTGATGGTGAAACTACACTGGCAACAGTCAGCTGATGACTCGACATACGTCGGCGAAGGAGATTTTACCGCCCTGTGTGTAAACGCTAGATTTCTATGAGCGGCGACTACATAAAATTATTTGTACGCAGGGCAAAAATCCTGCGTGTGTGCAACCACTCTCAGGAACGTTCAACACGAACGTACAAACACCGTACAAAACAGATGTCTATTTATGAAGATGGTACTTAAAATCCTAAACTAGATGATTAAAAATTATTTTTTTACTTAACCAAACCTATACAAAAAAAAAAGTACATTAAAAAAAATTATGAAAATTCTACTTAAATTCAAAATGCGTTGCTAAAATCCCTAATTTAGTAACCTCGCTCCAAACCTTCTTAACCCCTACAAAAAAAAAATCTTAAGTTTTTCCACATGCGGGCACAACCAACCAATAAAATGTATGGAATGTCCCGCGCTTGAAATTACCGCAAAATCATTGATATTGCGCAAAAAGCGTATAAAAATAAGTTTGTTTTTCTGCTGTCATGTTTCACTTAATTCCGATTTGCACTTAAAATTTTGAAATCGTTGCTTTTTTTTAAAAGTCAGATGGGGCAGCAAGGATGGTTGGTACTTGAATGGAAAAGGCAAAAGAGGGCGGCATTTTCGCAGAAGAGGGCGGCATTTTTCAAAAAAAGGGCAGGAGGGCGCTATCGAGATTAAAAAAGGGTGGTCCGCCCTTCAAAAAACGCCTAGAATGAACACTGTATTATATATATATCTGACAATTTGTTTTGCTACCTATATGATTTAGCAAGTAACAATAAGCAACCATTTCATATGTGTACGAATTTTACAAAAAAATGTAGTATAGTTCTAAAACAATATGCTTAAAAGTTGTTTTAACATGTTTAGATGGTTGCAAAAAAAATATTTAATAAACAAAAATATTTTGGTAGCTAGCTACATAGAGGAAGAATACTTAATACCTGATTAGTACTTTAACCAAATACTTGATATTTTGTATATCTCTAACCTTTTTTGCTTTCCAGTATTATAAAAAGTTTTCATAAGTCATGAATGCGAGTGTGCTTGCTTTCTATCCCAGCTATCGCACCAAAGAGGCCGCGACGCGCGCCATCGTAGCGACCCACAAGACAGAAATCGCAGGATGCACCGCCAAGTGTTCCTGGGGCAAGGAAGTTGGGGCCCCTAACCAGTAGCCGCAAGTGAGTGGCATAAGCATAAACAACTAATTTACAGTTTTACATACTAATTTAAGGGATGGGTGAAGCACGCTCATGGGTTAGAATAGGCTTAAACCTAAAAAAATGTGTAAAATTGTCGATTTTTGTTTTTTTTTAATTTTCTGAAAGTATAGCTTGGAATCTTGAAAATGTGATTTAAAAATTCTAAAAATGTACCTATATTTTAATGAGTGCTGGAGACTTATTATGATTTTCAAGGAATGGAAATGTTAAATCGTTTTTTCACAGTCTATGGTTTTCCTCGATATTTGTTTTTTAAACTAATAAGTTAAGTCTAATTAAATCCGTAACCTACTGATAATAATCAAAAACGTTTTAGCAGAGTGAACTTAGAATACTTAAACTTAAAATTAAGAGTCGTAAGTAATTGAGAATATATTGACAAATGCAAGTCTTTTATAAAAGCTACGAAAAACATTTATTTCTTACGAAAAACATACATGCTCCTAAGAGCGTTAGAACACCATCGCATCAGCATCAGAAAGAATAGAAGAACACATTTCAGGCGAATGCCTTCACCTTATCAAAAGAAAAGATTTGCATATACATCGAAAGATACAGCAAATTCAATTATACGGGAATTTGCATATTGCACTGAAAACATACATAAAACAAATAACGCCGAAAAATTACGCGGTTGACTGGTAATAAAGTATTTCCAAGAAAGTTAATTTAAACGTGGCCGAAAAGTAATTAAAACAGAGATTGATTAATTACTAAAGATACATTCCAAATCAGTTCGAAATACTGAAGGTAAAAATGAAGCGAACTGATCGGAGGTGAGTAATGTTTACGTTTTATTTAAACTAGGCTATCTCACGATAGAAAGAGGGAAATTTAAAAAACTGGAAATGCTGTAAGTATTAATTTTAAACAAGACATTTCCTAACAATGACCCGCCAAATTTTCATGAAAGTGCAAAGACCAACGTGAGAAAAACTAATAAGCCAAAAAACATTACAAGCCTAATAAAAACTTTCAAAAAAAATTACCTTGTATGTGTTTCAGTTCAATATGCAAAACATTTTTCAACACACTTTGTTAAAAAAAAATATATATAAATTCCACTCAAAGAAAAACATCTGATAGAGTCTTCACTATAATAACGAGTAGAAAAAAAAAAAACTTGACTTGGTTGTCTGCCGTCATGGTGAACTAAAAAGGGTCCTGATTATTCAAACTTGGATGCACAGAAAAAATTAACTGAATGCTCCTGTATTCTTGATACATCAGACTTTGGTGACCGACTCCATGACCGCAGACAGCCCGTCAGACATGAAAAGAGAATAAGAAAATTCAAAAATTAGAATAATGTCATAAAATTCATATTACACAAAAATACGATCTACAAGTGCCTTCAGCCCAACTTTTGGCAAGGGCTTAGTAAATAAATCTGCAAGATTCAATTTTGTGTTGACATATTCTAAATTAAAGAGATTGTCCTTTACTAAATTTCTTATGAATTGAAATTTTACATCGATGTGTTTGGTGCTGTGATTTTCAATAGTTGATTTGGAGAAACTAATTGCTGCTTGGTTATCACAATTTAAACTACTTTTAAAATTGAGATTCAATACATTATAATTTTTGAATTCATTTAATATGCGTATTACCCATATTAACTCGTTTGCAGCCTTGGTTAGTGACACATATTCAGCTTCAAATGTATATAGACTTACACAATATTGCTTAAAGGTACGCCATAAGATTGGTGAATCGTCTATAAACAAAATTAGTCCCCCAATTGAAATTCTATCATCACTATTTACAGCAAAATCTGCATCGCTAAAACATTTGATATCTAAATTATTTACCCGAGAAATATTTAACTTATAATCCTTAGTATAGATCAGATATCCTAATAACTTTAGAAGAATATTCCAGTGAATTATTCTAGGATTAGATTGAAACTGGGATAAAATATTAATAGCAAAACACAGATCAGGTCTTGTTCTACCTGTAATAAATGAAATGCATCCCAAAATGTTTCTATAGGGTAGATTAGACATCATTGAAACTTCTTTATTTGAATCACGACATTGTGATTCAAACAGAATTGTACCAACTCCAACAGGTAGAGAAGTTACTGGAAATTTATACAATTTATACTTTTCTGAAATCCTATCCATGTATGTTGCTTGATGAATTAATAGGTTTCGACCATTTTGCTCAAATTCAACACCAAGTAACTTACGAGTTTTACCAAAAACTCCTAGGTCAAATTGTTTGCCCAACATGTCACCCATGGTGTTAATTAATTTCTCATTTTTAGCAAATAACACAATATCATCAACACACAGTAAAAAGACCATATAATTATACGTATATACACCATTCGTCCACTCAAGTTTATTAAATTTTAAGTTTACTAAAACATTATGGATTTCAAAAACCCATGCCCTACTTAATTGACGGATACCATAGAAGGCTCTGTTCAATTTATACACATGATTAGGTTTATCACGATCCTCAAAACCTTGTTCTTGTGACATAAGAATGTATTCATCTAAAGAAGCATAAAGGTATGGACACTTAATGTCTGACTGATATTGTGACCAATTAAGCCTGCACACCAAAATGTAGAAACACATTTGAATTACAGAAAAGTTGACAACTAGACTAAATACTTCGTCACAATTTACTCCTTTAATTTGTCGAAAACCCTTGGCGACTAAATTTGCCTGATACCCAACAAAATTACCTTGTTCATTTTGTTTAATAGTGTATACCCATCGGTAACCTATTATCTTACTATTAGGGGTTTCGACTGCACTTTTAAAACAAGTAGGAATGATAATTTCTAGCCGTGCGCTAGTTGAATTTGACTCTACTAAATTAACATCTCCCGAAAAAATATTACTTCTACTGAAATCAAATTTACTTTTATCGTAAGGAATCTCGTTTGCCTGACAATATTTTTCCACATCGTTAAATGAACGTAACCTGAATTTTGAACCTTTAACATAATAAATGTCATTTCTTGTACCGTCTGTTCTGGGAACTGCTTCCCTAGACCAAATGGGTACATATGGCTTTTGTTCATTTAATTCCTTAACAGGATCCCTTGATTTGGTAAGAATTTGTTCGATTGATTCCTCGTCACTGTTAATTTCTGTTTTTACACTTAACTTAGAGTCATCTGAATTGGATTCATCAGAATTGTCAGTAAAAATACGGATTACTCTTCCATGGGGTCCCAGCGCTGCTCCACTGCGACTCTCGTCACAAAAATCCAACCCATTGTCGGTCCTTACACTTATAATTTTTAAATCTAAAAATCTCTCAAGCCTATTCTGATAGCTTTCAAAGCATTTAAAAACATCCTTTTTCCAAATCTTTAAGCCATTTGTGCTAGAAGTTGAAAAATTATTACAATTTGTAATACTTGAAGAAACATTTTTAACATTTGATGAAATATTTACTTTTGAAATATTTAAAGATCTAGGATATATAGGGTTCACATAATACAGGCCGTTATGCCTCTGGGCATCAAATAAGATTCGACCTCCTTTGTGATACACAGTTAAAGTGTTGTTTTTCCCTATAAAATAATGACCAGCTTTATCTATTAGAGTTCCGGAAATTAAATTTTTTCTCAGTTCAGGAGAGTAGAATACGTTACTAAGATGAATAATTTCTAACTCACCCTTTATCTCAAATTGAAGTGTAACGTTCCCTCTTCCTTCCACCGGACAGGTGACTCCTCCAATCGCCACTGCCATGGTTGTATTCTTCAGCGGTGTGAAGTCGGACATGAGACTCCTCTGGCAACAAAAATGGGACGTTGCAGCCGTATCGAAGATCCAACTCCTTGTTTCCCTCTTCTCTGTGGTGTTGGCTTCAATAATCATGCTAGTTTCATATCTGCCTTGGCTTGTAGATGGCGATCTCCTTTTCTTGTCATTACGCTTCCTTGATCTTCCTCTGGTGGTGTTTGTTCCTTCATTTTCTTCTTTATGGGTCTTGAATGTCTTCTGTTGATTATTTTTCTGATGACTTCTTTCGGTCTGGTAAGCCACAGCTTCTTGATCTTTATGACTCTGTTTGAGTCGGGATTCTTCTGCTACGAGTTCTTTTAATACCTTATCCAACTCGAATTCGTCTTCTTTCCATCTGTAAATGGATTGCACAATTCCACTGTAGTCTGGTGGTAAGAACCGGATAACTTGAAATGATTGGTACCATGCTGGTATGGGTTCACCAGCGTCTTCAAGCTGTGCAGAAATCTTCTTCAATCTGGCTCCAAACAATCCAATGTCTTCCTCTGGATACATTTTACAGGAGAAGTATTCATCAGTTAATCCGATGATTCGGGCTCTCGAATCAGGTCTGAAGTGGTCTTCTAAGTCTTTCCAAGCCTTGACTGGATCTTGCGAGTCGGAGATGAGAGGACGATATTCCTTTTCAATATTCAGATATATAGTGCTGAATGCTTTATCTGTCCTCTGTGAGAAGCTCCTTTTTAACTTCTCCGAGTCTGCCTCCTGTGGTGCTTTTTCTTCACCACTCACGATCCTCCAGCTTCCCTTTTCCATGAGGAGAACTTTGATATCTTCTCGCCATGTCGAATAGTTCTCGGAGTTCAACTTGTCTATGACGTTGGTTGAATCCATTTTCTGAGAACTCCAGGAACACTAGACGTTGACCCGCCGTCTCAATAATTCAATTACAAGTCTCTCATCATACTAAAACCGAAGATAAGAATTTGGTTTGGCCGGATTCGTTACTGTGGCCCATAACCATTTAATAAGTTAAGTCTAATTAAATCCGTAACCTACTGATAATAATCAAAAACGTTTTAGCAGAGTGAACTTAGAATACTTAAACTTAAAATTAAGAGTCGTAAGTAATTGAGAATATATTGACAAATGCAAGTCTTTTATAAAAGCTACGAAAAACATTTATTTCTTACGAAAAACATACATGCTCCTAAGAGCGTTAGAACACCATCGCATCAGCATCAGAAAGAATAGAAGAACACATTTCAGGCGAATGCCTTCACCTTATCAAAAGAAAAGATTTGCATATACATCGAAAGATACAGCAAATTCAATTATACGGGAATTTGCATATTGCACTGAAAACATACATAAAACAAATAACGCCGAAAAATTACGCGGTTGACTGGTAATAAAGTATTTCCAAGAAAGTTAATTTAAACGTGGCCAAAAAGTAATTAAAACAGAGATTGATTAATTACTAAAGATACATTCCAAATCAGTTCGAAATACTGAAGGTAAAAATGAAGCGAACTGATCGGAGGTGAGTAATGTTTACGTTTTATTTAAACTAGGCTATCTCACGATAGAAAGAGGGAAATTTAAAAAACTGGAAATGCTGTAAGTATTAATTTTAAACAAGACATTTCCTAACATAAACGCTAAGGCTTTATTTAATTATTAATGGAGAAATGTGTATTTTTAAAACATATTGTTAATTATTCACTGCAGATGCCTTTTCTCAATAACAAATGTTGTTTTTAATGGGAAGGCTTGTTTCCTCCTTGTTGTTTCAGGACAATCGGCCCATTCTACGAAATACGGTTCCTCAACGAGAAATAGGATACAAGAATCCCCAAGCCACTCGCAAACGCCGGACGAGCAGCTCACGCAGGAAATGTCACGTCCTCATAGACAGTACTCTGAAGAAAGCCGTGGGTGAGTGACACACAATTTGTCCAACTGTATTTGGAGCCCCAGTTGGTAAGGCGTTCAGCTACTAATCAGAGGATTGGTGGTTCGAATCCGGGCAATGGACTTGACATAGAAAAGTAAAAAAGTAGTGATCTTGCGATCGGAGGGTTGCCAGCTTCGCTACAAAAATACTAGAAAGTCATCCAGAATATCCAACAAATTATATTGGCGTGTATACGGGACTAGTGCACAGTAAATCTGATCGGGGTCCAAAGTCCCGACGTCTATTGAAGGCGTTGGTTGCCAGTTCAGGTGTTTCCTCGTCATCTAACCATGGTTCTAAAATAACGAGGTGCATGTATGAATGTGTTCCCGGGTCTTTCCTTCGAGATTGACCCCGAACTGTCGCCAATAGCCCACTGTGCAGCTCTAGTGCGACGTTAATAAACCAAACCTATTCGATTCACCTTGCATTTGGAGCGCGAGCGCTGCAAGGTTAAAGTAAATCGATTTGATGGTGAAACTACACTGGCAACAGTCAGCTGATGACTCGACATACGTCGGCGAAGGAGATTTTACCGCCCTGTGTGTAAACGCTAGATTTCTATGAGCGGCGACTACATAAAATTATTTGTACGCAGGGCAAAAATCCTGCGTGTGTGCAACCACTCTCAGGAACGTTCAACACGAACGTACAAACACCGTACAAAACAGATGTCTATTTATGAAGATGCTACTTAAAATCCTAAACTAGATGATTAAAAATTATTTTTTTACTTAACCAAACCTATACAAAAAAAAAAGTACATTAAAAAAAATTATGAAAATTCTACTTAAATTCAAAATGCGTTGCTAAAATCCCTAATTTAGTAACCTCGCTCCAAACCTTCTTAACCCCTACAAAAAAAAAATCTTAAGTTTTTCCACATGCGGGCACAACCAACCAATAAAATTGTTGTAGTTACTATTACGGGTTAAATAAAACCTACTATTAAAAGAAAGAAAAGAAGAACGATAATATTAATCGTTGTTTAATTTAAGAATTTACCTGGCGTGATCGTATAGTTTAGAACAGACAAAAAACACAAGACTAAAAAATTGTGACCAAAAGAAAACAAAATTTATTAAAACACTAAAATTAAAAAGGGAACGGAACACTAAAAAAACCTTACAAAATGCCAAACAAGTTAAAACTAAATAATTTAAAAGGGGGGAGGGTAAACTAAAATTAAAAATTACTACCTTCAGCTGATTTCGTCGAGAGAGATGTGGCAGGAGATCAAGGCGAATACAATACGAGTGCCCCAAAAAAAAAGAAAACATGGCCAAGCCGCTACGGCCATACTAAAAGTGTCCAAGATTGGGAGGTGGACGAAAAGGGGTGTGGTACTTGGCACATCCTTCGACGGAGTGTCAACTCCGATGTCAGCTTCAGAGGTGGTCGGTCAAAAGGCGTCAGCCAGTGGTGGTCGTCCAGCAGAGAAATCCAGTTCAGAGGTGGTTGGTGGATGGGACCTTCTCTGGGCGAGGATCACGGGCCTGACGGGTGATGGGGGAGGCGTCCAGGGCTGACATCAGAGGCAACGGCAGAGGACGGGAACATCCCTCTGGGTGCTACGTCGATGGGTGGCTGGGGTTATTGCAGTTAACCCGGCAACATCTACTGGAATGGGCGACTCTCGAGAATCGTTGAGGTTGGTGGCGGCGGTTAAATAATTCTTCTAACCCCGCATCAGCATCGGCGGCTATTGCACGATATTAACCCATCGGGTTTTGAAAAAGGACACACGGTCCGCGTTTATAAGACGGGAGCTACACTCCTGTACGTCTTGAGGCTTCGAAAGATGCGTTAAAAAGTCCCGTCAAAAGGTGCGCTTGCCAATAAATCGCCAAAACCTCCTTGCCAGATCCCTCAAAACTAGCACATCAATTTTCCTCTCAGCCAATCAGAGAATTTACAATTACAACTTCGGTTACAGTTAAACACAATTCCAGACCAGTACGTAAAACGGTCTCAAAAACACGAAGCCAAACTGACATACCAGACCCCAGATGTGTAACACGATACAGGAGGAGAGGCCGATGTGGGGACCCAAAAGGGTGGAAAAGACTTCAGACAGGGGTTATCACCCCATTTACAACTAAAAAGCTCTTAGGGGGTTATGAAAAAGGGGGAAATTTACGTTTGGGCTTAAATGGAATCAAAAGTGCAGGTTCCCAAGTACAAGTTTGACAATTAAATAGGATACATCAATATTACATAAATTAATTAATACAATTAGGGGAGTCTGAAATTAAATTAAATAAAAGAGGAATTAAAAATTAACCAATTATGGTTTTAACCATAACATTCCCTACGCGTACCTCTTAAAAAAAGTTAAGAATTAACTTTTTTTTCACAAGAATAAAAACACAGATCTAGTCAAAAAGTAAACAGCAGCAGACTCTCCCACCAAAAATTATCGTCCCCTACATGGGGTGTTCACAAATATGGCAAAACTTTAAAAACTAACACAATAAGGTCACACAATGCATAACAAAGACAAATGGGATTTAACCGGACGAGAAAATCTAAAAGTTAAACTCAAACATCTTAAAATTAGAGGCCCTACAGTAACTAAAATAAATTAACAATTAATTAAATCAGAAATACAACATTAAATTCAACCTATTGCTTAGTTAGAGTCCTTGAAGCAATTTAGGTTTTAAGCAAAATAATTACAAGCAAATCAATCTTATCAAACAATGCTATTACAGATAGTCAACAATGATCTTAAAACTAAAAAATGATTAAATAGTTACAAGCTAAAATCAACCGAGAATTAACAATTTAAGTCTGAGGATGGCAACCCTAAATTTTTTTTTTTTTTTTAAAACAATTAAAAATCAGAACTTACTCCAAGAAGAAAAGTATAAAAAAAAATTAAAACTCCCAAAAGAAAACAATTAACCATCTCCCAGGTAACCAAATCAAACCAAGGCAGGACCACACCCACGGAAAAAAATCCCAGAGAACCAGTGACAGTGCATGAAACAGTTGCTCGAAAGAAGAAAAAAAAATTGCAAAAGCAATCAACCTAAAAATAAAAACACGAAATACAGATTGTAAATACTACTGGAAAAAATAGCTTACAACATTCCCAATAAACCCAAAAATAAGGAATACGATTAAAAACATCAATACACAGGCAGGAAGTTAAGGAGTACAAAAAGGAGGGATAACCTTTAAGAAAACACTTAATTTTAAATGGATCCAAGATGGAAAAAAAAAATAAGCACTAAAGACCAGCTAAAATGCAAGAAAGAAACAAAAAAAAAAATCACAAACTAAAAGGGAGACTCGCAAAACCACCAACCTGAAATTGAAGTAAAAAAATAAAGATACCTCCAAAGAAAAACTTTGTACAATTCGATCCTTAAGAAAGAGCATAAATACAAGCAGCGCGCGTATACACTTAAAGATAAACAAGTAAAAGTTCATTTCAATTGTGAGATGAAATGATAGACACAAAAATAAACGAATAAAATTTTGTCCACAACTGTGATATGTAGACAAATGACAAAAAAAAATTAAATAAAACAGTAAAAATATAAATGTTCACAAAGCAACATTTTCCTAAAAATTTTCCTCCCAAAAAAATACCTCTAAGGTGATACTACAAAGCCCGACCTTCTTGGTCGCAAATCATAGGGTGCCACGTGTGTGTCCCTGAAAACTTCCTTCACACTAGTTTCCTCAGAAACTTCATTCTGCTCGATACTTACTTCAAGAGAGGGGAGTAAAATACGCCCAGGTATGCGAGTGAGTCTGTCGACATGGACCCACTTCACATCCGAAGGCCTATTTAGCAAAACCAACTGGTAATTTACCTTGTTTTTAGCCTGTCCAATAACCCTGTAGGGTCCTTTATTGAACTTGGCAAACTTCTTCACTTGCCCACTCTGTAAAACTGGTGTGTGCAGAAATACAGAATCCCCAATCTGAATCTGTTTATCGACTGCAGATCTAGACCTAAACTCTTCTTGCTTCTCGGCTGCCAGGGTTAAGTTTCTACGAACTTCCCGAAAGGCAGTTTTCAATCTTGTTCCCAAATCCGTTAAATAAGAAGGCGTGTCAGCGTATGCTCTGAAATCCTTCTTCAAAAGTAAATCACAAGGCAATGTTATATCACGACCATAAAGTAAGTAAGCAGGCGTCTCGCCTGTTGCAGCATGACGAGCTGAACGATGAGCCAGTAAGGCAAAAGGAATTAGCCTGTCCCAATCATCATGTGAATCTGAGACCAAATAACTCAGAGAGTTAATTAAAGTGGCATTCAATCGCTCCAGAACTCCATCAGATTGTGGATGATAACTCGTCGTGTTCAGTTTCTGTATTCCCAACGCCTTATAAACCTCCATTAGAGATTCCGAAAGAAAATTAGTGCCACGGTCGGTGATCAGCTGTTCAGGTATACCATGGGAAGCAATGAACTTCTCTAACGCTTCTGCTACAGAATGACTCTTGGTGTCAGGTAAGGGATATGCCTCAGGATAACGAGTGAAATAATCGGTCATGACCAGAATGTACTTATTTTGAGACATGGTTATTGGCAGGGGACCTACAATGTCCATGGCTATTCGTTCAAGAGGTCTTGAAGTCACAGGTATTCTACCCAAAGGTGCTTTCTTCGATGGTTGGAAACCTCTTCTTTTCAGGCAGTCATGACAGGAAGAAACATAGTTCCGAATTTGACTGTACATGGCTGGCCAATAAAAAGATCTTTGAATTTTAGATAAAGTCCTACCAAAACCACAGTGAGCAGCCACAGGAGAGTCGTGATGAAGAGCCATAACTTCAGTTCTCATATTAAGAGGAACTACTAATCTTTTATTTCCCTGCCATCTGTGCTTTGGCTTGACATGTTTACAAAACAGAATGTCATTTTCACAAAAAAAATTTAAAGTTTTGGGATTTGGTGCTAAGCCTGACTCCACCATGCCTTTCAGTTTAATGCATTTTTCATCACTTGGTTGCTGATCTGAAATATTTGTAAATAAAATGGGTTCAACCGAATGTTGTACCAAGGAAATATTATTTACGGCTCGAGAAAGAAAATCAGCTGTTACATTTAGTTTACCTGGCTTATGAATAATTTTATAGTCAAATTGACTTAAAGCTGTGATCCACCTGGCTATTCTTGAGGTAGAGTCCTTAAGTTTTAAAACTTGGGATAAGGAGGCTTGGTCACAGTAAATAGTAAAATGTTTACCTAATAAATATTGTCTAAAATAAGCTGTGGCCCACACAATACCAAGGGCTTCCTTTTCAAAAGTACTATATCTGACTTCAGCATCTTTCAATTTTCTACTAGCAAATGCCACAGGATGCAAAAATCCATCATATTCCTGACACAGGCAACTGCCCAAAGCATAGTTAGAGGCATCGGTACACAAAACAAACTCCTGACTCATTACAGGTAACTTCAAAATTGGTTCCTTTACCAATTCACTCTTCAAAATTTCAAAAGATTTCTGAGCCTCCGGGCTCCAAATAAAAGGTGTATTTTCTTTAGTTAAATTAGTTAACGGTAAAGCTTGTTGAGCATAATTCTCAATGAAACGGCGATAGAAACCAGCGAGTCCCAAAAATTGTCTGACATTCTTTCTATTCTTAGGAACAGTAAAATTAGCAATTAAATTTAAATTAGAGGGGTCTGGTGAAACAATTCCTTTCGAAACCCTAAATCCCAAGTACTTAATAGTATCTTGCATGAAATTGCACTTGCTAGGTTTAAGTTTAAGACTATGCTGGGCCAATCTATCAAACACTAATTTAATCTTGTCCAAATGTTCTTCATAAGTCGAGGAGGCCAGAACTATGTCATCTATATAGATGCCGATTTGGAGTGGCTGTAAGTTGGATAAAACTATTGACATTAAACGTTGAAAACTGCTAGGGGCATTCCTAAGCCCAAAAGGCATTCTGTTCCACTGATAGTGACCAGACTGGGTGGAAAACCCACATTTCTGTCTGTCTTCCTCTCTGAGTTTCATCTGATAAAACCCAGAGGTCAAATCCAAAGTAGAAAAAATGTTGGCTCCAGCTAAATTATCCACTAACTCTAACATGTTAGGGAGTGGGAAGTTATCTTCCAAAGTTTTTAAATTTAATTTCCTAAAATCAGTGACTAGCCGATAACTATTGTCAGACTTCTTTACTAGCATCACAGGTGCTGAAAAAGGAGAACTACTTTCCTGAATTATGCCTGCATCGAGGAGCTCAGCAATTTGCTTATTCATTTCCTCACGCAAATGATAGGGGGTCCTGTATGGCTTGACACGAACTGGGACAGAATCTGTCAAATGTATTTCGTGTTCGATAGTATCACATCCTTCTAAATCCTTAACTGTCCTGGCAAAAAGAAAACCATACTCA